>JBAMHW010000006.1:21745817-21763142 GCA_037177495.1 Rhadinocentrus ornatus
ATATATGTATATGTGTATAAATGTTGAATAACTTGAACTTTAAAACATACATGAATCATCTGACAAAGGACTGGGTTAAACCTAAAACAAATAAAAACTGTCTCCTCCTCGTGTTGAAGTGAGACAGTGAAACTGATGCTCATCAGTCTCGAAGTAAGATGGTTTTGTTGAGGGGCTGCATGTTGTGCTCTCCAATACACTTTTTTTTATAGTCTTTATAATATATATTTTTTACACATTCCCATTTTTTCATGACACTGTTCTGTCAAGAGAAGTTGTGCACACATGTGGGTTGGGCTGTGCTGGTTCGTACGCCCGCAGTAACCAAGGAAACATGGCTGTTGACACTTATTAATTTAAAAAGAAAGAACCGTTGCATTTATGTTTACCGTTCTGCATTCATGGGTGATTGCTTTATTGTGGACAGCTGTGAGAGAATCAAAAGGACTTCAGGACAGCAGCGGGGCAAGCACAAATAAACAGCTACACTGAGGAAAACAATCATAAAAACCTGCAGCACGCAACGGACAATTTGCTAGCAACTTTATAGAATGACAAGCCCAAAGTTGCTTAGAACAGGCAGACTTGGAAACACTGCTGCCTTTCTCTGGCACCGTCGTTTGAATCTCTCTTTGTACTATCTAGCTGGCTTTATTTTAAAATCTCTTCTGTCTGTGCTGTAGTGCCGCAAAGTTTACCGCCCAGAGCCTTGCAGACTTAATTGGCTGAGTGTATCACGTGGGATGGCTTAACTCACATGGACTTGGTCTGCGTGTTTTCTGACCACTACTACTACTATTACTATTACTACTACTATTGACTAAAGTTGTGCCAGTTAAAATTAAAGCACCCCGTCAAATTTTATATTTTAGGTCCAGGTTTATATGGCTCAGGTTCTGGGTCTGCCTTTTAGCGACTGCTGAGATAAAGCATCTAACCTTCGTCTTACTGGAATTAATATAAGTTAGCTAACACTGCATTTTGGTTGACAAAGTAGAAACAAATTTAATAGAGATTGTCCGAATTAAAAAGAAACCTCCCTTTTTTTTTTTGATCTGGTTAACTATTTAGCTTACCAGTGTCATCTACTTTCCATATGTATTTTAACTAAAATAAATCTTTTTTTTCTTTCTTTTTTTTAACCTTCCTCCTGAGAAGCAATCTGAAACTTAGCAAAACAGTCAGCAGTCAAGAATGCTGAACTGTTGAAGCTTCAAAGTAGAATTTTTAAACAATTACAGATGGCAGTTTGGAGCGAGAAAGAAAGGCCGAAAGACAGGCTGAGAGGTTGTTGAATCATCTGTGCACATAATTGACAGGAAAATCAGCAAAGCAAGAGAGACAGAGTGAGCCGTATCTTGACAGGCTTCAGGTTAAAATGATTAATTACCTCCAAGGCTTCTGTGGGCCAGGCAACTTCCTCTGGTTGCTGTGGTGTTGTGCCCTGCAGAGGGGCCTAGGGCCTAAGGTGATATTGTCATATGTTGATCCTTTTTCCAATCACAGTGAAAAATCTGTCTTTCTGTCTGTCTCTCTTTCCCTCCTCTTGTTTTTATTTATATTCTTTACTACAACATCTCTTTTGAATAGATCATTGTGCATTTCGACGTTCAAAAGGTTAAAAAAAACGACAAAAAAACCCAACACTTCTTGCCAACAAGTAGGCACTGCGCATGTCAAAGTGTTACAATCGTGTTTAATCTGTCCATCAGGCAAATGCAACTGATCAAATTAGTTTATCTGACATCCATATAAACATGTTAGCAGGAATCTCCAATCAGCTTGATTTCAATCAGATAGATGAAATATTTGTTCATGTAAACATAGCTATTGTAAATGTTGATCAGAGATGGTTAAAGAACTAAATTTAAGATCTGCTGTTTTAACCAGTGAATACAACCAGTTAATAAGATATTCTCCTAGTGGAAACACTGATGTCATCAGCTAATATTATAAATGTTAGGAGACAAACTAAGGTGGGAAAAACAGCTGTTTCAATGACGTGTTTATCATAGCTACAGCTAACTGGCTTGTATGGCTTCCTTACACAGCGCTTAATTTGTAAAGCGGGAGGTCTTGGAACGCAGAGGGGGGTGGTCAAAAGGGGGGCTTGAAGTAAGGGAACATACAGACAAACGCACACACATACAGAGCCAAGGTACTAACCCCTTTAAGTAAATCCAAACATCACTGTGTGCATAACAGGGCAAGATTTATTTTAATTTCAGAACGCTGGCCTGACAAAAAAAGAAGAAAAAAAAAAAAAGAAAAACATGACCACCACATCAGCGTTTACTGGGTGCGAAATGTAAAAAGATAAACAAAATAAAAAGTAGGCCGAAACCATAACATTTCTTTTATAAACAGCAATAGTATTCTTCGGACTATAAGGTTTTTGGTCTCAGTGAAAGCTAACTGCAATCTCATAATTGCTGGTACCAGTGTAACCTGATCCTCTCCCTCCCTCCGTGTAGCCTAAAATTCACCTTAGAATACCTCTAAATTATGCAAACACAAGATTTTTTTTGTGTAACCTCAATATATATATAGAGCAATATATTTAATTTTTGTTAATAAAATCTCCATTTAAATTGGCGTTACGAAGCACCGCCGAGAAGAAAGAAATGTTGGATGATTGCCATTCTCCTCCTTTGTTTCTGAGTTGTGATTTGGTTATTAATTAAAGAAAATGTGCTATGATGGCATCATGCTATCACGTAGCTGAGGCATATATCGCTGTCCGGCTGACACGCCAGCGCTCAAGTAATGTGAAAACGCATTGAAATTACATTTTACAAACCATATCCGCACCTTAACCCTTTGGTGTAAACGAGGCTATAGACTAATTTCAGGTATACCTCTGCTTTCTCTTTTGCTGTTTCTTTATTAAAAACTGATGCTTCTTTGATGATGCAAACACAATTCATGTTCTGTGTCAATATTCACTGCCTGTGCAGAAAATCAGGGTGCTACACGTAAAAGTGTGGTGGAAAACACATGTGGCAGATAAATATTTAATTCCAGTTTTCTTGGTTTATGACCTGCTAGGCAAGGATGACATCTTTACACTGTATGCATGGCAGAGACATGTAATGTGGTAATAATAAAACAAGTTAAAAACAAGCTGCTACAATGGAAAGTAATATGCTTCTCCTCCAATCCGTGTAAGGCAAGACAAGTTTATTTGTGTAGCACAATTCAACAACAGGGTTATTCAAAGTACTTCAAAGGGTAGTTTGTCAAGAAGATGGGCTCATTTCAAGCATTAGCTTGTTTGGTATTAGAGCTTAAGTTGCACACCTTTTCTGACTCATTCACTCATAAATTAAGCTATGAAAAGTCAAATAGGACCTGAGACCCTTTCGAGCACTTTTGTAGTACATTTTGAGATGGTTTTCATTCATATTTCCATTAAAGCTTTGGAGCCTAAGAAACATAATGTTAATTAGACATTAAAACAGATCAGCATAAACATTGTATTTTGAAACGACAACAGATTGGTTACATGACATAATCTGAACCACATATACAGAATGCAGGAATTTTATCTTTTTATTTTATTCCTTTTCTTTTTAAAAACTTTCAGTTATGGTTAAAAAAGTGGCTGAATGAAGAGATGAATATGAATTCAGAGTTAGTTAGTAATTAAAAGTAGGTCATTAAGCAATAGCATAAAATGGCCAGGGCTGCTCTTTAAATCCTTTTCTTTCCTTTTTAAGCCTTTTCCATTATCATGTCCTAACCCATAACATTCCCGTCCCCCAAGTCTCATTCTCTGATTTTCCTCATACCTCCCTAATATTTTTCCTTGAAGAATTTTAGGTTTGTAATTTATTATTTGCAAGAGAAAACGTTATCACAGTCAGTTTCCTATCGTAAGCCACTTCATTAATCACCTAGCCTTCTTCCTTTATTTGTTCCCAGATAGGCTGTGGTTCACTGGGTTCCAGGCACTGATATAAACGTGGCGGTAAAAACACTCACCTCTTATTTTTACCGAATAGTAAGAATGCAGTCAAATACAAAATGAACAAAAAGTCCAGAGATTTATAGAATGGAAGAGAATTTTTGTCGTTTTTTTGACAAACCAGCTTTAACTGTAATAAGATGTTGAAATGATGACAAGGTTGTTAGGAGGGTTAAGGGACACGGCAGGTTTCAGTGTAACCACAGCATATGGAACTGATCAGAAACCGGAGTGTTCTCAAAGGAGTATTAAGAACTGAAATGAAATCCCATTGAAGGTTAGCTTTTTTTCTAGTTTTATATTTTACATAAATAGAAAGCAATTGTTTAACACAAATAACCACATTTCTTAAAAAAAAAATATATATATATATATACTGGATATTTTAGTTTGTAAATGTAATTTTAAATAGCCTTTATAATCAGAAGAAATATTTTGTGGTTGTAAGTTTTCAGTCTGTACAAACCAAATCTAAGTTTGTGTGTATCCAGTGACCTGTGAGGGATTATGGGGGAGTGAGTGAAAGGTGGCCTTGAACTGTAAGGGATAATCTTATTTTGATTCCCTACAAAAAGCTCAAACCCAATTTACCATCCCGACCACCAGCCTGCCCGTTCAGTTAAGATGGTTGAACTAGACAGTCGGCTCTTTCTTTCATTGTATGAGCGTGTGTGTTAGAGGGCTTTGTCTTTTCCGTTTTGTTCTCTTATATGTGTTTCTGACGCTCTGAGGTCTTTTTCCTTTTTGTTTTTCACCACTTCTCTTTTTATGTTCACATGACCTGACCATATTGACAGAGGTAGGATGGGTAACAGGTATCTTAGCAACAGTCAGTCAAGTGAAAGATTGGGTTTTCAGGTTAATGTGATTCCCATCTCTTGTGAATTGGAAAAATTCTTAAAGCATTTTTTTAACAAAATAACCCTGTAACTTGAGCTTATGCAATTTTCACCAAAAGTTGTCCCCCCCCCCCAAAAAAAGCAAGCCAATTAAAGCATTTTCTAATTTGCAAGTTTGTCCTGAGTGCTCATAAATGGACTGGTCAGCATACCTCTATCTTCCATAGGATAGCTGTATCACTGTGACAACATGAAGGGATGGCATTACACTTCATCCATCAGGCTGTAAAAGAAATCTGACATTATCGGACTAGTTTACTACTTCTAACTGGGCCACGGATGTCATCCACACACAATAGAAAAGAGAAGAAGTTGCCAGGTTTCTTGGTGACAAATAAATCAATCAGAATCAATGCCATAACTTTTCTTCAGAAAGTCAGTTTCAAAGACTAAATGTTTGATTTAACATTTGCATGTCAGTACATGTGTATTTCTGCAAAGGAGATGTGAGATTGTGTCTACTTTGGTGCACCGATTGTAACACCATCCTCAGTGAAGATTACCGTTTACGCCTGGCCTGAATATTATGTTTCTACTGATACCAAGCTGGAATCACTGAAAACTTGCATCTACTGCAGAATCGTTTGACACAATCCCACTAAAACCACTCTCCTCCAAGGGAACTCTAAAAAAAATTGTCCACTTTCAAATTACATTATTATAACATTAAATTTCCCATATACAATTTTTTACTATTTGGGATAATTTTGTATTGATTCCTTCTGTGGCCATCTACGCATATCAGTACTACCATTGGCAGAGAATATCCACTTATACAGCTTATTTCTTCTTTATTTAAAGTGTTAAATTACCGGCTGTACAATATGTTTGAAAAATTAAGTAAGCTTTTGTTTTTACAACCCTATTTTCTTTTGCTGAACCATAAGAACTACCAGCCTACACCCACTTTATTAAATAAAAGATTATATATCTCAAACTAACCATTATGTTTACATTTTATCAACATCTATCATCTAGAAGTATTAAATCACTAGTCCGGCTTTATTAGGTGTTTGAGCAATGTAACAGATATATAGTTTTGTAAGCCTATTCAAGCTTATTCTGAAAACCGGAGGAACTACAATCATTGAGCTGATTTGTTTTCAATTGTATGGCACTTCCATAAGGAGTTGTGGTTTTTACATAATAGGTACATTTGCATCAAACTTAAAGTGGCAAATATTGAAATTATCAAATAGGTGAAAATGTATTTTAGTCATATTTGACAGCACCTCCAGTTGGTGGGTATAACAAATGACTTATTACATGAACGCTCAGTTCAAAACTGTTGTATTGTCCTGAAATATACAGTACATGGCAATAGATATATGCAAAATCTATTAAAAACTTTTAATAACTAGAAATGTAAAGCAGCCCATTATTGGCAGACAGTCCTAAACAGGATCGGAGCGTGCCATGCATTTAGCGGCGTCCATAGCAACAAAGTTAGCAACTATCTGGCAAGTCCTTAAGATTCCTTAAGGCTTAGAGAATCTATGTTAAAAAAAATAAATTAATAAAAAATTTGCTTTTTAATTTAAATTTTTCCTAAAAATATGCCTCAATGCTAAAGATTTTAGATTTGCTGACGGACTGGAGTCCTGCTTGATGGGATCTTCGTGTATCAGTGCTGCTGATCAGAGATATGGATCAATTATAATGGCCCCTAAATTAAATCACTTAAATGAAAATATCGAAGAGGGGTCAGATTTTATACAAAATTATCTGATGATATAAAAAAAAAACATACCTAAACACAGTGCCCGAAAATAACTTTTTGACTCACCGGCCAAGATGGCAGGTTGGTGAAAAAATCCACTGGCCAAACAGATTTTTTTACTGGCCAGAATATTAAATTATTTTACAAACACATACCTCTAGGCACATGTTATTTCTATAATATTGTGTTGTGTTGTATCCAAACTGAAAGTGGAAGTCACAGCAACATTAAACAAAAGCAACAAGAAACATGGTTTTATTTGATAAAGTGTTAATGTCTGAATTCATTAACTAAAACCTAATCAGACTCCTCCCTCTCTACTATTGGTGCTTTCTGGCCTCCTGCTCCTAACAGTCCTTGTGCCACAGCATTACACCCTTAGTGGGATCATACTCCATAATTTTTGGCTTTTGATTTTATTCTTTAAAAAATAAACTTAACAATAATTGATAAAAAATAAATTTAAAGCTTATTGATTTGATTAATATATAATCAGTAATATTGAATATAAATAGCGTATCAATAACCATAAAAGCAGATTTATAATAATAATGAACTTTAATAACTGATCAATAGAATAATAATAAGCATCATTATTATTCTATTGATCAGTTAATCGGTTGACAGCTGTTCGTCGCCTCACGGATTCATGCCACACCCATTATGCAGCTGTCGCCTCCTTTAGGTGGAAAACAGCTAAGCTAAGCTAACAGGCTAACATCATGTCCGTAAGAGTGCTGCTTAGCTGACAGCGAGGCTTGCGCCGGTGTGTTATCGCCTACAGTCGGTGCGTGAGAAGCGAGCGGAACATAAAGGACAAAAGGCATCGCTATATCCAAACCATCACTTTTCACTGAACTTTCTGGTTGGGGCTATAAGCCCTGCTGTTTTATCCTCCAGTTCGCCGTGCTTTCTTTTGGAAAGCTGGCCAGCTCCTGCTAAAAATCTCCACCTATTTACCCTACTTAATTAGCCTGAGCTAAACGGTAAACAGAACTGAAAGTGCGTTCTCGTGTCACGTGCGAGTGTTTGCATCAGTGTATGTTTGTGTTCGTGCGCGTCGTTCATACATGCAGACAGCAGAGGAACATGAAGAAAAAATCCACCTAAAAGAAGACTGAAAAACATGACTAATTTGGTACAAACATTTACTTGCCATTTGGCAGATAGCCCTCTGATATTTACTCGCCAAATGAAAAATTTACTCGCATTTGGCACCTGGCGAGTGTTAATTTTGGACCCTGCCTACACACAAAACAATGTACTGTATTTATTAGAGAGCGAAACATCATAGTGTTATACTATATCATGTGTTAAATGAGTCAAATTACGTTGAATATATATATATATATATATATTTAAAAAAATCTGCATTTTTTTTGGCTTTTTTTATGTTGCTTCGGAACCAGAAAAGACCAGCAGACAACGTGACAGAGTACCACCATTTAGCATTGCCCTGTTGGGCTCAGGATTTCATAGGATAAGTAGAAATATCGCATTATGTCTGGTAAGAAATAATACAAACCATTTGTGAGAGCACCCTGACCATAGTTACTTTAGTGAAATTACACAAAAGATATAAAAAGAAAAATTCTGCATTAGCAAACATTACATGTGCATTTATTTAGTTGTTTCCATTAATGATTTCCGCGGTTCTGGAACGTAATTGTTCGAAATTTCAAAATACTTATTTTTTACGTTAATTAATGACAATAGGGGTATGCGTTGCGTGAATATGTGAAGCAGAGGAAGCCTGACCAAGCATTCCTTTTTGATGAACAAGATGGAGAAGGTAATGTAAGGAACCATCCTGGTGACAGAGATCATTGAAACCAATCTGCATGCTTTATTGTGCACTTGATAAAAAAGAGAAGGATCATAGTAGGAAGAGATTGGTGTGTTTATTGGTGGAGGAGTTGGTGTGTGTGGGGAGGGGGGTCATTTTATTCAGAGAGCTTTCAGCAGATGTAATTATAAGGTGAAAAAAGTTTAAATTTTTAGTATGCAAACTTAATGAGAATCTAATGAAACTCCACTTTTTTATCCCAGCTAAGTGTCCACAGCTTTACAACTCTCAACTCCTCAGCAGGCTATGTTATTAGTCAAGCTTTTCCTCCTAGAGTGTGTTGATGGATAGATTGAGAGATGAATGGTGGAAGTTATAAAAGAAAAAAGCAGAATGAACAAAGTCGTGAAAAGTCAAAGTATGAGACTTGAGGCTGTTACATACTCCGAGAGAACAGAGAACTTCGTTGTTGATGCCGCAAGAACAAAATGATGTAATTCTGTTCTTGTGTCCCTGGTTTGGATCTTGCAGCTTGTTCTTAACACATCAGCCAGAATTGAACTGTTTTTCTCATGGGTCATCTGAGAACAATGTATCACATTTGTCTGATTTGTTGGAATTTTGAAGTAGGCGTGGTTAATTTTTGAAAGCATGACGGAGAAAGTTGTCATTTTTGCTTTTTAGTTTAAAGGTTCTACAATGTTGGACGGATCATTTTAATGAACAGCTGATTGAGGCAATGAGAAAGTACAAAAATAAATACAACACAAGGCATATAAAAACATGGACAACGTTGTGTGCACAATCCTGCCCAGCCAGACACGAAATTAAATTTCTCGTTAAGTTTGAAATACCCATCCAAATCATACATTGCACATGTTGTCCATGTCCATCAAAGTTGTTTTAATAATATATCAAAGGCCACATTTGTACGAAAGGATGATGAAACAGTCTGAGACAGATATTTTTTGTCTTTACTTTGCATAACTTTTCCAGGCCAGGATGGATTTACCCCCCATTTTCCCATGTACCTGCTCTTTCTTTTACTTTTCAAGTCAGAAATGACCTAATGCTTTCAAGGTAACTGAATGAGGCAAATTATGACTCATTATGTCAATGAGAGTGATTGTTGTGGAGGAAGGTGAATGAGATGATGGGGAAAGGAGCAATAGGAGAGGAAACAAACATTTTAAGACAGGTAGGTATGTACACTGTTGTGGATTTAAGTGTAATTTAACTATAGTAAAGACTTCCTCTCAAAATATTTGAGCTGTTGGATGTGTGTGCGTAGATGTGCTGATATGTGTGGGGGAGACCTTGAGCCCTTTTAAGAGCGTTTGCTGGTGTCCTCATTGAGAATTGATTGTCTTTGTTGTGGTAATCTGAAATTAATTTGAACTTGAACTCAACTTTCTTCTTGGCTCAGTTTAAAAACACTAATAATTACGTGCCCCCCACATGAAAACCAAGAACTAAAACACTGATATGATGATCCAAAATATTTTAATTCCCTGGGTACTTAAGAGCCCCCCTCACCCTTTCTTTTCTACTAACCCTTTCTCACCCACCCACCAACCCCACCCTCTGTCTTCACTCACGACTTATCTTGCAAGGTAATAAAACAAAATGTTCCCATGCGTGGGGCTTAAGCAAAGAGGTATTTGCCTGAGGGGGAACAGTAATAAGGGTTGTATTGCTACACATTTACTCATGTCCCTTCTCAGTAGGTCATCTTGTGCTCTTGAATAATGTTAAACTTTGGTTAATGCAAGCTGACGCCCGACTCAGGGCTGTCACTGATGATGAGCATAACACAATGAAGCACCCTAAACACAAAAACAAGAATACTAACCAACTCATCACTAAACTTATCTTTCACTTTGTGGTTCCAATGCTGTATTCATGTCTCTAAAATCCTCAGGGGGGACATATATAAGTACACACTTGCACACACTCATTGGAGCTGGTAATTAGATTTGTTTTGCATTAGTGCAGTCTGACAGGGGGTATTTGTAATATAAAAACAATTTCAGACTACCTGCTAACATCTGCCATTGATCATAACTGTGTGTGTCCACCTTTGTTCACACTGAGACTTGCTAATTACCCTGTCAGACATCTTTTATTTTAACTTCAGTCTCCTGTTTGTTGTTAAAGATTCTTTAATGAGAAGGGGCTGAGTTATCCAACTAAATGCTGCAGGAACCATCCTCAGCAATTTCATGCAGTTTTGAGTAGTGTTGAAAGGGCCTCTGAGGTCACTGGCCCTGGGCAGAAATTCTTTCAGTGTGATACCTCATGTGGTAGTCTCAGAGATAAGCAAACAGAGAGCTAGACCCACTGCTGAACATAATTAGTAAGAACAAACATTTCCCAAATAGAAATATTATTGTCTGCATTAATGTTTGAGAATGGGATTAAATTGGCTTTGAGTGTTGATTTAGTTATGTCATGTAACTGTGTAAATTTACACATTCATGTAATTTTTCTATTGTAACATGAAAGGCTAAATTAAAAAGGGAAAAAAAAAGTTGCTTTACAAAACTAACACTTGTTCATTTTCTCTGTTATAATCATTAAATTGTAAGAATATAAAATTTCTGCATAAAATATACTCCGTCTTATTTTTAGTAGTAGTATTTTTAACACTACTTCTCATGTGCCATTTGCCCTCCCACTGCGTCTCAGTGATTTCTATGTGTCTAAACAATCTAATTAATCAAAACTGCCCAAAATGATGTGGAAAACTCTTCTAATTGTCTGTCTTCTCATTGATTGAAGGCTAAGTGTGTGTATGTGGTATCCCCTACAGCGAGAGCTGCTATCTGCTGACAGACATGGCCTGCTGCTAAAGCCATTGCAATAATCATAAAGATTAGGTTAACAGTGGGAAACGGCCGGGGAAGACAAGTGTTCACAGTGGGCTGTTATTTTTTCTGTTGTACTCACCAAAAATAACAACCTGCAAATGTAGGCTTGCATGCTGCTTTCAACATAACCCTGGACCGCATGTGTACATTTTCAGTCTACATAATTTACAGTGTATATGTATGTCATTGTAACATAAATATTTATAATCCTTTTCATTAAAGTGAGTATCTTCAGTATGTGTATGGTATATTCTGAATGATTGTGCATTCTGAATGATATTTTTTTTACAGTTGTCACTTATATGACACAAAAACATAATGTAAACAAAAAACATCTGATTGAAATAAAGTGACATAAAATGATTACTGCAATAAATTTCACATTGTTTTTGCAGCTTCAAACAATGTAATCAGCACCAGCTCAGTCATATAAATGGGTAGGTGTGCCGTCCCATTTACTGTAGAAACTGAATTTGATTATAAAGAACTAAAGGAAAACATTACACTACCATAGCAAACTGCTTTCAAAGCGGTACACTACGAAACTTGTCATGCAAATATGTGTAACAGATCTCTTCTTAGAAAGAAAACAACACAGTAACATACAAAACAATGCTAACCAGAAACAAAACTTGTGAGGATGATATTCTGTCACTAATTGAATCTGATGGCAGGACAGAAATAGAGAAATGTTGTTCATTTGTTATACAAAAACAACTTTTATTATACATAATTCACATTATGCACATTTTGTTACTGCCATTCACACTGTATTACTCTCTGTATTATCATTCTGAATATGCAAAAGCTTTTAATAATTTAACACATCAGAGTTTATTTTCAACATGCCATGGCAGAAATAAATTTGTTTGGATTTTGTCTCAGTTTTGTTTGTGTCCTCTTTTGATATTGTGTTTTCTTCTTCTCCCCGAAGAAAGTGTGTCATTTGGAAAAAAAGAAAAAAGTTTTTCAATCCTTAAATAGATGGACTTTTCTCCCGAGGTATAATCAGACTTTGAATGTTTCTATTCTGTCTTTTATTAAAAATAAATAATACTTAAGCTTTAATATACCTACGTGAACTCTCAACAGTTGATATGTAGCTCTGCCTCACCTAATCTCGTTGCACTGATTCTACCCATATGCTTCATGTCCCGCATGTGGCTAGCAGCTTTTGACTGTTATGTATATAACGTAAAGCTCAACTAGTCACCAAACAACAAAAGCCATATTATTCCTCCACTTTACACTGCCTGCTTTCAGTGATAACATCTAGCACACATAGCATTTGACTTGTACGTTACTGACACCGGCCTCAAAAGGAGCTTGCCGCATTTCACATACTGAACCATACTCCAGTCTCTCCTTTCTATCAGTATCTCTTTCTTTCAAGTGAAAAAGCAGACACAGACTTGATAGCATCTACCAGCCACAGCTGGGCTCTGCTTGTGTTAGTGTAAGGTCACATTTGTTTCCTGAAATGTCTGAAACAGAGAGCAGGAGGTACCGCAATGCAGACTCTTGTGTCCTGTGAGAGTGTGTATGCATGCAGGGTATTTACTGCACTTTATCTCTGTTTGCATGCCACTGATAGACAAAACTGGGAGTGGGAAAAAAAAAAAAAAAACACAAACTTAATCTTATCCCTTATATAGTTATGAGGTCATCCCGACAACTCTGTATTCCAGTTATAAGATGATTTCTCCAAAACTAAAGCTACATATTCCTGTCAATGGTATTTACACTAATGTTCAATTTTATAAATTGAACAAAAAGTAAAATGAATCAGTTATTTTCCTTCGATCAGTTAGGCTAATACAGGCCTCTTTGATGATGTTCGGTACAAATAATCAGCACAAGTGCAAGCTGACAGATGTAAATTTTATTGATTTATTTTTTTTAAAGCTGAGTGGAAAAAAGACAACAAAATCATAATTATGTAGCAATTTTGTTTGTGCTAATCTGCATATGATCATGATCATGAGTGGGAGGAAAACGCAGAAAAGTTTAGTTTGACCTTGCTACTACCAAATGAGGAGACATTTTCTTAATCCTGATTAAAGTAACTGAATAAAAAACTCTTTCTTTATTTAAGTCTTTAATTTTTTAAGGTGCATTTTATTTGGCCTTCAGCACATTAACTCTCTCTGGCAATCAGTAATTTTGGTAATCTTGAAATTACATTTGTCTATTATAAATGTTAAACAATGATTCACTTATTGAACCCAATTTGCTATTAAATGCATCTAAACCAAACGTATAAGTCAAGCCTGACAAAACTACTGGAATTGTATAGTGTTACATCGTACCAATTTACAGTATATGTATTGTATTAGAATAATCACTGTCTTGGATATCTTTTTGTTTTATTACTTTTGTGACCACTCTTTCAACATCCACATGTCCATGACAGCTGGATATATTAACTATATAGTGACATACTGCTCTTTTACACCTGCCATGCTATTGAAGGCCGTGGAACTACAGCGTGGTGAAACGGTCATGATGGTAGATTGTGAGACTTATTATGGATTTGCTGTCAGCTGGCCATGCACAGGCTGTGACTGACTGATCAGCTGAGGCCTCAGGTAGGATCTAGGCTGAGAGTTAAGCACTAAATGCTGTCTGGATTGCTGGGGATAGTTTCCCTCTCTCTTTCTCTCTCTTTCTCTCTCTCTCTCTCTCTCTCTCTCTCTCTGTGTCCCTTACCTATATCTCTCTCATTCTGTCTTTAAGACACACATACCCAACAAACCACCACCCCACTGTGTGTGCATAGATGGATGTACGCACAAAAGTGTGCACACACTCACATGTGATGGTATGCAGAAGAACATGCATGCCTAGAAGAACTTGAGCGCGAGCTTACACACACAAACACACACACACACACACAGAGTGACAGCAACACACGAAGATGCTTCAGTGGGAAATGATGACATGATGGATTGCTTGTGTCAGTGTCAGAGCAGTCGGAATCAGCCTGGTGCTGATATGCTGCGCTAGATCAGACCTACCTTTCCCTCTGCTTCCAATCCAGTCTTGTAGCTCTTTTCTGTTTTAACTCAGTACACAACCTGTTTGTGATAGTGATGTGTGTGTGATTTTTTTTAATTCATTTATTTTTATTTTTACATTTTAGACTCTGGGAGTGATGTGTACCTGTGTTTGGGTTGATGAAAACTGTCAAAAACTAAGTTGGACAATGTATGTTATGGTTTGTCTGTATGCATTTTTTTTTATCTTTATGCATGCTGCTGAATGGACTGTAAAATAAATACACATATGCATGCATGCATGCATGTGTGTGCCCTCCTCATAAAGTGCCAAAATTTTGGCACAACAGCAGGTTGAATTGAGTATCTGCAGCAACTTGCCACCTGTCATGTGATATCCATCACAGGAAGTGACAACTCAGGTTTGGTTATTGATGGTGTGTATGCTAATTCCACTTCTATCACCTCAGTGATGGGAGGTTGATACCATGAATGAGAAAATGTGGATGCCATCAAATCTACTCAATTACTTTTATGAATCGTTTCTTCAAACTGTTCTGAATTGTCCATCTATCTTTCATGAAGGGCTTGACAAAGTAGTCATATCAAATCCATTACCTTATAGAGACTCCATTTTAAAGTGGCAGGATTTTAAATGCATTATATAGACATGCATAAGCAAGGTCAGCTAAACCTCTGGGATGAATTCTAAGATTATTCTGCCATAAAAAAAAGTTCTTGGTAATTTAGTTTTGTCACATGGGCAAGAATGGGGACATTTCTGTAAACAAAAAAAAGTCAGCTTGTTTGCTATTGTGTTTCTTATTTGCCCAATTAGACCAGCAACACTGTGCTCTCCCCAGATGCTAACATGCTAAATGGGAAATTACACCATAAAGATAAGGGAGTGTCGGAGGATGTTCAGGGTCTCAGAGTAATGCTTTCAGCACGACTGCGCAACACAGCCTGAGCAGAATTAATGAACCCTCTGTGGCGGGTTCCTGATGCATTTTTAAACAGCTCCTTTTTATTCCTGCAATGACATTTTGATTGCATTTGTTTCAGCAATAACTGTATGAGAGAGAGCAAGGATGACAGAAACAATAAAAGACAGGGAGAGAAGGAGAGATCACATCCCCTAAAAATAAATACATCACCGTTCTGCCAAAGTAACTCTGACATGAGTTGTACAGACAGACATCACGTTTAATATGAGGATAGAAATAATGGGTTTCGCAGCAAAATGTAATTTGATAGCAACTGGCTATTAACTGTGAGCGAGTGTCATGAATTATAAGAGCTGATGAACATATGGCTTCTTTCTGATAAAGAAACAAAAGTGTTTTTAGTTAATTTATTAATTCAAAGGAATTTTAATACAAGAAAAATGTAAACATGAAACATTTTTGTCCCATAATAAGTGTTTCTGAATGTGTGGCCCTGATAAATTAAAAGCTGTATAAACTCATGTGGTATAATTGAGTAATATAAGAATATATTCAAAGTACATGTGGTAAGTATGGTGACTGGACGTGTACAGTAAATAGTTAAATGACTTATACAATTAGTAGCAGAAGCAAAGTAACATTTAGAGAATAATAATATTGTGCTGATGTGATATTTCAATAGATAACACTCTTAGAGAGTAATATATGTGGAAGACTGGGGGAAAAAAAGCTAAGGTCACTGATATCACAATGCACCAGGATAATAAGCACCGAAATCTCCGGTTACTTATTGTTTTTAAATTCTTTAATTGCATCTTCCCAGCTCTCATCAGGGGTGGCGACCTTAGAAGTGGAGTAGCAGGTCATTCTCCAGCGTCAGCCTTTGAAGCCCGACTCCTACCTCTCTCTCCATCTCCCCACCACTTTGTGTGGCCCTGAATTGCAAATTGTTTTAAAATACGCATAATGAGCATGGTGGCAAAATGTTGAGGCTCTTTGTATTTCCCTCACTCAGCCTTTAGCACAACTAAATGAGTTAAGATGGCTCAATTGAATTACAAACGATTATTTTACTTTACTTCGTGCATGCATAATGAAAGAGAAGAAGAGTGAGCAGAGGGTCCAATGATTGTGACAGTGTGGATTGTGAACCGGAGGCATGTTCATCTAGATACAACTGATAATTTTAATGATGCTACCTGAGGTTATTGTTTGGTAAACTGTCAGGGAGAGTGTGTAATTAAATGCATGAGGAAGTTTTCATATTGGAAGATGTCATGGTATTTAAGTGATTATTTCTTTGATAGTTGGCTCCCATGCATATAAATTCTTTGGCTTTGTTCTTAAAATACAGCCAGCCAGAATGGCTGTCTCAAGATGTGTGCCATATTGAGTAACAATATGTTTACAAGAATGTAGATGCTCATTTCAACTGAAAACAATTAGTATGTCTGGTGTGCCATCAAAACCCAATGAAAACAATGAAACACAGACCAATGTCTAACTTCTGGTCTAAATTTTGCGCTAAATCAAATTCTTTACCAATATGTAGAAAAGTGATGGGGTCCATTTTTTTTTCTATCTGTTAAAATAAAATCCATTGAGAAAGAAAACTACTATAACATTATGTTGTCAGAAGAACAAGTCCTCTGATCAAAACGAGCACATAGAAATGATGAAACATGAGTAGACTGAACCTGGACATTGTGTACCATGACTTTGTGATAGAAAATAAAGAAACAAAAGTAAGGACACTCTTTGTCTCTTTGAAAGAGGAAAGAGAAAGTGAATATAAATTATACAAGTTTTACCTACCATGATGTAAATCTACTGTACAAATAGAAATAGAAATATATATATACATAGACTTTCTTCTAAGCGATGTAGATATTTGTGGAAAATGATGTAAGTAAACAGAAAAATAAAAACAGTCCATAGTTTCCAACCTAATGGCAAGAAAAATAGATTAAAAAAATATTTTAGACACAGATTTAGAGGCATTGTGGAAGGTCCAGTGAGACACTTGCAGCTACACAGTCGCAGGTTGGAGATCCTGATTAAGTGTTTGTAAACCAGAATTTACTGGATTTAATCGCAATTTGTCATGCGATTAATTATTTTGATAGTTGCCCAGCACTAA
>JBAMHW010000006.1:21764094-21776651 GCA_037177495.1 Rhadinocentrus ornatus
CACCATAAGTCAACATCACCATCAATTCCCATGAATGAGAGGGAAGGTAGACCATACAGAGGGCACTGCACTCCCAGAAGACAGAATGGCAGATATTGAGGAGAGCTATGGGTAACTTGGAGTACCACAGGCAAATGACAACCATGGATATATATATATATATTTATTTATATTTTTATTTATTTAAAAATAATTCTATTTTTAGAACCAATAGGAACCTTATAGAGAAAATCAAATATAACCTGACAGGGAACTATTTTTCGAGCTTTTTTAGTGTCTGAGGTGAGTGTTTTCAGGGGAGGCGAGTTCCACTTAGCTCCATGCTAATTCAAACCCCGCTGTTAAGTAAGAACCATAAAGAGTATACTCTGGTTAAAAGGAGTCATCCTGTGAGGGGACCTTGTGTCAGTTCTGTCAGGGTGATAACCAACAGACAGATGAGTGGGCATGGATATGAAAGGGCCATACCCACTCAGAAAATGGGATGGTTAGACCACACACACAATCACATTACAATTGTCACAACTCTGCATTAAAATGCAATATGTGGGAATGGACAGTCGAGGGACTTCTTTGTGTGCAGGGACTTTTTTATATAAACATCTTCTGTATGTCTTAAAAAGATATCTTTTCATTTTCACCCATATCACAAGGTTGATTAAATGTTTGGCAAAGCCGTCTTTAAATGTCATTTTAATTATGCTGGGTGGGTAAGATGTGGTCTAGTATTAATCAGGAATTATAAATTCCTTTATTGTACATGTATTATTCACTAAAGGAATTTTTTTACATATTCTCAGAATGGATTTGCACCCTAGTATATATGATAGTAAAAAAATATTACATTTTGCTTCACAATCCAAGTTGAAACTCAAACTCAATGAGTATCTCAGGGGTTTGCCTGTACAAAAAAAAAATATTAAAGCTGAATTAGATTTGGTCAAGTTTCAAGTAAGTATAAGTATAAATGTGTACAACAGCAGCCCTGCTGTGGAGAATGAAAATCCAATAACAGATGTCTTTACTGCCAAACCAAACATTTCAATTGACCCACACAAATCACTCAGGTAATCACTCATTTACGATGCTTGCAGATTTATTAATAAAGCTAAATACTGCCATATAAGCCATGGGGTCAAACCCCTGTCACTGCAAGCTTATTGTCTCCTCTCCAGGTTTATAAATCTGGAGTAATAATGTCCTGCTGCTGTCAATAACTGACTCAACACTCTCTTTGACACCTACACAGTAGACAAGTTGGCTACACACAATTCTGAGAAGCGATTAAGTCGGTCTTTGGGAGAGCCGCAGTGACATCATTGGTTGTTCAAAAGCCTTCTCTAAACTCAAAAAGAGCATTAGAATGCATTTCATGCTCAGCTCACTGAAAGTGCAGAGCTGAAATTTACACCTTATTTGATGTCCGTCTCCCTGCTGTTAATTGGTAAAAGGATCCCTGACCCTTTTGATCTCCTCTACAATCCCCTAAATGCCCAAGTCTGCTAAACTGTTCAGCAGGAGATATACCCTGCAGTTGCCGAGCAATGTAAAGACCCCCCTGCCCCCCCACCCTTACTTCTTTTTTTTTTTTTGCTCCATCCTTTTCAGTTTTCTTGCCTTTGGTTTACGTCCAGGCTGTGGAGAAATAAGAGATGACAGTTGTTACAGATATGCCGGTTTAATTACTTGTCAGCTTATAGCCCATATCTCTGCTGCCCAACGCTGAAGCTTAACTTTTCTCTAGTAGCTTAAAGCATGACCAGCCTCCAGTGCTTTAGTATTTAGCCATAAAACCCGGGAAATCTGAAAGATAAAAAAGCACGAACAGCTTTTCTAATTTTATGGGGGAAGAGTGGGCAGTTTTCTGTCACTGTTGGAATTGGCTTCCTCCCTGTTCCCCTCTGTGCAATAGTGACAGAAGAAGAGGAGGAAAAAGGAAGAATCTTGTAGAGAATGAAATTACATCACATGAAGGGGTGCATTGGTGTAGGATAAGCAGAACGTTTCTTATGGATTGTGTGCCACTGTTGACACTTTAAAGTCTGTTTGCAAATTGATAGATGTGCTCAAGTCTGTCTTTTTTTTTCTTCGTTTTTTCTTTTTCTTTTTTTGGAGGAGGGCCATCTTAGACTCTCAAATCCAGTTAAGGGTATTTGGGAAACACTGCTGTTTATTTTGCAAGCCTCTCCACTTTGGCCGTTGTGACTACAGATGACTTGTATGTGCAGGTGTTAAAAGGGCAATCTAGCAACACAGAAATCTTTTGCACCAAATGGATTAGGAAACATTACACGCAAGCAACCACACACACACACAGAATAGAAAAGCAATATTCAAATACAGTCAATTTACAAATACCTGGGTGAATCAACGTATTAACCTTTCAGGTGTTTTTAAAGTTTTAAGGCACAATGTAAAAGAGAAAACTTTTGATAATGAGTTAACTGACCTTCTCTTGGGTAAACCTCAGATGTACAATGGTCAGTAAATGCAGCATGTAATGTACTTCTACATGCTGTTCTAAAACATCTCTACCATGTTCTAGATCATAATTCTTAATTAAAACTAATTAATTAAAAATAATAAAAACAGCAGATGTGACTGAAGTTAAACAGCCAGAAAGAAAGTCTGATAAAACTGATGATCTGGATTAAAACAGGTTTTTCACCATCACTATTAACTTATTTTTGGTTTTAGTTGTAATTGTTCTAATTTAATTTTCACTCACTTCTCCAAGAAACATAGATTGCAACACTTGACTGTCTCCATTCCAGTCACTCTCAATCACATTTTTATGTGGCTGGATTAGCCTTCGAATTAGCAGTTTTGTGGTTTGCATAAACAGGGAAACCTGGGTTGGAGTCAAACTCTTAGCCTGACTGATTGTTTAAGCCTGCCTCTCATGTACCGGATTGTTCCAGAACGTTACGGGGCAAAGTCAATAATAACAGTCCATGTAGAGCTTTATTAATTTGATCTAAGATGTGAATGGTTTATCTTTAATGGTTACAAATAACAATGTGATGTAATTTGACAGCAGATATACATATTTCATTCATTAGGACAGTACAGTTACCAATTTGAGTATACTTTTTGGGGCTTAAAATGCTGTTTAGGGGAGGCAGACAGGGATACGATTAGATGACAGAAAGCAAAAAGAGCAGCGGAAATTTGGACAGATGCCTATTTGGGCCCATTGTTCAGGGTTCCCTTAGTGTTTATCCCTGGCTTTGTCTCCCACCATGATACATACTTTTCATTGAAGCAGAACAGATTATTTGTTACCATAGTTTCACCACCGCTCAGTTGTCAAGCAAAACATAATAGGTTTAATAGAGAGAAAAATAAAATCTCAATTTGCATAAGAAAAAAAAAATTGAAGATAGTTCTTTTTATTGTTGAATATTATGTTCTCAATGTCTGGTGGAAGTTTTTTTGTTGCTGCATTGTTTGTTTTTCTGAAACCTGAGGGATTTCCCAACTAATGTTTATACACTGGTTTCAGAATACCAGTAAATACATTTTGATATTTAAATAATTACCGGGTAAATAAAATATCACGTTTAGATAAAAGAAGAGTTTTTTTGTTGTTGTGTTTTTTTTGCTGCTAAATAACTGCTTGATTGGCCCAAAGTATCAGAGCCTTCAAACATTAAAAAAAAAGAAAAAAAAAGCATGATGTGGCAATCTAAATATGTAGTTAATTTAAAGAACAGAACTTGATTATAGGTGTTATGGTCCATAGTCAGAAGATCGCATAAAATATTACTTATGGGGAAAATTGCTGTGGCTCAAAGAAACTTCAACAGATTAGCTCTGTACATAAGCAAACAAAAATATATGAAAACACAAGTTCTTAATAAAACAAAAAGAACAAGGAAACATTGAATTATTGGATTCAGACCCCTCTCGTAAGCCAAAGCAGATAAACTGCACCAATCAAATTTAAATAGAGCTGCAAATAATGTTTAACTCAATTGATAATTCATTTAAAAAATAATAATAAAAATCTTTCAAAATTAAAACTGCAAATCTTGATTAAAGATCAAGAGATTGTGTCTGTCTTTGATTGTGGCTTAACATAGTTGTTGTTGCCACGGTGTTGTGACCAAAGACAACCAGAGATGATTCTCTGTCAATTAAAAAGAAATTATGATGATCTTTGGCAGTATGTCGCTATGACCTATGTCCACTAATTAAGCAACATAGATGTAGCATGGAGTGACACGCTGGTCAACCTGATGCTGGCAACGTTGTATGAAAAATAAATCAAACATGAATATAGATGGAAGCCAGATAAGCTAAATGTAACTTGTGGAATGGGAAATGGGCAGAAGAACCTTTGTTTGTATAATGTGATCTACAACCCTATGACCCTGTAAAGAAGGATGCTGCACAGACAGAATTTAGAGATCCTGAGTCGCAACCAGTAAACATGACAATATGCACAGTAGTGGACGAAGCAGCTGTTTTTCAGTCAGCTCATTAAATGTTAGCATGACGCTTATAATCTACGTTACTCT
This sequence comes from Rhadinocentrus ornatus, assembly GCA_037177495.1. Taxonomy (NCBI): domain Eukaryota; kingdom Metazoa; phylum Chordata; class Actinopteri; order Atheriniformes; family Melanotaeniidae; genus Rhadinocentrus; species Rhadinocentrus ornatus. Next base: position 21,768,618 of record JBAMHW010000006.1, read on the forward strand.
TCACACTCACAGCCTGTTACGATTCAGCAGGTATCATCATCATGGGGTCTGCACATCAGACATAAAATTGTTGCCAGGATCATCAAATGGCTGTCTGTGGCTCACAGTGAACTTATACCACGGTTGAAGTCGCAGCATGCACCTGCCTTAATGTTGCCTATGAGCTCAATTTCACCCGCCTAGCTTCATATAGACTCATACAAGCTTTGCCAGCCAATCAACACTAAGGAAAAAGAAAAAAAATGGAGAAATAACAATGCATTTGTTAACAATCACAGGAAATCCTAACTGATTTAAAGGAGATTATACTGCCACAAAAGTCTTTGTGTAGAATTACATTGCTTTTGTAATTAATACGATAAAAAAAATTATAAAAACACAAGATTATAAAATACTCATGATAAAAATTACTATTGGCTGTAACACCATTTCCTTTCCTGCCATATATTTCTGCAGCCACAAGTTTGTTTTTTAACTGCTGTTTTGATGTATACAGGTCCACAAATGACCCATGGTGTTTTTTTTAATGGGATACCAGTTTTCTATCAATACAGTCCTTTAGCAAATAGTGTAATATTTTAAAATGGGTTATTGTGAGTGATAATATTTCCATTTAACTATTTTGTTTATAAGAAGCTAAAATTAATATGTGCAAAATTACTATAGTCAACCTCATAGAAAATATGCAAGTCAATTAGAAGTGCTCTTTCGACAATATTTTCTAAAAGGAATTGTAAAAGCCCAAAACCCACTGTCCTACAAAAAGCCCTGTCAAAATGTATGTATTACACTGTTACTTAAAATTGTATTGTCACATTACTCTCATTCTACAGTGTCTGCACTCTAGTTACCCCAGTGTTAACCTACAAATCGTGTTGATGATCACCCTGCATCAGTAAGCAGTAAGGCTTTATATGAAGTAATCTCATTATTTTATAGTTATCATTTCAATTGGTTTTACAATGGATCATAAAGCAAAACAGTTTGCAATTCTCTCACAGACCCTCCACTAGATAATAAAAAGCCAAGATCAGCTGTCTACTAACTGTATTTACAAGCTCACATAATTCCACTGTGGCAGTGCTATCAGGGTAAATACACTTAGCCTACTGATGCATACCCCCATAGTAAATGAAAGCAAGATGAGATAGAGGTCACATGACTGCAGAAACACCCTTTAAAACACTTAATGTGCCTTAGCTGATGTTGAAAGCATGTAGGTTATTACTATAGTTGTGTGAAAGCTAATTAATAGATAATTTGAATGATAAGACACCTCACTCTCACAGTCAGTAGCTTTGACCTTCGCAGACCTGATCATTTTTCATCCATAAGCTCCTTTTGTGTGTGTGTGTGTGTGTGTGTGTGTGTGTGTGTGTGAGGAGAGTCCATCATTTGCACATGATGGCTGGTTGTTTTGTTTGATCAAACAGAAATTGATCTTTCAGTAGAGATATTACAAAATCTAAACCACAAATCTCACATCAGTACTGAATATTTTGCATAATCATTCAGGGGTAGCTTGATAGATTATTCTTATTCTGGGCACTATATCCTGCTGTTGCATGATATGCATTATACATCTATCAGGTACAGCATCTCTTCTACAAATGCTGTCAATTAACCTGTGTGGAATTGTCTAATTAACATTGATGCACAAACACATAAGCCTGATAGAGACATGGAGAAAATCAGCTGAAACTGGAGCACACATTTCAGAGATTTTCTTTCTCTTCCAGTGAGTGAGTAAGTGAAGAGACCAGCAAGGGAATATCTTTTAATATCGCTTCGAGCAAAGATATCCCATTTAGACATCGTCCAAACAGTTATTAACAGTATTGATTTATGTTTGAGTGATTGGAAGCCAGGGGAGGGAGATGAAGTCAACCATCATGACCTCTCGCCTGGGGACGGAAACAGCCTGACACAGATCACGGCTGTCTGAAACTGCTCCTGTTTGTGACATCTGAGATCCGCTGGATATGGACTACAGCATGATAACTCTCCGTGTATGATATTGAAGTAGTATTTACATTATTTTCTCTCAAATAGACATTGCTCTTTGTTGAAATATGTCTGTTGTCATTGAATTCACATTTTGAAACGACACAAAAAAGCTTTGTTTCTATTTGTCAGGTTTTGTGAATCATGATGTGAACAAGACTTTGTAATAAAGACTGTAGTTTGCACAATCTTACAGAAAATCTCAAGCTGTGCAAGCTGATTATGATGTGTATGTGTGGCAAGGACAGCATTTACATGCAGCATTTTAAGTATTTATGATGTGATAAATTAGCTGAACATCATCCCATTTTTCTTTTCCTTTAACACAAGTGAAAAAGACAGATGACAGAGTGCTTATTAAACAGCAAAATACATTTGCTTTCTTTTAGGCATTTTCTCTATTTTCCCCTTTTCAGTCTTTATCCCATTTAGTCAACTAGAGGAGCTTAGCATACCAAATCTGTTCTTAATTATTTCTTAAACATTCCTCAGAACCTCCCCCAGATTTGTAGCTTTGCCCACCCAAACTGTGTGTGCAGTTGACAAAAAAAAGAAAATAAAAAAAAAAAGAAAGAACAGCACAATAGAAAATCATCTATTTCAAAGGCGGAACTGAGCTGTTAGAGATCATAAAACATTAGTGTGGCATGTCATTAGGTTATTACAGGCTTATCCAATAATTATATTAAATACATCACCATGCAATCATTTAAAGAGCACACCAGTTTCCAGAAATAGGATTTTACAGCTATCTAATGACTTGCCCTCCACAACCAACCACAGGACAAAATGTCAATTAAAAGGAGTTTGGGACCAGAGAAGAGAAGGGGAACTGGGGAAACTGCATTGACCTCATCATGTACCCCAACCATGGGATTATTTGTGCCATCTATACAAAAAGAACAAAATTTTTTGGGTGTTGTTAAGGAGAGAATACCCTTCAATATACTAATAAGTGGTATTTCAGACAGCACATTACAATTACTGCACCTTCTGAGAAAAAAAAAAAAAAAGTTTCTTTTAACAAAATCAAACACAGAACAGGAATTCTCCACGGTCAAAAGGTTAAGCTTTTGATCCAAGCGGAGAGATGCTTTGAGGGGAGAAAAAAATAAATATTGTTAAATGAATACATGTTTGCATTCAACCTTACCTTTCTGCCGAGCACACACCCTTTGAAGTCTTGTTTGTTCGGAAACACTCCCATCTCAATGAGTCCAGGAAATTCCCCACCACACTAGTGCCTGGATTAGAAGTAGTAATCCAAACTAACTCCAGAAATTCAAAGAACAGACTCAAAACTAATATTTGAGCTCATGTCTCACAAGTGAGCCTATTGTGGGTTTGTGACTCATAAAACGCAGGCTGTCATCTCGGATCTGCTTATGATAGATAGGGCGATTTAAGTATAACTGCTGATCTTTTACAAACAAACTCTGCCTCACAGAGTTCTCATATAATACTCTACATGACTGGAGCTGTGTGTGTTGGCTATGGGAAGCTAGGAGCATGTTTTAATAATGTGTGTATTTATATGTCTAACATCATGTGAACAATGATCACTGCTTACAGAAACAGACCACACAGTACACATGGCTGGCCTCGGACTGAGGATCGACCAGGCCAGGAGAGAGGCAGCTCACATTTGCTGGAGCCCACAGAAGATGATTCCAGATGATTCCTCGGCATGCTGCTGTCAGAGGCAGCCATGATGAATGAAAGGACTCTGGTGGGCCTCAATATTTATTTAGACCTCTTGGTTCTGACACAGTTCCCGAACAAAAAAAAAACACAGCTGAAGTGTCTCCATTTGAAAACATAACCTTACCAGACAACAGTCAGCCACTTGGGGACTTTTACCCTCCTTTTTTTATTTTTATTTTCCACCCCCCACCTTAATCCAACAGAAAAGCCTGATTGTTCTCCATTGTGGAACTTGGGTCTGAGGCCTGTTCAGGACCAGCAGTGAGGGGCAACCGACTGTGGCAGGCTTTCCAGTACATTAGGAGTATATGAAAGAGCAACTGACCAAGCTTAGATTGATACGGCTGTGTCTGCACAGGACAACATATGGGAAAGCAGTAATCCACTCGCTGTGTTGGAACCGTGGGTATTTGTCTTGGGGATTTGAGTATACGAGAGACAAATATGAACGGCTGTGCAGTCCTGGAAATGGTACAGACAGCTGCTAGTACTTTGTTGATGTGTGCCACAATAAATAATTGTCTATTTTTCATAACGTCTTTTCAAACCTAAACTGGCTGAGAATTGTGTGAAAAATTCTCCTTTAAAATGGCAGCACACTTGTAACACATAGCTGCTTTTGCTTTCCATGTGGCATGCATGTAAAACATAGCTTCTTTCCCTTATCTCTGTTTTCCTCACATGCACCTTTATAGTAGTTTTAGATAGGTTTTTTTTTTTTACTGTACCATTTCAGGTTCATCTTGTCATGGCTCCTTCCAAGCATATGTTAAATATTAAATGTTTTATTCTCTGCTAAGATCATGACAAATCAACATTTAGGAGTTATGCTGGCACCAAGCACAAAATAAACAACATGTCTATTCAAGATCGGCACCATGTTAAAAACGACTTAAAATGAGATTTTGCGCCTTAAGACATTGCGTTTGCTCTCTGTTTTCACTCCAAAATCACAAATGTGTTGCAAAATGATGGAAGAACTGTCAATTCTTTCGGTGAGAAAAGGAACTGAATAGGATGTGACACAACACTGCGTGCTGAAAAAGCTTCAAAGACAGCTTTCATTGAAAAAGGTTTTGTTGACAAGCTTGATTCCCTTTCAGAATAAATGATGGGGAATAGAGCTCAGCAAAAAATATACAATTAACTAACTATGAACATGCATATTCAAACAGCCAGATTTGACTCTGAATCTCTTTTCATAGGGGAGAATGTGCATATTTTTCTACCATTTATTAGTTCCAAAATCCTATTTATGGCTAAAGAATGGAGGTGAGCAAAATTTTGTATTTTGCCAAATGTGATCAAATTAAACTGGAAGCGGAATGAATTCTGTGTATTTATGTGCTGGTTTTTTAGAAGTGGTGTCCTGGTTTTAAATCCCCAAGTCTCAAGTGGGCACATCACAAAACCAACACAGTTTGGCAGCAAGCTGGCAGCCTTTGCTCGTATGAGGCCCAGAATTTAATGAGCATGAATAATGAATACTACTCAACATGCTGGTGACTGAGTAGGCTGCCAGTTATTAGGTCAATGAAGGCCTTGTTTAGCAGGAAACACTCACTGTCTCACTGAATGACGGACACCCACGCTCCACGGATACTACACACTGGAAACAACTTTTCTAATGTGGTTAAGCAGCAAATCTTGACAGGAACATTGCATCAAATTTAAACTGAATCCTGTCCATAATGTCTGTCAAGATGCTATGATCTCACTGCGGATGGAGAGTTTGAATTTAAATTCTTTTAGAAATCCAAGGATGTTAAAAGTGGAATTAAACCGGAAACCATTAACTAACAAGCTGTCTTTGCTCCACATGTTTCCCTGAACCCCAGCTGCCAATTTTAAAACTGTGCTACAGCAAGGATTGTTTGATCTAACAAGCCTCTGTGTGTTACATAAGTGATAACTGCCTTATATGAGTTGCAATGTGCATGCTGTCAAGAAGAAAAACCTGGTAAAGACCTAATTCCAATGCAGGGAGGTGCTTTTTTTTCTGGCCCTGCACTTACTACTTTCATGCAATAGATGCTATGTGACTTGCAGGGGAATTAAAGGATATAACGGGTTAGGCAAGTGCAAGAGAGGGAAAACGGCAGAGAGGCAGAGCTCCCAGCAAGAGCCACAGCATGCAGATCAAATGCTCCAAATCTGTCAATCAAAACAGCTGTCATTTCAACAGCCATAGCATAGAACAATCTGATGATTAATTATTGACAATCTCTGTCTTTGTTGCTTTCTCACACCTTCTCTCTATCTGTCTGTCTTGGTGTCGTTGCCTTCCCTCACCTCTTTTCCTTCACAAAGATTAGACAGAGGCTCTAACATGAAAGCTGCCGACCTGTGTTTGGGTCTGTCACAAGTGATTTTGCTGCTGGTGCCACAGCCCCCTCCTTTTAACAGGATATCCTCTCCCTCTCTGCTTCTCTGTGTCTCTGCCTGTCCTTCCTATCTTCCCACCATCCATTGCTATGGCACCTGCCAGGTCGCCACAGGGACCCTCATATCTCCACTCATCCTCTGGCTCAACCCTGGTGTCGATTCTATCCAACCTGCTTTCGTGTCAGAGAAAAGCAGGAGTAAGACCCCTTGCTGTTAAACACTCCAGAAGTTATTTGAGGTCTATCTCCCTCCTCTTTCTTCTTCTCTCTGCTCCCTCTGCAGAAAGAGAGTTTTATTTTTTGGAGTTGAAACAATTTTTTTTTTTTTTTTTGGAACAGCAACAGGTCTCACAGATAATATTAAATCTGTTGTGACCTCTTCTTTTTCTGGAGGTGACCATGTTCAAATTCACATTCAGTTTGTTTACACACCTTGAAAGGTAGGCCACATAAATTAAAAAATAAGACAAAAGAGAAAAGAGTTATGTTTTATTTATAATTGTCTGTGAAAAACTGAAAGCGGATATTATGACTTTGTATATGTGTATAGAGGCTGAGGCTTTAAGTCTCTTAAATGAGCAAATTAATATTGTTTTACTTCATTACACTGCAGTGAAAATGTTTATTTCAACCAAAATAATAACATTTTAAACTGTAGTGAGATTAGCTGATCAAACACAATAGAAAATAACACTTAGAAATGCAAACGGCTTGCACAAAAACTACACTGTCAGTTAAAATAATGCACTAAATATTAGTAAATAATAGATGTTTAACCTGACAAAAGAGGTCATTTTAATACTTTATTTCAGTTACAAATGGGAAGATGACCACTAGTAAATCTGTGATGAGTTGGTCCCGAACCCCCAGGGATTACTTTTACATGTGTGGGTTAATATGTGAATGTTTGGTACATCCAGCACTGTGACATACTTATAAAATAAAATAAACAGCAACGATTTTTTTGTTTTTTTAAAAATCCAGGTTTGTAGGATTTGTAGTGAAAAAGTTATTTATTATACTACTAGTCAAGAAGTTAAAAAAATAAAAAACAAAAACAAACATGTCTCTTGCTTTCAGACAACATCCTATCACAAACAGTATGCGTTGGCCTTCGTGGAACCGCATCCCGAACAGGTATCAACCCTTTTCCTGTCTCAGGCCATATGTTTCTGCTATTTCTGCCAGTAAAATCACATTTACAACAACCACCGGTGGTTGTTTACAGAAGTTAAAGCTCCTCTGATACATCCCTGCTTATGTTTGCATGCTTTTTGGCCCCATAGATAATACATGAGTTTGCTTGCTTTCGTTTTTTTTTCCTTAACGAAGGGGAGATGCTGCCATATGCATGGAAGAATAAACGAAGACCTAAACTGACAGCACCATCTGCCAAACACAGTCGACGTCAAGAGAATGCCCCCCACTCAACATTTTGCCCGACTCTCAGGAGGATGCCACATTGTCATCAGTGCTAATACTAAATATTAATAATTTGTTGACCCCAAAGTGTTTAGAAATCACTGATGCAGACACATATTGCCCTTCTGAATGGCATATGCAGATGTTAGGTGAGCACCACTGGACTGTGCTGCTTAGTGTGCGTACACGCAAGTGTTTTCCAGGAGCTTAGAGACAAGACAACTTCCACTTGGACTGTCATGAATATTACATTGTTCCACAAACCCTCATACCTCCTCATCTTCCACTGCCTCTTTCACACACACTTTCACACCTAACCATTAAAGAGACAAACGTGACATCTTACAACAAACCAACGACTGAAGGTAATAGTCACTTGCAACAATTCATTTCATTTAATAGCAACAAGGTAGTTCAACATAATGAAAAAATACAAACATTTTTATTAAAGAGAACATGTCAATTTGAATTTTTTTTTAAAGTATGATTTGAATAACCCTTACTTAAATATAATAATAAT
>JBAMHW010000006.1:21776733-21790471 GCA_037177495.1 Rhadinocentrus ornatus
TATACATATGAAGAAAGTAAATGTATTTAGATATTTTAATTTTAAATTACTTACTTACTTATTACTTAAATCTCCACTGGCACAAAAACAAAAGTTCCTGCACTTCTGTTGTGAACTTCCTACTTGAAAATGTTTCTGGAAAGTTTTTGCAGATGAAACTGGATCAACACTTCAACATAGCCACATTAAAAAGCCCTGACATCAGTAACTACTCCTAATGGACTTCTCAGCCATGACATATCTCTCCAGACACTAGATGCATTTCACCTTGGCATCTGCTGCGATCGCTTCTGTTTTCCTCCCATACATCTTTATTAGTTTGTAACTGATGGGGACACTGCGGGACGTCACTTGATGAGAGGCACCATGTCAGTGAGACTGATTTATTCCCAGCATTTGCTCTGCGGTCGTGCCAACTGACCCAGACTAACCCGCTCCCCAATCCGGCCCTCCACACTCACAAACCCCACTATCTTGGATGGCTCAACTTACCTCAGACTAGGACTCATCCCGTCAAGTTGCAGTAACTTCATAGGAAAACATGCCCCCAACTCTTTTCACAGATATCCGATTAAATTTCACCCGAGATGATGCAGTGAGTGATTTTACATGCCATCAGCATATGGTGGTTTCTGCTGACGTTTTAAACATGATTTATAGCCGTACAAACAACCAGACAATTCTGCATTTATCCTAAGATCGCAGGTTTGTATGGACAGCACGTTTCAAATGTTTGACAGAATAGTTAAACGCTAAGAGTTTCCCAGGGATAAAATAGATTGGACGGCTAGAATTTATGATTTTTTTAATACTGTTGCTCAAAAGCAATAAACCCATTAGTTTTTTCTGTTAATTGTGATTAAAACATGAAACCAGATAAGAGTACTGCAGAGAAAAGCCATCTCTTGCGCTTTAAAATTATAGTGTACGATGATTGTGTGAGAGTTGCTGTATGCTTATTACATACATCTCATGCAAACGTATCATACATATTATATCTTATATATTATATAAGTGCAACACAACATTCAACACAACACCAGAAGACAATCATAAAACAGTAAAATTATATAAACATAACAGTTATACAGAAAAAAACAGCAAATACATTAGAGAAAACTGTTTTATAAGGAACAAAATTGCAAATACTGCAACATTTTAGAAAATATTACAAAAGCAAAACATAGATAAATTTGAAAGAAGAAACTTAAACTGAAACAGGAGCATTTTTAAACACACTCAAAAACTAAGATAAATAAACTATAAGAAAACTAAGAAAAATAAATGTAATTTGGATAAAATGCATGTTTGTTGAAGTGTTGCTGCTGCTGTTGTGTTTAGTGTCTTTTGTCTTCATACTCTGAGCTCTGTGTTGTTCAGGATTCAATTATGCTTTGGATTTTTCTTGTTTTCTGTTACATTGTAGTTCTTAATAAAACAATGATTGCCTTGTTTTCTCAAACTGTCTCTTTCTGCTCTGATTGAGTGTGATCCTTTTTACTCCTAAATATTACAAGACCTCTACAAGTGGAGCATACAGTAGCATTCGGTAAACCCTCACTTATTTTATATAAGTGTCTATGACTTCAGTCTTTCACTAAAATAATTCCAGCGTCGCTAGAAGATTAGTGTAATTTTGCATTAAAATATTGTTTTCATCGGCCAGAAAGCTACACACCTATTACCCAACTAACACGAGTTTTCTAGGTGTTTATACAGTCTGATTGCAGTAAATCAGATGGCTGAAATGCATTTTTTGGCAGACAGCAGTAGCAGATACAAAAGCATGGATGGGTGTCAGCGTTTAATTGTAACTGTCTTGCAGAATGGGTGTTGTTTTAATATCCTGTATAGATTTCTATGTAATACACTTACTTGTGCAAGGCAGCCTCGAGCAAGAATCAATTCAGCCCAAAGGATCCCATCCACCTCCCCTTTTGTTAAAAGCCAATCTTGTTTTAATGATGCATGAAGAAATATTCAAGCATTGACATTTCACTGTCAGGTTTCTTTAGAAAAATCAATTAAGATAATACAGCTTTGACCCAGTTATCCAGTTAATGCTTATTAGGGATGTAATATGATTTACTGTCAGCATTTATAATTCTTTGCATCTCATCCCATTAGCCCTATGACTTTTTCATAGAGTGCCATACAATGGTCATTTCTAGGAAACTACAGTCACTAGGAGCAGATAAAGTGGAGTGGAAAGGAGTAATGACATTGATTGGGATTGGTGGGCAGGTTAAATGCAAGCCCCTGAGGCTTTCTTTTCCCAGCTCTCACTCTGTCTTTCTCCTTCTGTCTTTTTCCTTTTACCCCAACCATAACACCATGGACTACCGAACACTGCACTTCTGCAAAATGACATATTCATCAAGATTCAGGGAATCAAACAGTAATATTTATTGTCATTTACACGAGAGGAGTAACATTTGTATTCACAAATAAATATTAGAAAGTGTGCAACCACTGTTCCTAATATTCCACATGCAAATAACAAATTTTAGATTAGATAAAACAACACAAGCAGTAGATCAAAACATATTTTTGAAAATAAATAAAATGAAAAATATCCTAGGATGAAGTAATGCTTACAGAAACATAAAAAAAACAACAACAACAACTGAGAAGACAGTTCATAAACTAGAACTGCTGTGCACAGCAGGAACAAAAAGTGATGTGTCCCAAGGGGCGCTGTGGAAGATCATGGAAGTCTCCGTAACAGAAAATGTTAAACCTGTTTTACATTGTAAAATGCTTTTTTTCCTTCCTTGATGTGCTGACAGCCTGTGTTGTAAGAATTAATTGTCATGTTGTAAGGAGGATGTCAGGCTTTGAGTCACTGCTTCTGAACCCTGCTCAACTTTGTGGCATTTCAAACCTGCCAACACTGAACCTAGAACGCCACGTCACTACTCTAAACATTAAAGGGATGAGACTGCTCTGACATTTGGAGCTACTGAAACAGGAAGTGTTTAGAGAGCACTGGAATAGCAAGGTCTCATCTTAAGTTGACATCCAACACATTTATCATTTTATGGAAGTCATGCATATTGGTTAAATATTTTTGGCAAGCAAAGAATAAATACCTGCAGCATTTGTGCTTTTAGATAATTTGTATTATTTTACATTCCCATAAATATGTATGTGAACTGCTTTAAATATTTTAGTGTACAGCATGTGTGCTATTTTGATGCTCATATTCACCGTCTTTTCAAAGGTCACGGGTTAAGTGTCAGAAATACTGACACTGCCTTATGCTGCCCTTTATAATATTTCGAGCAAAGTAGGAAACACTTGATGGGAGCTTTTTTCTGTTAGCTTCCAATTAAGGAGTGCCACAGCAAATTTTTTACTTGATGCAAAACTGCAAACAAGGAGGGCATAATAAAAAAAATGAAACCTAAATTTCGCTTTTGTAAAATGTGTATTTAACAACTATAAAATTACTTCAGTAGCAAGAAAGCAATTGATTCTGCAAATACAAGACACCCCTAGAGCGGGTTATTGTATAGCCTACAGAAATGTTACTAATCATGCTGCTTCTGAGACAAAACAGAAAAAAAGTCATGGTAAAGTGTACAAAGGTTGCTTGTTGTTTTTTTATTTCACATACACAAACTCAATTACAACACTCACAACTAAAGAGCATGAAACTTGCATATTTTAAGAAACCTGTATGAGTGAATCCCTTAAGATACTCCCTTCTTGCTTCCTTCTGCTTTGTCTCTTGCTTCACTTCTGCAGCTATAAGCCCCCCCCCCAAAAAAAGCCCACAATCCTCCTTTCCTATCTAAATGGATATCTGCAATCCACTGACACAAAAGCATCATCTGCCTGTGTGTACAGAGCAGCAGAAGCCACTTTGGATCCTGAATCTCAATGGGCTCATAGTGCCTCCGACGCCCATCTGTTCCAAGCCAGCCAGCGAGCCACTAAGCAGCAAACTTTGATCCCCATGTAGATTTTTTCCAAACCCATCCGGATTTGCCTGCCCCTCAAGAGCCATTGTGAAGTTGCCCTGGAGTACAAATTCTAGAGTCATTATGAGTGTGGGCGGCAACCTTTGTATTCCCCAAAGCGCACATGTACGCAGACAACATATTGCTATTTGGTAGCATTAAAGCCTAAGCCCATTGTTCATTGTGGGTTCATATATCACAAGTAGCTCTATAATGCAGAAAGCAATGTGCCCGCTATGGAATACCTGTGGTTAACATTGACTATAAAGGATGCATGTTTTTATTAGCATCACTCATACTTGACCTAAACACCCATTTGTTTTATCTGTTCATGTATATTTATTAGAGAAAGGACTGTAGTTGAATCTGCTGATGATTAAATGCTTTATTTAATCTTCATTTAGTCTGGGGTATGTCTCCACATGTGCACTTTTTTCTTTCATCTTGCACATTTTTATTCAAAAGTTGTACAACAAAAGATACCTAGATATATATTTCTAAATATCAACATTATATAAGCAAGCATTAATACATTAAGTGTAAATTACATTGATTGTTAACTATATGCCGGAGTTTGCAAATAGCTTCACTCTAAATAAAGTAATATAAAATATTTCAATGAGCTCAACTGTTAATGTATCTACCTGTCAATTTATTTTCATTTCTGTAAAAATGAAAAAAAAAAAAAGGTTAAAATTATCAATATAGAAAATGTGGGTGGCCAACTGCTATGTGACAGGTAAGCCTTAATTTTAAAAACACATTATTATGTTGAAATATATTGTCTGAGAGGAAATAAAAAAAAGGAAAAATCCTGCACAGTGACACATTTTTAGAGACATGGCAGCGACATTAGCATTGGTCATTAGTGGCACACACATCCGTGTGGTGTCGAATACAGAGACTCATACGCAGACCCTATTTGGTTACCTGTGTGACAGGCTTGTTCAGGACACCAGAAACAGCTGTCCTGGCCTGTGTGAGCTGAAATAATTAGGCCTGTCATCTCAGTGCTCTGATTTCCCCTTCAACCCGCTCCACAAAATGCTAATATTTTGCTTTCATTGTCACATTCACCTTGACACGGATATTGCCTTGGCGCATAACTGGATGAGATGACTCTAAATTTGCATTGTTCGTTCTAATAAATTTGCTTCCTCTGTACCTCATGGCAGGACCCATCAGATAAAGTCTCCCGGAGTGTCATCAATCATGGCCCGGGATGACAGACGGCTTTCGCCTTCATTTGTTACATAGAGGAACATGCTTAATTATTTGTACTGTAATTAGTTGGGAAAATGTCAGGAAATGTCAACTCTCTGTTTGCTGTGGAAGGGCTCTGCTTGAAAGCCACAATGACTGAAGTGTCATTAATACCACGTAACAAGACGAGGATCAGCTGGGGGAAGAGAGAGGAGGTGAAGCTTCTTAGAATGTAATCATGGAGAGAGTTAGAGGGAGACACAAATCAGTGGTGCTTGCTAGCATGATGGGCATCTTATTAGCCAAGCAGCCAGCCAGCTACATTCTTCAACCCCGCCTCTTTTTTTTTTTTTTTTTTCACTTTTCTCACACTGGCATGAAATAAAGGCAGCAAGTGGGGAAGAGAAATTCAGTCAAGTAAACAATTCCAGCTTCCCACTTGCTGTCAAACCAGGCATACTTTGCTATTTTATACTGCCTGTCATAAATAGGCATTATGCTGAGTACAAAAACAGTGGAGCAGCTTCTTGTTTGAGCTGTCCTTGCCAAAGCAGAAGTTTTACACCGCAATTAATCAGAAGTCAAACTGCATCCATAGAAATGTTATCACTGAAGTAGTTAACAGGGTATATCTGTCATAACAATAACAGCTTTAGTCCACCCCTCCCCAGAAGCAGAGCCTATAATTTAATCACATTTCCTCACCTTAATTATACAAAATAATTATTTACTGCAGAATTATTGGACAAAGTCATTAAACAACCTTCATAGCATATTATATCACCACTAATTATTGCATTCTGCTTCTATCTGTGAAATACATATTTTAGCGTGTATTTGTTTTTGTGACTGGCTAATGTGTGTGGACAGGCCACTTGAACACTTATCCAAACGGCAAGGTAATTTACACTTGTTTGAAAAGAGGGGAGGAGGACAAAAGAAAAAGGAAAAACAGGAATCTCGGGAGGGAAATCTTTTGTTGGGGGGTGGGGGGGGATATGTAGCATTATGACGTCCCAAGAGGGTTTTAGTGGCCATTCGTCTTTCCAGGGCCTCGCAGTGGGAGCAGGGCAGAGCAAGCTTGAGCCCGCTACCTTGCCCACCGACAGGCACTGATGGTCATCCAAGAAGCTCCTTAATTGGCCTGCAATCTGGCAACGACCCGTGTTCCTGAGATGTGGCAGCCCTGTTTAAATATGATGCCAGGTGCAGTCCCACCTTCAGCATGTCATCTCATTGTCCTAGGAAGCCAGAGGGAGAGAGAACGCGCAACATCCCACAACGCAGCATGTGTTATGGGATGTTGTGCTTATTGTGTTGTGTTTATTCTCCCTTTCCTTGTTACTGTTTTGCTGTCTGTCATTTAGCAAGCGTTATTCTTCCTCTACTGACACACCCAGCTGAGAGAGAGATATCGAAGTGACCTGAAGTAACCTCCACCTGGACAAGTGACACAATTTTAATTCTCATTTTAATTTACATGACACTCTCAAGAGTCTTATGGAGAAATATTAAAATGCAGTGTATGCAAACACATATTTCAGAGCTTCTGTGATGTTACCTGACGAGCTTATTATTATAAATGTTGCATGCCCATTCAGTTTATATACCATCATCTTCACATCTAACCATGTGGCTTAAACATATTCTTCCACCTCCCACAACTTTTAGGGCTGATCCCATGGGGAATAAAGAACCTAAAACAGTTAAAACACATCCAGGGGCAGCATTAAATCCAACCAAGTTTGACCTCCTTTTAGTCAGACACAGTAAAACTTGATATTAGACTAATCTGTGATTCAATATGTAGAGCAAGAGCAGGCATTATCTAAAATGGTGTAAACATGTCCCAGAGCCTTCTAAGATTTCTCTCATATAATAGTTTTCTTTCAGAACATATAAATACTGGCTATGCTGTAATACTAACAGCAGCTTCCATTCGTTACTGATCATGTGCTTCCTTTTGGATTTAGGCTGTCAGAGCGCACAACTTTATGTTGCTGTTCTTATTGTAAATGTGGATAAGCTCAGAGGACTGGGGACTTTTTATAGACCAGTAAAAAGAGCTCCTTCATGCCTTCATGGCATGTCTGCAGCTTTTCCTCAAATACAGTGTCAACAGAAAAGTCGCCTCTTGCTGTATCTGCTTTTCTGACCTGACTTTACTGTTTAAAAATAAAATTAAATTTTGTATAATCCCATTGTTATTTAACGACAAAATAACAAAACAAAAAACTAAAGACCTGAAAATTCTTCAATATCGTGTACTCATGCACAATATATTAAATATTGCTTATCCTTTCATTTGTCTGGATCCATCTGTGGATTGATTTGTGTAATTGTGTAAATACGTCACAAAATGTCACCGATTTATCAACAAGGACAAATGGCATCAACTTAAATGCAAAGTTTGCATCTTGAAACCTCATTCATTTGGTGCACACATGAAGAGGGGAGATAATCTAATCAATTTTCAGTGGCAAAAAAATGAGGCAAGAACAAAAGAGAGAGGGTGAGGATCAAACACAACATTAAGGAATATTTAGAAATATCCAATTGTCTGAGCAAATGTAAAATGCCAAAGCCTCTTAGAACATGGCAAGTCTTTATTCAGTAATACATTATCATGCATATTTCATACAGGGAGATTACCAAAACAGAATTGTGTGTCTTTCTGTTGTATGTGTTTATAATTACACCTTGAAGCAATAGCTGATTTTTTTCTTCCTTTTTGCTCCATATTCATGAAAAGCAGACTTGTAATTTGATAAAGAGACGCTTGTGTTCTCAACTTCATTCAAACGGCATCATGGCGCTGTATTAAAGTGGGCATCTGTGTTCTCGCGGCATTAATCTCTTCAAGCACATTCCAGCTGCTGTGATGTGCGAGAAGGAGATAAGTCTTGAACAGTCTAAAGCTAAGCAAACCAGACAACTCTATTATTGGCTTCATAATTGCTTAATTAAACTTTTGTCACTAATCATTATGAGGGCAATAGAGCTGTTATACAGGCTTTCTGTCGAGCAGGGGGAAAAAAATCAATAAACTGTGTTGGGGAGCTGATCCCCCCCATGTCTCTCTCTCTCTCTATCTCTTTCTCTCTCTCTCCCCACTCTTTTTGTCCTCAGCAAATGAAATTCATTGCTGCCGGTTAGTGATCTGTAGGTCTGGAGCTCGACTGATATGAGCTGCCATCACCATTTGAATTGAGGGGTATTCACTAGCACATGAATATGAACAAATGGCAAACATAAATCTCTTGCATGAAGTACACCTTCTATCCCTTTATTATGGAACAATTGACCCATCTAAAATGAATTCTAATGCCAAGGAAAGCATTTAGATTTAAATTACACCATGAGTCCTCTGGACCTGAGAGATGACGGCATAAAAATGATTAATATGCTAATTATTTTTTCCTCCCCTCTCTTTATTCCTCTTTCCGTCATTTGCGTGGGGTTATTGTGAGCCTTGTAAATAAGATGACTGTTTTGTCGAGGAATGACTGTGAGGTTCTTTTCCGTAAAGTATGCTTTAGATCACTGACATGCATCTCGCCGTGACATTATCTTTATTGTTTTTTTATGAGCCTGTGGATTTTCTTTTACATTTTTTTTTTCTACCTTGATGCACTTCATAATACATATGTTCGGATGTGTGTGTTGACCACGCAAATAATTACTGCCTCACTGTTGACCCAGAAAGTCCATCAGACAATATCAGAGGACAACGCATGTTGCAGGTTCTCTGTTTTCCTCTAAGGGAAATGCTTTGCGTCCCTCCGGAACAATCAGAAACACCCTTAGATGACCATTACAAGGCCCACTGTTTATTCCAAGGTTTTGAGAAAATCACAGTTTATATTATGTTGTGTTTTATATCCTTTAATTGGCCTGGCTTTGAAAAAACAACTTTTAGCTTTGAACGTGTTGCCATAGGCAGCCAATTGGCAAGAGCGCAAAAGGGGCAAAAGCCTCATTTCATAATTTGTAGGCACTTTAAAGTTGGCTAAGCCTCTGTGATAAATTGAAAAGTGTCCAGGATGTAAAAAGGGAAAAGGGTCTTTTTTGACTGAGCATCACCATGAGAATACTTGAAGATATGGTGCATGTGCACCTTATCTTGCAGTTATTAAAGCATCAGCATTGGGGAAAGTTACAAAGTTACAAGCCTTAGATCTTATGATTACATTTACCTAAGTTGTATTTTAACAATACAGCTGAAAGTCAAACAAGCTGTAATGGAAACAGGAGAATAATGTCTTCTACTCGTGAATATCACAAGGTTTATTCTGACTTGGAATGAAGAATGTAAGAATCTGTAGATATTTTTTAAAAATAAAATAATTTTGCTCGATAAAAACACAACATGTAAATGAGGTTTGAAACCACAGAAACATGTCTTTTTGATTTTCTTGCATTCTTATGTTGATTTGCATCTAAATGAAAACATGACCCACTTCCCTACAGAAGCTACTGTACTTCTTAGATAAGCAGACTGTGGAGGCCAGGTTGCCATCTACAGTTTTAAACATCACTCAGGTTCAATTTTATTCATTTTCTGTCATGAACAGAAGAAAAAAAATCCTTACAAACCTTGACAATCACTTTAAAACTTTATTATATTACATTATCCCAAAAGAAAGCAACAACTTGTCATGACTCTGCTTATTCTGGCAGGAGTCTGTGGATGTGTGTGTGTGTGTGTGTGTGTGTGTATGTGGGTGTGCAGGTGAAGTGTCTGTCTCCGGCAGCGGGTTTCTCTCACAGCTGAGGATGATCACCTCATCACTCAAACAGCATATATGCTCTGGTCTGATCACACACCTCTACCAGCATATTACTCTTTTTGTCAATAAACCCTTTTTGTGCTTTCAAGGTTTCTCGTCTGCTCTTGGGTCCTCACAGCTTCCCTTACGGCACAACTTCCTTATTTATGTCTCATATTTATATTTCACATTATTTATGTGAAGCCTCTTTAAATCGTGCTTGACTGAAAGATGAAGAAATCAACCTAGCATTTAAAAGTTTTAGGAAAACAGTTTAACAAACAAATATTTAATAGCGCCATGTAGCTTTTAATGACTTTCCTCTGGAATGCTAATTGATTTATTGCAAAATCTATTAAGAAAAACTATTATTAAAACAAATAAGAGGAAAAAAGTTTTCCTTGGTTAGTCTAAAAACTCAAAAATATCATTTAATAACTTAACTTTCGTCATTTAATGAATGGCAGTGCTTTCTGCGTCTCAGCTGACAGTGAGGGACTGTGTTAATGAATTGCTTCGAAAGCATCAGAAGACAGACTTAATTACAGAGCCCACAGTTCTTGCATTATTATGCCATATATCCCCAGCTGAATACAATTCAGCAGCTAGATAAACAAATTTCATGGCAGCCTTTATGGCACTACTTTCTGGCCAACCATTGATACCAATGTTTATTCGCAGGGCTGCGTGAAGCGTGGCAGGCATGAAAATGTGGCATTAAAAGTGAAATCCTTCATTTTCATCTCATTAAAAAAAGTGAGCAGAATGCAAATATGCAACCATGTGCATGTGCGATACTTACAAGCCTTCGGTACCCCTTGCAATGGCTCATTATGTGGTTAAGTGAATGAATGAGAAAAGTGGTGTGATGGCACACTGTATGTGGTAACTGATTTAAATTGCTGGTTTCTAGTGTCATGAACAAGAAAATATGCAGTTACTAGAGGATGTTTAGACACAGCTCCACTTAAGACTCAATTCCACAGGACAAGATGAAGCTTTTGCCCTCACTTAAACTGGACTCTTTAAATTTAAAGATGCTAAGGCAGCTTTACATACTTGCAGAAGCATGTAACATATCATTTTGGTTCAGTCGAGATTTATTTCTGCTACCTCTTCCTGGCCAAATAACCAGGGCATTACATATCTGTGTTTGTGTGTGTCTGTCCTTTTCAGCTGCCTATGTGCAAAACACTATCCATTGCAACACACTTGAACACACACATGAGGAGACACTTCCTTCCCTTTTTTTTTTTGTGTGTGTATATGTTTATGTGTGCTCACCCAGGGTAACACTGTGAACACTGGAAACAGTGCCCACGCCTTGAGGCCCCGCCATGTCTTCTTACACCTCTCATTTTCAGTCTAGGGACTTCAGCCTTTGTGCAAATACCCATTTTTGACTCAAATAATACAATGAGACTATGGACAGCTGTATTTTACACAAATCCTATAAAATTATAGGGGACTAAATGTCCACAGGAAGCATGCAGTTCTGTGTTTTATTTTAAACTGAAGTTTATCAAGTGTTTTTTTTTTTCACCTCAGATTTTAATTTTTATTGTAACAAGGAAAAAAGACCCCCCCCCCTTCCTTTAAGACCAAAGTCAGACGGCATTTTGCCCTAAAATATAAAGAGGAAACTGTCGTGCTTTTATAAGTACAATTCACACAAGAGGAAATCGTTTAATAACGTGTTTGTTTCTCCTCTAATCCTTAAGTATTCTGTAGAGAAAAAAAATACTTACTCTGTAGTGAAACACATAATTGTTAGCTTGGCTGCTCACAAAGGTATACCAAGGTTTTTGGCCTGACAGAAGTAGCCCGGTCAATTAAAATAATTATAGTATTTCTGTGATAACTGCAAGGTCTGGGTTTTTTAAAAACATTTTCGGATTTGCAGTTGCTTATAATTGGAACTGTGAAGTACAACTCCTACTTTTTTATGAAGCAAGTGATTTTTCGAAAGAGACACAGTCATTTACTGAGGGTTAAGTGTAATGTGATGTGCATTTTTTTATCTGCAGGTCGGAGCCAAATGCAGATCACAGACCTTTGTGCTGCCAACATGTTGCGAGGATGTGTTGCAGGACAATAGGACATTTAGATATTCTTACTAATAAGATGCTCACTGTAGCACACAAAATAAAAAAATAAACTCTATGTTAAATTACAGATCATCTTGTTTTTGTAAATGATCACCAACCAGGCCAACTTGTTTCCCCGCAGCTTTTATGACTTTACATTCCATGACAACCAGTTCCAGCCTATTGCTGTCCCTTCACAACCAGTTAGGTCCAAGGTCTGGCTCAGTGTTGAGCTATTAGCGCCAATAGCAAGCCAACCATAACACTGGTTGGAGCAATAGCCCAATTTCAGTGTTGGGTCAGCGACTCAGCCATATTGTTAAGATGATTGTTCTGCCAGCCTTCTGTCATGGCTGATGCGGCTGGAGCGCTTGGCTTGGTAGAAGCTGGCTGGCTCCTTGCTGCTTGGAAAGAGGCTTTGCTGTAGGCAGCTCCGAGGCTTTAAAAGCCTTATTGTCTATCTTTCCCCTGGCTAACCCTTTTCTCCCTCTCCTCGCTCCGTAGGATGGTCTGGAGTCAGATGGCAGAAAGAGAGAGCGAGGCAGACGGAAGACAGAAGAACGAGCCAAGCACCATTTGAGAGTTTGGTTCAATGTATCATGATCAGCATAGGCTTTCACAGCAGCGATTGACTGCATCCCACAGCATTGTTTAGTCACTTTCTCCCTGGCAGCACTTTCGTTTAAACAGAATTTTGACACTGCAGTGGGGAATTCTGGAGATTAAAGGGGACATATTTGGTACTCTTCCTTTTTGGTGCTTCATGTCATAAGGGAAGGTGCCATTTTTAATCAAAAGATTAAGTAGAAATCTGTATGTTATGTTATCTAGGTTTATTCTTTCATTTAAAATGATATTCATCACAAAATATACACCTATGCCACTCATTAGTTAATCTATCACTGTTTGGCTGTACATTTATGTAACAATGCTAGCAAAAATGTTGAATTTTTTTGTTCTTCTTCACATGTTTTATTACTTTTATCTCTTTTGTCATCCATTTTAAACATTACTAATTATGTATGCGTGCACATAATATCCTGATAATGTTGCACAGATCAGACAAATAGAGATTCGAACTTGGTAGAACTAGAGTAGGTACACTTTGCAGTAGAAGCATGCTTTATAAGTTTCTTTTTTCAAACAAAATCTTTTAAAGTCTCAAACTTAATCCATTTATGTCCACATTTTTCACAATATCTATGTTCTAGTGAATTGCATAAGAAATACATCATCTGTTTTGTGAGACAGCCATTGAACTACTGTATTTTTAAAGGCTGAAAAATTAGGTTAATCAGCTGATGTTTTAAATTACTTGATTGTAAAATTTTATTACATTTATTTTATCCCTGCATGTTTAGTTACATTTTTGTTGCCATTTTACAACAATATTTTTTTTTTTGTTTTCCTTTTTTCAGTATTGTGTGAAGGCTTACCTGCTGTAGACAGCAGTCAGAGCACTCCTAGTTATGAGAAGCAAGGAGGACTTCTGATAGGGGGCTAAAGATTCAACCTGACCTACACTGGGCCACTGACTTTAGGAATTAATTTCCACCAAATTTTCAAATGAGTTGTTCACATTAAGGGAAAAGCAACAGAGATGCACTTCGGGTGAGAAAATGGTGATAAACTAAGATATGAAATTGTCATATTTAGTAAAGTTGTTCTATATAGTAAAGAAGTAAACTTCCCCAATTCTAATCAGCATTTAGCT
>JBAMHW010000006.1:21815044-21834317 GCA_037177495.1 Rhadinocentrus ornatus
TCTATGTGTGTGTATATGTATACACAAAGGAGCAGAAGGAATCACATGGTCTGATAATCTGTTCTACGTATGAAACTCCCTAGTGTAAGCCTGAAAAAGCACAACAAAACAAATAGACATTATTCATTTTGGTGCATGAGATCTGCTCCACAACAATTTCATTAGCATTTATCCGGTGTCAGGCACTGAAAGAGGGTGAGAAAGAGTGTTCATCTGAAATGATGCATTGCTGACGCAGTGTGAGTGATAAAAGTAATCACTCTAGATGCCATCTTTGGAATGAGTGTGTGTGTGCAGTGATGCATGCAAGGCATAAGCAGGGTGCCATGCAGGGTATAAGTGTGCATGCCTTTTCTGCAGCTTTATGCGTCCGTGTGTGTCCGTGCATGCAGTTTTTTTTTTTTTTTCATGTCTAAATCTGGGTTTCAATTTGGGCATGACTGTGTTTGTGTATAACAGTGTGTGTGAAATGGCAAGCAGTGAGTCTGCATGAGCGTGTGCCTGCGTGTGTGCCTGTACCTTTTGTGTGTTTGACGGCGTCTTATTAAAGTGTCATTTAGACAGACACTTCTCAGAGTCTGGCCCCAGGCAGCCTGATAGATTGTAATCATGGACTAAATTACTACTTTCCCAAGCCGTAATCACAGACTCTGTGTGTATGTGTGTGTGTGTGCGTGCGTGTGAGTATGCATGTGTATGCCTCTTTGTGAGAGGTAGACCAAGAACTTAATCATTGTTTGGCATGTGTCTGTTAAGATTCAAGTGAATGTAACAAGCTGCCTGATTGATTTATCCTTTACTTTGTAACTCATCTGCGTCCCCACACAGCCCTGATGTTGTTCATCTCATGCAGGTCATCAAGCGTATTTGCTATATTGCAGTAACATCGGAATGTATTTTAGTTATCTCTGTGGCTTTTTTTAAACATACTGCAATGAAATCAGAGGTTTTTATTTATAAGATTATGCTCAATCTGAATAATGCCAGAGGGTAGTTTTCATTTTACTGCCTCAATTCAGTTCCTGCACTGACTTGATTTGGTCTTTGCTTTATCAAAAACAAAGGTAGGGTATATCATGGGGATGGAAACATCCAGTTCAAATCAGCTTTGATATACTGAAAATGCTACTGATTAGACAATAAGCTGTTTTCTTTTAGACAACAAACATGGCAATCATTAATAGACATGAAAGAATTAACACAACAAACCCAGTTGAAAAGATTTCCTGAACACCTCTCTTCATGTTTCCATTGTATATTGTCAAATTTTGATTCTTGTTTACAACTACTTCTCTGTTTAATACATGTCCAACTTAGCCCATAGTGCCACCTGTTGATGAAACTATGCAGCCAAATATACTTTCACACAAAATACTGCAAAGGCGGCTGATGAAAACATTCATCTCTATGAAGTAACTTTTCTTGCTTTAACTTTGCTTCTCAACTGGATGGAAACCAAGATAAAGTTGAGCTCAAATTCTGTCAGTTGAAGCTATACTTACAGAAAAATAATATCTGGACTTCTACTACAGTAAATATTCCATCTGAATTGACACAGCTTTTTATAGTATAAATAAAAGAATCATCATCAAGAAGAAAGAAAAAACTCCAGCCCTTTGATGTAACAGTGATGATGCGAGTGTCTGGCAACACTCAGTCTCGTTGAACTGTGACTCTAAATTGCTCGAGGTTGCTATCTCTGATACGGATCCGCAACTTGACTATTTTAAGTCAGAGGATGTGTACTCTTCTATACACACACAAGACAATTTCTAGCGTTCACATATGCTCACCTCGCATCTGAAATGCTCAAGCACACTCATGCACACAGACTAAATATCTCTTGACCTTTTGAAAAGCATCTGATGACAAGAGCTGTCTTTCCTTTTAACCCTCTTGCCCTGTTCTAATGCAGTTATCGCTTCCCTCTCAGACTTCACCCAGATTAGGTCTCTTCACAGCTCGGCCACTCTTAACAGGATGTCGGCTAAAGGAATGTAACAAAATGAATCAACATGGTAGGTCATTTTGTATTTCTGAGATGTGACTCACAGCAATTAAGATCACAGACTTTAGCAACGAGTTGAGAGAAAAAGGACACATATGCCTGTTTTTAGTAATGTTAACGTTTTATAATGCACTAAACATTTTGAGCTTTATTGCTTGTGCCTGTAATATATTACATGTTGAGCTGTAATGCTCAAAAGTGGTAAATTGCATTATTACTTGAAGCTAACCCCTTGAAACACACATTTCCTGCTCCTCCTCCCACTGTGAGACCTACAATACTTAATTTCCTCTGGTCTTTTCCATTTGGCCGTCAAGGCGGTTACTTGATTGGTCAGCTGTGTGCCTTTCCCGTCCGATGATTGGATTTGGTTCTCATGTGTCCGGAGCACACCCTTGCACACAGGGATGGAGCAGATTAACTAGATTTTCTGTTTCTCTATGGTCTCTCTTTCTCTCTCCATCCCTGGCACTGTTATTGGAAGAAAGTGATAATTCCCCTGCACTTCAAACACAGCCCCCTAACTAAGACTCTGCTTAAGTCTCCTCCAAGGAAAAGCTGCCTGCCTGTGCACAGATGTCTCTGATTAAATTGTATCTCCGAGAGAGAAGAAGAGAGAGTCCTCCTCGCAGCCCTCCCCCTCATTTACGCTCCCCCTCATGTCTCTCTATCTGTCTCTCTGTTAGCTTGCTCAACTGGCTGTTGCCAAAAGAGCCTTGGGCGATGAATAAATTGCTTTGGTTTCGGCAGGCAGAAAAGTTGGCTGAGACAAGCTGAATCAGTGCATTAGATGCGAAGGCCCCCTCATAGACTGGAAGTTAGCCTTTAGCGCAATCATTGACCGTGAGTGATGATTATGTCTAATTGAAGGAGACTTTCGCTACCTGTAACACAGCTGGGGGGCCTTGAGCATATTGGACAGATGAAAACAGGCAGGGGGAAAAGAACAGGGAGTGTGTTACTGGAGATGGTGGAGGGAAGGAGGGAGAAGTGGGAAGCAAAGGAATGAAGGAAAAGTGGATAAAGAAGAAGAAATGTCTGAGTACAGAACAAATGGCTAATAAGTGGCACACAGAAAAATGTGCACTAAATATAATGCTAGCATTCAAACACAGCTAATACATTTGAATAAAGTTGTGGAAGTTTATTATTGAAATATTACCAACAACCAGTATTCTTAAATATATAATGCTATGAATGTTCAACTTTAAGCATTTGGATAGTTTGCTGAACATATTGGAGACCGCAAACATGCATCTGCTACAAATCAATTTCTAACAGGGAGAATGCATGAAAAAATTAGTGAGAACAAACTGATTTCCATCCCATCTCATCGCCTTTCAAATCATTCCCAAAACCCATAAAAACAGTGCATTTCAATGCCGACTGAACTGGAGCTCAATATACAATATGCAAAAGCTGGGGCAATTTAGAGGAAACAAAAATCAATATGATCATTGCATGCATCGAGAGGAAAAACACATTTTCTCCAAAATGTGAACATTGGAAATAATAGGATAGGGCCATTTCCTTCAGGCTTCATTACAGAAAATCTTTGGTAGTGTGTATAAATGCACATGAGGGTCTGTGCACCTGAATGGTAAACCTTTTATTAGTCAGATGCATGGGTGTGTAGGTGAACATGGATGTGTTTGCATGCCTACATTCATTTGTAGGCCCCTCTGAGTGTGTCTCTGTACAGGAATGAACGGTGGAGCTAAGCAGACGGTTGCCAAAAACAAAAACAGCCACAGCCCCTCACTACTCTCTCTCTCCATTTCCACATGGCAGTGGGCTCCTTGGCATAAACGGTGGCCACGGGAGTTGCTTCAGATCATCTAGGAGGGTATTGGATGGCCATGGCTGCCTTTTGCAATAAACTGGCAAGGTCCAAATTCATTAGGGTAAAATTTGGCCCTGGCTGTAGCACTGTAGTGCCCACAGCATTTGGCCCTGCTGCGCTGTGCTGCGCTAGGCTGAGCTGTGGAGTGTTTTTGCTGGATCCAAAGAGAGCCATTAGTGGCTGCTTGTGATGATGGTTATGCTCCCCAGTGTCAAACACAGATAGTTGCCTTTGAATGATTTGAGCGATTACCCTTTTCACACAAGCAGTGGAATAATGGGTTAGGTGAGAGAGCAAAGAGAAGTGGGAGGTGGTAGAGGGTGGAGGAGAGAGGGAAATTAGAATGGAGGGACAGAAAAACAGGGAGACAGGTCTGATATGAAAAGTGAAGTCATTTTGATTTATACTTTATTGTTTGAAATCCTGTCAAACCTTGTCCTTCCACCTTAGTCACATGCTACATTTAGCCAACTGAACCTAAAGCTGTAAATTTGAAGTGTTCTGCTGGATAACATTCATACAGATCCGTAATATAAACTGAAATATACTACATAAGAAAAGTAAATGTTGTACATACTTAAAGATAATGCTTTAATGTACTATCAGCTTTATGTAAATAGCTAAGCATATAGCACCCTTTACTGTAGACAGCTAAGCAGTGTGAGGAGTTTCTGCAAATTGGCCTAGGATGTTTAACAGAATTATACCGTATATTCAAAAACTGGTAAGTTAACGTGAAATTTACATTTCCTGTATGTAGAGAAACCATTAATGCTGTGAATTAACAAAAAAACAGTAGATAACTAATTATTTTTAGTAGTAAAAGTAGCAGTAATAGATTACATTTCACTTTTTAAAACTTGCATTTCTGTATTGGACAGATTGCATTGAAAGATATTAGGAAAAGTATCAGGAAATACCATAGTGTCTGTACCATGACTATGAAAACATCAATTCACTGTCATTTAGAAGAATTATCACAGTAACAAGAACTGAAGGGTTGTTGTATAGGATTCAACATAAACTTCCTTGAAGTAGATCTGTTTGCACCTCACAGCTCGCTCAAACATCATTTTCTTTACTGCCAGAGGTGCATGATGACCAGTGAAATTCCAGTACACATAGTTCTTGACTTCACAGAGCAAAGTTGAATCAATAGTTTGCCAAAACGCAAACAGAACCAAGGTGCTGACAAGATCCTACTCTGCAATCAGAGTTCATACTGTGCAGTTTTGAGCCTCTTTCAGATTCTTTGCTTCTCCAGGTTTGCTTGCTCAGCTGAGCTCACTGAGGTGATCTGAAATATAAAGGCAATCCTTTCATCTGTCTCTGTATCTTCCATTTTAAATACATATTTGCTTGTTACCGTTGTTGTTTTGTTTTTTGTTTTGTTTTTACAAATGCATTTAGATCCATGTTTCTTGTCTTTGATAAATTTTACCCACATGTTTTTTGCTAACATTAGTTTTTTTGCTTGATTCTAACAGCCTCTTGTTGTTCCCAGCAGCAAGCCACAGATCTTTCTCCATAATTTCTGTACTTGGCATAGCTTCAACTTCTGAATGAAGCTGAGGAATAGTTGTGGTTTTCTTGTTCTAACATGCAATTATGATATTATAACATTAAATTCTTCTTAACTGAGGTGTCAGAATACATACTTGTGCAACAAGCTGGCTGTCTGAGTGCATTCAAACTATTTGAATTTAACCCAAAGCTGAAGTTGTTGAACCTTGTTTCTGACATCACACTTTTCGGGTGCACGTTTTTTTTCCAACATCAAATTTCAACTCTGTCTATTTCATATTAGGTTTATGATGGGTACATTGTGTGTGACGATAGTGCAAAGTTGGAGATACAGGGGTATCATCACTGCGGTGAAAAGTGCATAGGTAAATTTGACATAAACAAACACAGAAGGACACACACATCAAAATATACATCTGCAAATAACATTCACTGGATGCCAACAATCATGTTCCACCATCCCATCACACAAAGTTTAAAAAAAATATATATATATATATATATATATATATATACATGGAGGGCACCAGTCATCAGACAGGCACAAGAGCTCCAGTTGGAAAACAGCATTAATTGAATTATATATATAACACATGATTCAACTATAAAAGAATAAGATGTGATGATCAAGCCAAACCTGTACAATTGCACTTTGTTTCCGGATGTGACAGGCACACACTCCATGTACTCTGGATGCTTGCACAGGATTGTGTAGAAGAAGTATGTGCCCATATTTCAGTATGTACTTGCAACCCATTCATTCAATCCTATTCTGCTGTACAGAGCAATAGGGCCATAAACAGGGGGCACCTCTCCTATTTGATAACAGATAGGCTCCCGTAGGATCAGCCATTATTCCTTTGCATTTCACAGTGCAAATGAACTTGACAGATGGCTGTGTCACACAAACCCTTGACTACCAACCTTATTATGCAGAAAAGAATACAATAGAATAGAGCAGGGGAATCATTACCAGAGGTAGGGATTGCGAGCTCAAAAGCACACCCCAATGCCTCACCCACAGTCAAAGACAATGCAGCACAGCCCAACAAAATTACACTTGTGAAATTGAACAGCAAGAATGAGTTTAACATAAACCAGGTTACGGTCAGGCAATCTGTCATCAGGCTAAAGCAATTGTCTAGGGCTGCTTGCATGGCATATGAACTCATCCGTCATGTCCGGCTCCATTAACGGCTGCAGCTCAGGTTTTAAACTGTAGAGATTTAGTAGCTGGGGAAATGCTCCGCTGTTGCCTGTTTATGC
Source organism: Rhadinocentrus ornatus (assembly GCA_037177495.1). Lineage (NCBI taxonomy): Eukaryota > Metazoa > Chordata > Actinopteri > Atheriniformes > Melanotaeniidae > Rhadinocentrus > Rhadinocentrus ornatus. The sequence continues at coordinate 21,821,686 of JBAMHW010000006.1, forward strand.
TTTATGTGGAATTTGTCGTTTTGTGTATTTGATGTTTACAACCCTGTTTCCAAACAAGTTGAGATGCTGCCTAAAAAAATAAATAAATAAACAAAGAACTTAACATATGGTAATAAAAATAGTTCAAAATAAATATATCAGGTGTTAAATTTAAGAAATGCTTGACACTTAATGTACAATAACCATTCTACAGGAAGAATGAGCAGGTGGCTTAACCTGAACTTGAACTTGAACTCAACTTCATTGTCATTACACAATTGCAATGGTCATTACACAAGTACAACAAAATGTCCTCGAGTACAACCCGTCCAAGAGTAGACAACAACAACATAAAAACACAGGCAGGATCCGGCAAACTGAGGCAGCTGCCGCAGGGGCGGTGCACCTTTCAAAGACTCCATTCAAAACTCACATAGTAATTCATCCATCACAGATTGGCTCCATAAACTTGCGTAAACCCTGTCAGTCCTTTCCTCAGTTTATTTTACATTTTTAGTGGTTCGTGTTAAGGAATGGCTTCTATGGGCTACTTTTAACCACAGTCTGTGTTTCTAAGGTTGTATGGTGATGCCTTCATGACAAACTGTAAATCAGACTTCCGGACTTCAGACTGACAAAACTTAAAAATTGAACGTTGTATTTGCTTTATAGAAAATTAATTTATAGATAAAATGAACTATTGCTAGAGTATAATTTAATCATTGCTTTCTTAAGTGAACAATTAGCTCCTGCTCTGATGATGAAAATGTGCCCTTTATAGCAAAACAAAAAGCAAGAGCTACAGAGTTTAAACTCCCAAATATGAAGCTGCAGTGAATAAAGCCTGATTTGAACTTTGAGAGATAAAGATGAAGAGGGTCGACAACAGTACTCTGAGTTTGTAATTGTGATGTTTCCATTGCAAATCTGAACACCTCATTAAATTAACTTTTTTTCAGACCTACAGGGCCAAAACATATGTGCAAAGTTGTGAGTTATTAGTTTTAAGTTGGTAGTGTTTTCAGGTAATGGTTTGTTTGGAAGGATTGACAGGCAAAGCCACTTCACTTTAAAAAGAACATGACTTTGCAGTCATTGACTCAACCATGAACTGTGAACCAAAGCATTGTGCAGCCAAATGTGAGGTCATCTGTTTAATAGTTTAATAGTTAATACTTGGCTATGCAAACCAAACCAATACAAACCAAAAACAGATATCAGAACCCAGCTAATGTTCCCAAGTATGACAGCAAATCAACAACAGAATGTCTAAATAAGAAAATGTAGTTAAGGTATTGCAATTGTCCAAAGTCCAGACCTCAACCAACGGAAATGCTATGATGGGACTTCCACAAATCAAAGTTGTGAAGAAGAGTGGGCCAAAATCTTCTGCAATTGTGACAGACTGATAAGTGCTTATGAATAAACAATTACCCCATGTAATTGCTGATCTAGGTGTTTTTTTTTCTTTCTTTTTTTTATTGACTCTTATCTATTGCCTTTCATCATTACATTTACGTATGAGATCATGCCAAGACTGCCAAAGTCTGCTCCTTCAAGCTAGTGCTTGGCTAAATATTGTGTTCTTTTTTTTTTTTGTTTCACAGTTCAACTCAATCAGACCCTATTTATTCTTTTTTCTCAACATATCACCCAAATTCACTTAAAGATTAGACCCATTAGGAAGCCAGCAAGTACCATGAACATGCTGAGACATTACACAATGTAGTGCTTAAAGTGGTGCTTGACATCTCAAATACAAAGACAGACGCTTTTTTCTTCTGTTTTCTTTGAATCTATATACATGCTTTTTCTTGATGTGTGTAATAATGTATAAAAAGACAAAAAATATATTAATCCATTTCAAGAATTGATCTAATTACTTGAAAACAACTAAACGTTGTGAGTTGTTAATTATGAGCACAAGTTGTGTTTGATGTTTCGTTTTTCTTTATAAAGTAAAATTATTATTTTTTGAGCTAAAGTAAAAACCCACTGTCCAATGAATTTTTGCCCCAACCCTGAGACATTTTTGACCTGGCCACTTGAATTAGCATAGAGACTAAACATGTCTAAATTGCACACCTTCTCTCAGTTTAAGTTGTATAAATTTCATTAAGTTGCTATTTGAATAAGCAAAACAGGCTTTCTCCATCACTCAAAACATCAAGCGTGCTAAGATAACAAAATGAGGTGAATGTCTCTCTTCTTTCTCAGTGTAATGTGAACTTCTAAAGTGTAGTGGCAAAAGTGTGCTTTACTACTTCAGCCTCATATCCTGAAGTTGGCATGTTGGCCAAAGTATTTGTAAAGCACACAGAGTAAACAAAGCTTAACTGGCTCTGAATGTCTTAAATAAGAAGACTCAAGTGCGCTGTAGAAAGTTTGTTCAGCCTGTATCGCTTCTCCTCCCTTCACCGATGACGTATTTTCTACTGTGTGTTGTTGACACTGCGCCACGTTGCTTTGCAAGCTCTCAAAGCAAACCAAGAGCAGTCGTGCATCAGTTTAGTACCCCGGTGCTAGGTATGTACACACTGAAAGTCAAATCAAAGACCTTGTTTGTGCCCCAGCACAGTGTAGGTTTTCAGTGTGGAGAAATAAAACCTGATATAGGAAATCTCACACTATCTTGTAAGTGGGCTAAAGGACACACAGCCTGGAAGGAGGTGAGCAAATAGGGAGTGAGGAAATGGGGAGAAAAAAACAAAACATTGTCTTTAAATGACTTCGATCTCTGGTGTGATGAATCTCAGAGTTGCAAATCCCTTTTTAGCTAATTGCTACCAGCATGCGAGATTTCTCCCCTACTCCTCCTCCATGTTCAATATCAATTTTCAGGGCCGGCAGAGAGAGATAGCCCTAGCCTGTTCCCTTGAGTCTCGCCAGCGGCCTCGCAGATAAAAACTGCACTAACAGCACTTAGCCATTTCAGAGACTAGGGGAAGAGACACACAAACACACCTACACACACACTCACACAAACTCTCTTATTCACAGCTGTGTGTGGTAATGAAGGAGAAAAGATGGGCCAATCGAAGTGAAACAGGGAACAGGCTGGTGTCATCTGCTCTGTGACCTTCTGAGAAGACTGTGTGTGTAGGTGTATGTGTGTGTGTGTGTGTGTGTGTGATCTCCTCAAGAAGTCTGGAGGTCAGACCTGTGCTCACTGAAGGGAATTAACATTTGTCTGCTTCGCTAAGGACAGGCTGTCCCCCTTGGAGAATGCAGAAAATGTGTGCATTTTCAATGTGTAGTTAAGGGTCATGCAGTAGCATTTTGTCCTGAGCAATTAGCCTCAGTGTTTTCAATTTCATCCCAACAGACAATTATATATGTAGGCATACACTGAGGAGCTTAAACTTAAAATGTGTTGTGAAAATCCTAAACAGGCAAAAGTATCTGACATTTCAAGATTTAAAGCTGACAAAGTCTTATTTTATTACACTAAACTAAAACTGGCTAAAACTGACACATATAAAGGAATAAATACAACTGAAATGTAAAGTATAATATGTTTATGTTTGTTTATGTGACAGTTTCCAGTGGCTGCTTGCCCTTGACCACAGTCAAGTGGACAAGCAACACAGCCAAAGTCCCCTGACACTTTCTGTTCCACTCAAGCAGCTGGCTTGACAATTAAAGGACCACCTCTACCTCAGAATCCATCATGGAAAATTGTGTACATGGTGCATGTTCCAGACAATAACAATAGCCATGTATTCTACAAAACAGGGTTTGTGCATGTGTGTTTTTCAGAGAAAAATGATATTACCTCACAAGGCAGAAAGATTCTCACAAGATTTGCACGTTCAGGAGAAAATCAACCTTGCCAGTCTATAAGCAATTGTGTGTTTTGTGAAGCGGGCATAGTTGTTTGAATTCATTAAGTGTCTAATATCGGCAGCTACATGTGGGTTTGTCAGTCATCAACAATTATTTGACAGATAGTAAATATTTCCTCAATCAAAAAGGGGGCAGGGCCATATCATATTATTTATAATAATACCAGTACAGTTTTTGACAATGGTAGAAAATGTAATATCATATCACATTTCCAGCGCAATTACGTCATTAAACCGCACCTCAACCACCGGTGGCACAGGCGAGCCCCGCTGAGCAAGTGAACAATATATAAAATTTTGATTTCAGCTTCAAATGATCACAAAAATAGTGATATCAACCAAAAACTATAATTATTTAAAGACTTTTGCCCAATTATGCTGAACTATTCTGTCACGTGTTCTGAACAACTCATATTTCTGACCCTTGTCAGTCATATGTTAATAATGTCTATGTAGACCAGGGTTATTCAGAGTTATTGGGTCCAATGTGGGCCAACAATTAAATGGATCCAACAGCCTAAGAAGTTTTGCACAATGATTCCTTAATTGAGTTGGCTGCTTTAGAGCAGGGAAACATTGAAAACCTACAGGACTGCTACCCTCATGGGACTGAACTGAATAGTACTGAGGACTGTGGACTCCAGACAAAAAAATCAAAAGTTTAAAAAGGTTCATGTTTTGATGTAACATATTCATTTGAAAACTTTATATTACTCAACACACAGCCACTTGTTCAAATGGCCAGCAACACAAGTGAAGTTCACCTCACAGTGAACTGTCCAAATTGTGTCACTATTTTGTGTGAGCACCATAGTTATCTAACACTGCCTTAATCTTCTTGTGCATTGAGTTAACCAGAGCTGCACAGGTCATTACTGGAATCCTCTTTCACTCCTCCATGATCACAGATCTGGTGGATGTTAAGCAACTTGAACTCTCCACTTTCCACCTGAGGATGCCCCACAGATGCTCAACTGAGTTTAGGTGTGGAGACAAACTTGACCACTTCATCATCTCACCTTCAGTTTCCTCAGCAACACAGTTTTGATCTTGAAGACTTTGGGTCGTTATGTTTGAAATCTGCCATGCTGCCCAGTTTCTGAAGGCAGGGCATCATGTTCTGCTTCAGAATGTCACAGTACATGGAATTCATCCTTCCCTCAACCAACCACAGCTCCCCAGCTGTTGGGAGCACTCAGACCAGACCATGATGCTAGAGCCACAAAACTTGATAGAAAGTAGGCAAGGTCAACTTTATTTATGAAGTGTATTTAACTTATTGCTTGCCCAAAGACAGCAATATCATCTGTGATATTGTTATTGAGACATTTAGGAAAAATATTTTCATATCATTTTTTAGCAATATCACCTTCCTCTACCAGAGTGGTTATTTTCATCACTGGGCTGTTACCAATGGCAGTGTTTGCAGATGATAAGCGATGGTTAAAACATTATTCATTCAATCATTTGTCAAGTATTTTTATGAAGTACCTTCCCTTTTCTAAACGATGTCCAAAGATGACTGTCCAGGTGGTTCTGTGTACCAAACTATGACACCAGAGAATTGAAACTGTACATTCCACTTGTGATTAAAAGTTATAAATTAATATATAAATAATAAAAGAACAATTTTCCAGGTTACAGTAGGTTTAGTGTTAATCCTTCTGGAAGATGGTGCTTGAAACTTAGTGACATAAGTTGCGTTTCCATTGCAGTTTTTTGCAAAATAAAAGCAATATGTCTAAAATTTTGACAAAGTACAATTGTGATTTGCAGGAGTTTCCATTGAATGGTGTTTGGCACATTAGCCTTTATTCCCATAAAATCTCGTCTCGTGAGACTCCATTGTGAGGAGGAAGGAGATTTCAAATTATGCATTTCACTGTTGTTTTGCTATCAAGGATGGCAGTCATATTTTTCTCTTTAATTAATTGTAAAACTTATTCCGTTTTCACCTGCATCTTTTCATACTGCGCCATCTTTACTTGAAATGAACTGGTCACGTGACTACCTGCGTCACATCTGGGGATGTGTAAATAGTTGTTTCCAATACACATTTCCGATATACTTCTATATCGACATGTCTGAAAAACCAACTCATGAGAGCATAAAAACGTTTTAGCAATATTTGAGAGGTTGTTTTTTTTATGGAGGTGTTGCCATTAAGGTTTTTTTATTGTGACATTTACGTTATGTGCAATTCCAGGGGTAATGGAAACACACCTATAGTCTTTCTAGGACTTTTAAAGGGGCTGTGGCTAATGATGTAACAGCTAGCATACTCCTCAGATGCAATTCTTCTGTACTCTCTAAACTTTTTGCAGCCCAGTCACCTGGAAAAAACGCAGCCATTTAACAATTTTGGAATATCTAGAAATGCCAACAATACAATTTTCCACAAATGCACACAATGCCTAAATGTGCCTGTCTAATTTTTTACCTACTAGATAGATGTGTATGACTATTAAAAAAAAAAAGTCCCAGACCCAGGCAGATTAATCCAGGCCACAAAGGTCAGGGGGCCAGCCCGGAGGCCGCGCAGACAGCAGACTTTGTTCAGGGCGCCGGCCCGGAGGCCGAGCAGACCATAGGGAGCGTTCAGGCTGGGCAGGCAGGATCTCCGGAGGCTAGGTATTCTCCTCGGCGACGTGGACCACAGGCGGCGACGGAGGTGCCATCTCCTCAGCGGCGTGGACCACAAGCGGGGGAGGAGCGTCACGACCAGAGACCCCATCAGAGCTAGAAACTAAAAGCGGGTGACAGGAACCAGAGGAGAGGCGTCTCGACCTTAGACCCCCTCAGAGACAGGAACCACTCGAGGTTTGTGTTGTACAGCATTACATTACATATTTAAATTGGTCTTTGAGCAGGTTCAAATGAGATTTTAGTACATCTTAACAGCTGCAAGCTTTGATGGACTTGCCTTTACCTGTCTTTCAGTCTTTCATGCTTTTGTTTCAGCAGTGGATAAAAAAGCAGTTTGGGGGCTAAAGTCACCTACTCCCTTCACTGATTTTGCAAAAAGCTTTTAAAGCACCAAGTTAGAGGGAGGTTTGACAGCTGTGGCCTTCACACCCTGCTCCTTCTAAACCTCTGCTCCCTACTCTGCTCTAATCTGATTGCTAGCAGACATCTTTGATCTAGGCCCGGGACAGAGAAAGCAAGCAGCAGAGACCTTGCCTTTCCAGATGAAGTGAGCATGGAGATTAGCAGCCTTTCCTTATAGCTTTAGTGGCTAATACCTGATTAGGGCCCAGAGTCAGCCAATTGTCTCAATGCTGGCTATCAGTGTTAGCATTGGCTCTGAAGGGAGGGTGGATGTATTGAGGCGAGTAAAGGAAGACGGGATGAAGTGGTAGGAGCTGTAATATTGAGGAGAGAGGGTTGGGATGAAGGTTGATTCGTAATGGATACTCATTTTATCCCACCCCACTAAGAAGATTAGGCCTTGGAGTCTCATATTAGCTGTGCTCTCTGGGCCTTTGGTGGTCCATGCAGCTGGTTCTCCTCCCCTCTTTTTTCCTTTTGTTCCTTTCCTGTTGTGGAATATTCTCTTCTTGTACTGTACAACCAGATCACTGAGACTCTGGGTTTTGAATATCTCCCTTTCCCTTTTCACAACAGGCATGGTATGATATTCTGTAATGTTTAACATCTGTTTTAATTTGGAGAAAAATCTTCTCATTTTTAACCTGCACTATTCATACTTTTAAATAAGAGATTGTGAGACATATTTGATTTATGAAGTGAGATGTACAAAAAGAGGGGAAAAAGCCCATTCCATCTTATGATGCATTCCAGTAATTGCACAAACCTGTGTTCATCTTCTAAGTATTGCTTACTTTTCTCCTTAGATGTAAACTATGTTTAGGGAGTGATTGGTCTTAATTAATTAATGTCACATCATTAATTTAAGAACTAACACAAACTTAAGTGTGCCCTTACACCAAGGTAGAGTGCTTTGAGACAGAGTTGGTAGAGGCCAAACAGGAAGCCATGAAAGTTTTAAAAAATGAAATGAAATACACTGTTGACATCTTGTTTCATTGGCTATGTCTCTGTCTCCAGCTTGCTTTCTCTGACTGTCTGTCTTTTTAAATAAGTAAGTATAACAAAGATAGAGCAGACCCTTCTGAAAAAGACAGGCCAAGCCAATTAGAGCACTTGGAAAAAGGCAAATGTATCTCCTAGTTCAGTCTAGAGTTATGCTCCAGCTGCTGAAAATAAGTGGTTTAAACACAGACAATGTTCGAAAATGTATACAAAACTTGTTCTCAGTTTTTAACTGGTTAAAAAATAAAATACTCTGCAGTTGTTTATCAGGTGCTACAAGTTTTCAGTCAAATTCGTGTCTTCTATTTCCAGGAGTTTATATATAATAAAAACAGAACAACAAAGATCTTTGTGTTTGTCATTTACAATAAACTAAAGAAATCTACCTCGTGCACACAAATGTGGGTACAGACATTACACAGTGGTTTTGCTTTCTCTATTAGTAAATGAAACACTGTTGTAAAAATGTGTGTATGTGTGTGTGTGTGTGTGTGTGTGTGTGTGTGTGTCTGTGGTTGTTGTGGTGGCGACAAAATCAGAAGAAGGGTGAAATAAAAGTGTGAGGAATGCAGAGACTCGTTCAGTAAAGCCTAAAATACCTCATTATACTAAGAGCTGCAACTTCTTATGAGTAAACGTTTTATCTACTTACAATTTCCAACTCTTTAATCTGTAGTCCAGGGCTTGACACCACTTAATGTGCATGTATGTGAAAGGAGTGGGGCTCAATGTTGTGATTGCATTGTAGTGAGGATGCCGATTAGTGCAGTGCTGAATCTCTGTATGGGAAATTAATAAATAAAGGAGGAGATTAGCTGTGTGTGCACTATTTTGTTTTTAGGGAAATTAGGCCCGATGGACTTACCTAATGCAGGTGATTAGTCCCCTCATTAACCAAACCCTTTATCTTAAACTTGCTCGTCAAAGCAGCCCATTTGTCGGATAACATTTTCTTGCTACCGAGTTGGGTGTATGAGCTTAATTAACTAAAGAGGATAATCTTGTTTACTGAAGTGTTGTAATGTTTTAAACAGGTTTTTCTGTGTTTTTTTTTCTTTTCTTTTTTTTTTTAAAGATACATGCATGCACTCTATGTTGGTGCTAGAATCTGCTCAACAAAAATGTTTGTTTCACATATCACTGATTTCTCTCCATTTTGCATGTTGCTGTTAGCAATCCACCCAATCTGACTGGAAAAAACAAAGTAAGTTTAACTCGAAACTAAATCCAGTTTTGCAGTTCTGAACACCCACATCCCATCAACAGCAGCCATAGAGCCATTTAGAGTCCCAAAGGAGAAGCCCAGTTAACGCCTCTGCTCCCCCACTGTCAGCTAATGAGATGGGGCATGCATTGCTACAATCCTCTTTTCTCCCTTTCGCACTCAGCCCATTCTGAGTGGAATTGATCCTTAATGTCGAAGGCCTAACATTTCTGGGCCACTCAGTCCATACTCTCGCAAGCACTTTCCTACCCACCCTCTAAGCAGAGCCAAATTAACGGGCCATCAACTCACCTGAGCCCGAGTAAAACAAATGCTTAGGAGACTTTCCTCTTTAACCTTTGTATTGTATGTTTAGACCACCTTTTCAGCAGCTTCTTAAGGGTTGCAACTAACTCCAATAAATCCGTCATATTGTACTATGCAGCAAGGAGCCGTTTTGTGTCATTTAGCGACCCAGTGCCATTGATACCAGGGCACAGGATACAACTGACATAGTCTTTGTTATTTTTAAACTGCATTATTAATCTGTGATTTCCTTGTGTTGCTTGCCTCCAGAATGGTTTCAGGCTGTTTACATAAACTGACAAGGATACCAAAAAAGCCTTGCTGCCATTTTTGAAAACTGTTTTAGCCCCCAGAAGACAAGATAAAAGAGTATTTATTAATTGGATGGTATCCGGATTCTGTTTACATATTTTATATTCATTTATTATGTCTTCTTTGGTCGGTTATTGAAAGGCATTTGACTGACACAAATACATTATTCTATTTGTGTGTTATGTCCCATGAGGCTGTTAATTATTTGTTTTTCTTGAGTGTTGAAATTTATAGAAAATACATCACACCCAGCAAAGATGACTGCACTTTCCCTCTTCTTTCAATCTTCCCTTTATGTTTCCCTTTATTTATATGTGCTCAAAAAAATCAAACCACGGTACAGATAAATACACTAATTCAAAGACCAAAAAAAAAAAAAAAAAAACAAGGCTAAAGAGAGTAGAAAGCATTCAGTTTGCCCTTTTCGTTCAGTCAGTGGTCTGATCATTTTCTGGCAAAAGGAGCTTAAGTTTTGTCAACAGCTTTGACATTGGGATTCATCACTTTGATGACAAAATATGAAGCAAAAAGATGGAAAGCTTAAAGCAATCTATTTCATCATTTATTATTCTGAAGTAATGAATCTGGAAAATTGAGATCTCTATTTAGCTGTCAGGACCATTTTGACTTAACAGTGATTGACATTTTGCTCTGGATGACAAGCTGTGATATAACTGGTTATATTTACTTCATCACTTGGGAGAGTATGGACCAAATTACACTACATATGGAACATGCAAATGTACTTGTTGGCTGGGAATAACTAGTGTCAAAGAATCCCTTTCACTCTTACAATGAAGTCCAATGAAAATCCAGAATGTTTGTTTGTGAAGTTGAAAGAACAAACTTTTAACTTGTAATTTTATAGTTTTGCAAGTGTGAGACTTCCCATACACATGAATGAACACAGACACACTTGCCATCATTTTTTACAATATATCTCCAGTGAAGCTGCTGTAAACGGTATTATGTGCAGCTATTACTGGGCTGAAAGTACCTCTGGTAACATAGTGCTTTCTCTTTCATCCACCAAGGTTGGTACAAAAAAAGTTAGAGAAAGATTCTTCAATTTAGCAAGCACAACCTGAGTGATTATTGGAAATGACAGCTGAACCTGATGAAATTGTATTCCCTATTGAAAATCAAATTGCTATCAGGCCAACATGATTTCCTTGTGCTAGGACCATACTAATTTTGCATAAAAACATTGGTAAATGTATTTAAAAGCCATAATAGCATATTACCATGGAGTCTTCCTTCGCCCTCACACGTGGACCCTATTAATCTGGGACTTCGATTTGCATGTAAATGTGGTCAACTTTCATATCATCAAAATACATGAGTCCTACACCATCAGCAGGCCAACAACCCGTGTTTCTGGGTGTGTTTGTGTGTATATACACAAAAATCTCACATGCAAGTTCGCTTTGCAATATATGCTAGATTATTTTTATATTCGCAAGTTATTTAAAATTCATATATGTGTGTTTGCATGTGATATGCTTCTGGGTTTGAATGTGTATTTGTGTTGATAGAGGTATGTAGTGTTGTTGGTGTAGGAGAATTTGGTTTTGAAATAATGCATTGAGGTTTGATGCGCAATTACTTTTGTATATTAGGAATTTCACAGAGGTCAGACTAACAAGGCAGAAAAGGTGACAACATACCAAGAGATAAAAAGGGAAAACCATATCAATATTGCATGTATGTGAGTGTGTGTGGGTTTGTGTGTTTCAACATCAGTAAAGACGAATTGTCTGGTATAATTCAAATGTTGAAGAGATACCAAAACCTGGATCTTTGAACAATACTAGACAAGGTTTAAATTACTTTTTTTTTTTTAAAGAATGGTTATTTATCTTAAAGTTATCATTATAATGAAAAGAAATAGGCAATGTTGAAGCTAAAAAAAATTTTGGGGTTAAAAACATGTCTTGTTGGAAGAGGGATTTTTGTTGTCTTTGGTGCTACTGATTCCTTTTTTAATATAATGAACCATTGGCTAATCTCAACTAGCTCCCGCTAAAACTTAATCCCACCATTGCCATGTCATCACTGTATTATGATACTCAGATAACTTACGCTTTTTTGTTCTACTGATGAAAATTTTGAATTTCAGCTTAAATAACATGAAACACTAAGTCCTCTAAAAAAAGACAAAATATCTCATTTGCTCATACCCTTAAAGACATACTATGTAACTTTCTGACCTTAAAAGCCTGTTTTATTGACTAATTTGATGGCACAGAGACATCTATTATCTCTAAATCCTTGACTTTCCAGCAGCATATTGAGGCTGAGAAACAGCACTACACAACTTTTGCTTTAGGGTCACTATATGACGTGACAGCTGAGTTGTTGCTTTACGCACCACATCACATACTAGCAAGTGGATATCAACACACTGGCTTCTAAGAATGTGCACAGTGGTAAGTCAGCAAAGAAATGCACTTGAGGATATTGGAGGAGGAGAGAAAAGAAAAAGAGAAAGGGACAGAGCAAGAAATCAGGACGGAAATACTACAAAAGCAATTAGCTGCCACCAAAGGCAAAAATAAAGTACCTTATTTCATGGTAAACAAATTACATGATGGTTTTATAAAAAAAAACATTACACTTATTACATCATAACATAATGCATTTTTTTGTAAAAAAAAATTGTGAAAAAACATATTAATCGTTTTGAAAGAGAAAAAAGTATGCTCACTAATCAGATAAATATTTTATTTACAAATATATATACATATATATATATATATACATATATATATGTCATTATCTGTCCCGCTTGTTCCTAGTAGGGGTCGCGGGGTGAGCTGGAGCCTATCCCAGCAGTGTTTCAGGTGAAAGGTGGATAGGTCACCAGTCCATCGCAGGGCCAACATATATAGGGACAAACAACCATTCATGCACACACTCATTCCTAGGGAGAA
>JBAMHW010000006.1:21846934-21859785 GCA_037177495.1 Rhadinocentrus ornatus
CTCGAACCAGCGACCTTCTTGCTGTGAGGCTGCGGTGCTAACCACCACACCACCGTGCAGCCTATATATATATATATATATATATATATATATATATGTATGTATATATAATCATGTATTTCTGTAAGCTGAGTTTTAGTAGCCTAAATATTGATTTAACATACCTTGTGCGTGTGTATATTCACTGCACCTATCGGTTTATTTCCATATGAAATTCCATGGTTAAAGCTCTGTTGTAGAATCTTTAGTTATAAGTATGCGTTGTCATTGCTACATCTCTGGCAATTGTAACGAACCAAACCCTTTTGAAAATCACTGTAAAATTGAGTAAGTTATGGTTATTTATAAAGTGCATGCACCATTAAAACAATATTATGGGTGAGCGGGCTCCCTGTGGCAAGATGGCAACCAGCGCTCCACCAGCGGGGATGAGACATCTAGCCTTTATAGTAGATCTCTATGGTTCTGCTGATGAGAAAGTAGTCATCCAACTGGGTTTTGTAATGTTGATAAACATAGAAATGTCATAAGTGATGAGCTCTGTGGAAGCCCCAGTTCCAGTGTGTTTCCAGGTTTCGAAACAAGAATCACTCATGGAAAATGACATCAGTACTACTGGGTTTCAAATGTCCATTAACCAATCTTGAACTAATGATTATCAAATGTGGGTTGTTGTCAGTTTGTATTTAACTGATTATTGACTAAGCAATAACTAGGCATGAGCTGTTAAACAACAAGTTTTGTTTGTTTTTATCTGATGTTTTTTTAGGGCTGGACATGTTAACGCCTTATTAATTAATTAACATTAATTATTTTATCGCACATAACACAGTTTTTATTATTCTTCAAAGTTCTTGCAGTCTTAAGGTGGATTTATGCTTGCGTGGCGTCTGCGTGCAGCCGGCTGTGGCGTAGCTGACGCTGGTGAGTTTGCTTTCACACTGGAGGGAGTGCGTGTCATTTTGGTGTCATGTTGCAGTTTCTCCTCCTAACCTGAAGGTGGCAGCAGGGGTGGTATCGGCCGGTATACTCACCAGGTCGGAGTTCTTTTGATGGTTAATTTCAGTTTAGTAGGGATTTTCTGTTTTAAAACAACAATGGCGTCCAAAATGGTTAAGTGTCTTTATTAGTTTGTGGAAAAAAATGAAGAAATAATATGATAATTTTCTCATCAACTTGATCAACTCGTTATTGTTTTTAAAAACGGTGGTTACCACACAAATTCAGCAAAAAAATCCAGGTATTCGGCAACACGTGATCCCAAGCTGACCAATCACAAGGGAGTACCTCCACGTAACCGTCTGCGTAGCAGGGGTGCACGTCAGGTCTGGAAGAGGTGAGCGTGGAGTCTCTACGGTGCTCTTTGCAAAAATTGTAGAGATTGCGCAACTTTTAAAAAAAGACGATTTGCAAGTGTTTAGGGCGCCTTGGGCGGTTGGAAAAAAACTTATAGCGACGCATTACCGCTGTCAAATGGTGTCTGAAACTAATGTCGGCTCATGGAAGAGCGCTCTGAACTTAGCACTGCCCACTAGTGGAGGAATTGACTTAACAACTGGGCAACACAAAAGAAGCATGGAAGTATGAGGACATCGACGTATGACAACATTTGAAACGGACGTCCCTATATACATATGTAAGGGAGCATAAATGGCCCTTAACAATGCAAAGTTAGAGAATTTAAGAAGTTTGGATAATGTACCACTAAAGGTGCATTGATAAAAGTTATTGTGCATTTTGTGACTATTTATCTCTCCTGACAATTTAAAAGTGCTGAGATTCTAATCCTGCATTTTATCTGTTCACCTGATGGATGATATTCATCGGATATTGTTCTCTGTGTATAGAAGGAAGCAGTTGTACACAGATTTAAATTCATCCTGCTGATTTTTTCCTTTTAGTTAGTGAATCCTGAAATTATTATCCTCATTTGCCATAATTATTTGATTTTATTCCATTAATATTAAGGATGAGATTTATAAGAAGTATTTAAATGTTAATGTGTAAAGAGAAAACTGCTTTTAAAAGCTGTTCATTTGTTTAGTGTTTGTATACCAAAATTTAGTTAGTTAAGCATTTTTTTATATATATATACCAGGACTTTTAAAGCACAGGGACATTTTGTGCATGTAACAATGTGATTTATCTTGATTTATTGCAAAAATTTCACCTGAATAATCACAATTAAATATTTCAACTGTTTTCGTTATCAATTAAATATTGGTTAATTAGCACTCCAATCCTCATTCTTTCTTCATTAGATCCCATGTATCTAAAGGGCATTCATAAAAACTTATTCATCTCAATTTTTAAGGTGATGTTATTGATTTCTTTCTTTCTTTGATGGCTTTTTCTAACCTTTCACAAACACAAAAATATTCAGCTCATATTTTGTATTCTGGGACACAAAGGTTGATTTCTTTTTCAGCTCATGCTGATGTTTGTCACGGTTGTCTAAACAAAGGAAAGAAGATTTCATGTAGTTTGTCTATAAGAAGATCTGTGACACAAAGACTAATATAAAACATCTCTATCTTGAAAACTTTGGGACTTTTTTAAGTGTTTTCCCCACTCTAAATAACTGTATCACTAACTCATTATTTCAGTAACGAGTTTGAGACAGTACTGTTTAAATCTGTGACCCCATAACTCCAAAAACCAATGGTTAGGCATCACATTTACATCAATAATTCCTATGCAATTGCAGTTGTTAACCCCAGACCTATCCTAAGACATTTATTTGTCACAGGATGTTGTTTTTGACAACATCCTGTGAACAATATTGGTCCAATGCTGTACCATGAGCATCACTATGAGCAATGTCTTGTGTAAATTTCATAAAATATAAAAGCATTGGAACCAGATTGCCTTGAACAGTCTGCAAGTCAAATATTCCTGTTTCAGGTCAGCAAACAGCAGACAGCAGTTTCTAAACACTTTTCCCCCTCTCCAGCTTCTGTGTTTACAACCAATTAAACACTCCAGGAAATTAAACCTCAACACAACTGAGACAGAGTCAGTCTGATCAGTGATCAAGGTGAAAGAAGTGTTGTTGAGAGTGAGAGGCCAAGGTATCCTGGGGAGCATGTCCAGCAACATAAAAACAGCAGGTTTCAAAAGTTAGAACAAAGAAACACCAAAGCAAAAAGCAGCACAACATGATAACAGATGAAAGGAACAACCTCATTAAAATTCCATTTGTCATGCTGTCTGTTGATCATTTTATCTATAAGTCTATCCTTTACACCACTACCAAAGGGTTTAATTTCAAAAGAATACTTCAATGTGAAAAATATTTTTTCCCCAAGAAGGCCGTTTCTTAAAATTCAATTAACTTTGTTCATAAATAAACGTGGGAATTGTATCATGCAGATTTGCATGCTTCCATTTTTTTCAGCATTTCTGAAGCAGCAAATAAACATTTGAAATGGGAAAGCAACTCTTATGAATATTTTTGAGCTTTCAAACCAATCTCTGAGTCTCCCTCATTCAGATTTAGCATAAAATTAAATGTGGGACAAAGCAAGGACTTTCATATTGCTACTTTATTTGTCCAACGTGTCTTTTTTTATTTTATTTTATTTATTTATTTTCTTTTTTTTTTGGTACATCTTACACATCTTACTGTACTTAGCATTCATCTGCAACTGAATTGTGCTGATAGCGTATATAATATAGACTGAGAGTCTGTGGCTTGCCGCCTGCTGGCTGACTGTAATTTAATTTATTATTCATGGAGAAGTTAAATACCCAGTAATGGAATCAGTTTGTGAATTGCCAAAAATGGTTAATTAGCTTATGCAGTCTTTGTTTGTTATCAACTGCATGCTGCCTTGTAAATTATGTGAATACAGATGCAACAGGTTTAAAAGTAGAAAATGTTTAATAAAGGTAAATTAAGATTACATTGTAGCGCTGAATATTTACTTGTTGAAACTGGTTGAAGTTGTACCTGGGACCTCTATTACTCTTGCTGCATAAGTGTGTGTATAATTCTATTTGTCCCATGAACATACGTCCATGATAATACAAATGTTAATCCTCTTAGGTGAGTATAGCAATAAAACAGTCAGCTTAAAGCAGTTTAAACTGTTTAAAGACCAATAAATGGTACATCCTCTTCTCCCTTTCACTGCATCCCTCCTACTTTCTGTCTTCTTGGCTAGCTATAGCTATTCATTAGCTCCAGCCCCTATGGCAATGAGTCTTTAACCTCCATTAGATCTAATGTTGATATGTTTCCCCAGCAAAGAGCCAAAACAATTAACACCCCTTCTCACATTTCTTTCCCCTTGGCCCCTAACCACATCAGAATCCCACCCGTTCATTACCCACCCCTGAGAATGCCCTTGGGAGGAAAGAAGTCAGATCCTTGGCTGTTGTCTTTTGTAGGGTATGTAGTTAGAAGCCAGAATGAGTTAAAAGAAGCTTGTCAACAATAATGAACTATTGCACTTTCTCTGCAACTTTGCATTAGTGCTATAGCAAGTTTTTTTTCCTTTTTTCAAATCTTAATGATGACTTTTTAATAATGAGGTAAAATCTCCTGCTTCTGGTGTTTAGTATTGTTTGTATACATTTCTAGCAGGAGTAAGGTTGTAGTGGCGTTAAATCTGTAGCAGCCTTATTGCTATTGAGGAACATTCTTAAATTAAATTCAAAATTAATCAAAAAATAAAATAAAATGAATAATGAAGTCACAATATATTGATTTTAAATGTATCAACAAAACACGCAACAAAGGAGAGTGAAAAACCTTGGATGTAACTTGAATACTTTCAACTTGCAGAAACATGCTTAAGTTTAAGCATTAACACTGCTCGGTTAGGTTTTGGATAACACCATTGCTTTCTTTAAACAGACCCTCTCACAATGTCAGTGAACTATATTTCCTGGGTTAGCAAGGTGTCGAGTCACCTGTCTTGTGCAAACAACACAAAACATCACAAAGATACAAAAGACATATCCAGTGCAAAAACTTAAGTTTGAATAAATTACAAATGATGAAAAACTATATATTTTCCAAGGTAATTAGTAGAAATGTCAATTTCTTACACTGCATTTCTTTTCTTTATTTTTTCTTTTGATGTTTATTTTTTCTTCTATAATAATTTTTTCTAATATCATAAAGTTAGTTTAGATTTGTTTGAAGAATAAAATCACATAAGCAGACTATACATTATCCTCAAAGTATGAGTCTGTTTGTTCTGCCATTTGTTTCCTGTAAAAATATAATCCACAATACAAATTAGCATGAAGCACAGTTCTAGAAGACAGTCTATCATGTATATTGTTTTGTGTTTCTCTGCAGATGTATTAGATGATTCAGAATTTTGACTAAATTAACAAGACAACAACCAAAACATTTATTTTAGAAAAAAGTGTTTGTTATTTGACTTCAGTAGCAGTCACATTTAACTTTCAGGACTTTTATAAATGTTTTTAAATAGCTGGAATCAATTATTATTATCATGTTGTACTATTTTTGTTAAACAAAATTGCAGGATTTCCTCTATTTTCAGCATCATAAATCTGGTTAGCGACCTATCTCTTAAAATATATGATGGATGCTCATAAAATCATTAATTACAAGTTGAATGCATGTATAATTAACAATCTTTGTAGGTATTAATGGGCCTGTGGTGCCTATTTGTAGCAAGGCTGTAATAGACATATAATTGAGCTTTAAGCAATGTCCCTTTAAATTTGACAAGAAGTGAAGCCCAGGAGCTCATTGTCTTGTCAGAACTGGAGAACACCACCCAACTGTTTAGCTGTCAAGTGTATAACATCTTGACCTGCTAAGACCCAGAATAGATCTCTTATTATCCAGGAAATTCCTAGTTTCCTTACCTATAGGTGTGGTGCAGTTGTCTATGTATCATATATCTCAAAGTAACACTAGTGGTCCTCTGACTCAAACCCACAGCTGGGTGGCTCAGTTGCTCTGACGCAGTTCAGGGAATGTACTACAACCAATGCGTGAGTGTAAATACATCTTCCAGAGCAGAAATATAAGGAAGACATATTTTTTTTATATATTAATCTAATCTCACTTCGGGGGGGAAGGGAATTTGGATCTCAACACTTAATTTGATAATCCGCGAGAAAAGCACAAAAGGAACATTCTGCAGATTCTTAACCTTTCCTCAACTTTGGCACTCCCAGAGACAGGAAAGGAGTATCTTTCACCACAGTTATTAGTTCACAGAGACACCCTTGACCTCTGCGGTGGTAGCCAACTGTCAACATAACGGGCGTTATTATAATGCAGGTTCACTCTCTGACTTCTACCAGAGTCATTCAGGCCTACCTGTTGGTCTAGATTCATACCGGAGTTTAAGGATTTAGAACGCAGATTTTAATTAAAATATATTTGACACAATTTGAAAACTATTTAAAGTTGGCCATACTGTGTCAATGAAAGCCTCCATGTGAGTAAAATTTGCAGGTTTAAGTATTACATTTATAATTCTAACATGTTGAAGCTTGAATCTGACATGCTAATGAAAAGTTAAGTTATTGTACATAAAAGAAATGCTTAAAAAACAAGATTACAAGCTGCTGCCAGTTGTTACACAAGATGGTTTTTTTTACAGATTTATGACATCCATCCAGACACACTAATAAAGCTTAATCATTATACATGAGCTTTATGGATATTTGTGTCACTCTGCTCACACATCTTTCCTCAAAGTCAACTTTGAGAAAGAAAAAAATAACTTAATGTTGTGCTGCTTTCTTTTTATTTCCAAAATTGTGTTTTTGTTACCACCATTTGATAGCTGAAATAACCTGTAACCTCAAAATCTAAAGTGGCTGAACTATTCAGTAATCAATTCACTAATCTTGAATAAGATGCTCAGACAAAATTGATGAAAGCAGATTTTACATGTGGAGCACACAGGCAGATGAATAAAGCCTATCGACTAACTGGGTGACTTATTAGAATGTGGCCATTAAAGCATAGAAGCTTATGAAGAGCTTCCTGTAGATTTACATGATAAAAATATCTGATAAGAGAAGCCTTGAGAGTTTCGTTTCTGTCTCTCTCTCTCTCTCTTTTTTTTCTTTTAAACAATAAGTGCAGAAGGCTCAAAAAAGCATTACAACAGCGTGCGTGTGCGTGCGTGAAAGCGTGCGCGGGGCACAGCGACCGAGAGGCTTGCAGATGGTTTCAGCCCATCTGTTTCGAGGCGCTGCACTGGGAGACAACGTGGTACGGACGACTTTTAGGAAAGGGTGGACTGAGAGATGACTCCGAACAAAGTTTATCTCCTTGGATAAGATTTAACGCTTTAACGTGGTTTAATAAATCAGTAAAATGTGGATGTTTTATAGACAACAACACGTGCCATTATTTACGCAATTCATCTTAAAATGTTGTATTAATAATGTTATTTTAAAATTCAATAATAATAAAAATAATAATTATGTTTAGTTAATTTAGTATCATTTTTCTCTCCTATCTCGTTGCTATTTGACTATATATTGCTTGTTTGTTTGTAGTTTGCTGTTTGTTTTTTATTCTTTCTTTATTTTTTCTAATTCCTTGCCGCCTCTTCACCAGCCCACCACAGCCATCATATTTAGCCCCTGCACACATCTCCAGCGGGTTATCACAATTGCCATTCCTCCCCTCCTTTCTGATGTGTTACCCAGATTACCATCAGTGCCCCTCAGATATTTTTAACAGATCCTCGGCGCTGGGCAATATCCACTCGGAGCCATCTGGTGCAGATCAAAATCTACTGACTTCTTGGGCTTCAGTCGTTAAGGCATTAAATCTAGATCTACAGAACATCCCCTTTGACTCGGGAGGTGGGTGATAGGAGAATCAAATCAAATAGAAATACGAGAGTTAAAATATGAACACTCCTTCCCTCCCGTTCGCCACATCACTGAGTGTGGACAGTTAAGGCGGAGGTTAGAGTCCGAGCCTTTTCTTTTTGAGAGCTACAACTTGGATAAGCAGTTCAAGAAAAGGTGACCAAAGCTGCAGAATCAAGATTTTTTTTTTCACTTAATATCTGTGGAATTATAATTTACGATTTTTTTTAATTATTATTAAGGAACAGAAAAATCCAAATGTTTTTAAAGTCACAAATATAGAGAGCAAAACTAGAAAAAAAAATATTTTAACTATCGCCTTTTCATTTATCAAAGCTGTCGGTGCGTCATTTTAATTAAATTAGAGACTAATAATTTTGTTTGCGTACTGGGACCAGCAAAATCCATCGCCTTCGTATTTGGCTTGACCACATTCCTTTTTTACTCAAAGCAAGAAGACGTGAAGTGGCTCTGTTGTTACAACGGACAGCAACAATCTGGTTTTAGTCCACACACACAAGAGGGAGAGTGTGTGAAAACAAAAAAGGGGGAGAAGGAGATGATTTGGCTGATTAAACCTTTATGAACAAATCAAAGGAGTCCAAAACAGAAGTCAATGAAAACATACATAATTGATAAATGAAATAAAGAAATTTGCATAGATGTACTTTACTATTTGTGTTTCATGTGAAACAGCATATTATTGCCATGTGTGTCACAAATGTAATGTCCATTATTATTATTCCTATTATTATTTATGCATGGTAATTTTTAAAATGATTTAAACTAAAAAATATGCTATTGTCTTTTTAACAAGATCATAAAGTTTGACGGACTGAAAACTCTTCAACGATTAAATCCAACGAGACATTTAGAGAAAATTAAGATAAAGGCACCAGCAGCCCGTATTACCAAATACTAATTCCTCTGCGGAGAAGCTTTCCCCTATTTAATTACAATTTAAATCTATTCAAAGTAAGTTCGGTCTTCTGACGGGTTTACTTCCCCCTGTGTCGGACAGCTGTAAAATCGTGTAGACAGGTTGTCATACAACAATCAAAGCCTTCGGTGAATGGACTCTAATGCTTGAACATTTAACATACAATAAGTCCAAACACGGAGAGAGAGTCAGAGAGAGAGTGAGAGTGAGAGAGAATGAGGGGAGCAAGCAGGGGGGGAGGTGAGGGAGGAAGAGGGAGGCCCCAGCCAATGTGCTCACTCTATATTCACATTATCCACATTGCTCCAAACGAGGAGGAGCTTGCAGGCTCAAGTAGGGAATGCCAATCAAAGCATCAACTTCAAATTGTATCTGAGAGATCAGCCTGGAGACCTCAGGGCCAGGCGCGTCAGTCGGAGCGCAATTGTTGATCAGATCACATCCAGCGGACTTTGCGCGAGGGGAAAAAAAAGAGAGTGGAAGCCGAGATTTAGCAGCGGTTTGTTCAGAGTGCATACCTCTTTATGCCTGTAGTAGCTGCCACTTTGGCTTAAACACTTTCCCTTTACTCCTCTGGGTTCTTTTCCCCCGTTTTTTCTCCTCCTTCCTCGCACACTTTTTTACGCACAGTTTGTCGGACAATCGAGCTGTGCGACAGTCGAGGGGTGGAGATGTCTTTCCCGCAGTTAGGCTATCCGCAATACCTAAGTGCCTCCCAGGCGGTGTACGGGAGCGAGAGACCGGGAGTGCTTACGCCATCGTCCCGGGGAGGGAGCACCGAAATCGGAGGAAGTCCGTCCGCCACCGCAGCTGCCGTCACATCGGTGCTGGGCATGTACGCCAACCCGTATGCGCACAACTACAGCGCTTTCTTACCCTACACCAGCGCCGACTTGGCTCTTTTCTCGCAAATGGTAAGAATACTTTTTTTATTATTTTTTTTTAATTTATTTTACATTATTCAAGGACGAGAACCTGATGTTCGCGTGTATAACACTTACTTGAATTCATAGGCAGCCTTAGGCAATCTAAACAAAAATGTTGTGTATGTTTGTTTTTAGCGAGTAAGATTTTTTTTCTATTAACTTTAGTCCATAAGGTGAGATCCTTTGATCGTTCACTGTTGTCGAGTTTGATCAAATAAGTAGAAATATATCATTACAATTAACTAGCTGCATTGCCTTTCACAGTTTTAAATAAATAAATAAATAAATAAATAAATAAATAAATAAATAAATAAATAAATAAATAAATAAATAAATAAATAAATAGAAACTCAACTTAGTAACCAAAGCAGTTTTCATTTTGATAAAAATCGAAAAGGAAAAGTTTGCAATACAGCTGCATTTTGGCCTGCATAAAAGTGGGGGGTGAAAAAGTTCTTTCTGATCCAGACTCCAAGAATCATTCTGTAATGAGGAAAAAGGTCCAACTATAAATATCCAGTGGAGTTTTAAAGCGGACATGTGCTTCCTGGATGCCACGTCAACTTTGTCTGAGAACATTTGCAGAGTCAAAACACACCTGGTGATAATAAGTCATTTGCAGTGTGTTAATGTGATGGCTGATAATTATGTATTAGGGCCTGACGCTGTGAGCGCTGCGTTAAAGCTTCAAAGCTCGAGCTGTAACACACACACACACATAAAAAAATAAAAAAAAAACAGGCTAGTACTTTCCTTTAATTGATCGATGAGCTTTAAAAAGCAATAAACGGCTCAAGGGATTGAATTCGGCTAAAAAAAAATGTGACTGTGACGCGCAGAAGGAAGGGAAAAAAACTAACTCGGGCCTTCAAATTGTCTTGTCGAAGTGTGGAAAGAAGCTTAGCTGCTTGTGATACAAACTGTTGATTTGCATACTATCTGTTTTCAAAGTAAACTTTATATCGGTCTGTAATTTATTACTTAATGTTTCCATTCTATAAAAAAAAGTGTGTAACTAAAAGGTAATTGAGAAAGAAGTTGTGCAGTCGCAGGTGCTGCAGGCCTAACATGCGGTATGTTGCAAGTTTAGAAGCTTCTTTGTGGAAAGCCATGAGTCAGGTGCAACTGAAACTCTGGGATTTTTTCCAATCGTCTATTTGAATTTTAGACTTATAATAGCAAAAATGCATATGAGGTACACTGTTCAAATTGCTTTACTTGTTTTACAGCGAAGCACAAACTAATTTAGCATATTAATGTTGCCACTGAATTAACCATTTATTTATTTATTTTAAGGGATCCCAGTATGAGCTGAAGGACAGCCCTGGCGTTCATACGGCCAGCTTTGCAGCGCACACATCTCCTGCCTTCTATCCATACGGCCAGTTTCAGTATGGGGACCCTGCCAGACCCAAGAACGCTACCCGGGAGAGCACAAGCACTCTAAAAGCCTGGCTCAACGAGCACAGGAAGAATCCGTACCCGACCAAAGGGGAGAAGATCATGCTGGCCATCATCACCAAAATGACGCTGACGCAGGTCTCCACATGGTTCGCCAATGCGAGGAGGAGGCTCAAAAAGGAGAACAAGGTGACTTGGGGAGGCAGGAGCAAAGAGGACGGGGAAGACGGTAATTTGTTCGGCAGTGGAGATGAGGCGGAAAAAAACGAAGACGAGGAGGAGATTGATTTGGAAAGTATAGATATAGACAAAATTGACGACAACGACGGGGATCAAAGCAATGAGGATGACGACGATAAATCAACCGAGGGGAGCAGGGACCACAGGGGCGGCGTCGGTGCGCCTGGAGAGTTAGACAGCTTGGAGAAAAGACGGGCCTTCGCTCTGCAGGCCCACGAGGCCTTTGAAAAATCTAAGAGCACAATTTCAGTTCACACGGGGGGTAAGGAGAACTCGGATGGCAACAACAACACCACAAGAGTATTATCCCCGGACAGACCTGGGAGTTTTCCTCTCCCGTCTAACAATAAACCCAAAATATGGTCTTTAGCAGAAACCGCTACAAGTCCCGATAGTTCATCTCAGAAACCCACATCCCCTTGTGGCCCAGGGGCCACCACTCACCCATCAGCACCCCATCATCAGATTCAGACCCACCCTGCCTTCCTCCCCAGTCATGGACTGTACACTTGCCAGATTGGAAAGTTCCACAATTGGACAAATGGGGCTTTCCTGGGCCAAAACTCCCTGCTGAATGTAAGATCGTTTTTGGGAGTAAACCAGCACCATCACCATCACTTGCCGACCCAGCAGCAGCAGCAGCCAACATCAGTGGTGGTTTCGCCGGTAGCAGCCTCAACAGCGCTCAGCAATGACAGCAAGGCCTCAGCAGAGACCCACAGTCCCAAGCATATAGGTAGGTTAACAGCGTTGGCGCGTGCACACGCACTATTATGAAATAAAGCGCTAAGAATTTTATTTTTATTGTGTTTATATGCGAGCATTATCTTAATGCTGCAGCTCATGCCCATGTCTGTTTATTTTTCAAAGAGGACCACAATTATAATATCAAAGCCTTACACACGCATACACGCACAAATACGCACACACTGCACAAAGTTCACACAGGCTAAACTGGCTTCAACAACTCAGTTTCATTTCAGTTACAATGTAGGAAAATTTATTCAGGCCTGTCATTTCTCTGGTATCCTGGTATACTGACTGAATTCATTTTTTTCCTCTCTTTTTTTAGATCATGAAAACGGTGTAAGAGCTGATTCACCTCCAACGCAGACATTGAAGTCGTCTTTTCGACCCATTCATGACAGGTGAGATGGGATTTTAACCTATTTTTGTTTTTTGTTGACATAAGAATTTTGTGGTCACAAGTGTAAGTTATCACATTAAAAGTATACGATTGTGGATCAACAACAAAACAGATGAATTAACAACAGTATTGACTAAAATAACTATTAGATAACTATTAGAAATAAAAATACAAAACAGATGAAGATAAACAACTCCTGATAATTACTAACAAATAATTTTCTCATTTAAATAATTGGAATTACTAATATTTTATAACTAAGATTTAAATATATATATATATATATATATATATATCTATATATATATATATATATATATATATATATAGAGAGAGAGAGTACATACATATTTCTATAAGATCGGAG
>JBAMHW010000006.1:21875977-21920504 GCA_037177495.1 Rhadinocentrus ornatus
TATATGAAGGCACACACATACACACAATGAAGAAAAGAAATAAGAAAGAAAATCATGAGCTTTAGAAAAGTTGCAGCTTTGAAAACTCACTTTTCTCAGCCGAACGTCTTATACATATTTGCAAGAAAATCAAAGCGCCTTTGTGGAGCTGGCCCTAATCCTTTCTCCAGCACATAAAGGATGTACCTTTAAACTGGCTTTCACTCCTCTGACAACCATGCAAATTGGTGAGAGGTAGGATGCCATCTCATTGACATTGTTTGTTAGAATAACATAGCACAGGGGAAAGGTCCCGTCTCAGGCATTCCACTGAAGCCCTCCCCTCTGTGAAGTTGCCTGATGAATTGTCACAAGCTTGTTATTTGCCATTAGTTTCTAGCATTTCTTCCCCCTGTTGGCCAAACTAATTCAATCTTTTTGGGGGGTAATCTCATTGAATCCCGCAGGAGGTTTGGAAGAACTTATCTCTTTTCTTTTTTTTTCTTCTTTTTCTCTTTCCTCCACATATACCTAACCCATTTTATAAAAAAGTTATTTTTATTTTATTATTTCAAAACACTTACTATTAATTCATTTACTTCAAATTTCTGAAGAGTTTGGTATTGTTTTATGACATCTTAATAAGCCATTTCAGCATATTTCTAATAAATGCTAATTTAGTTTTCTTATTGATTTTGTCTTGCTGCATGAAATTGTGTTAAAGGATTAGTCAGGAGTGCAAATAGCTGCTATTTCCAACTCCTTTGACATTAGTTAAAGGACATTAAAATGATCATTGCTGTAGTTACTGCCTACATTTAAACACACATACAGTAGGTTAAAAATTTGACTGTAAAGAAAAGAAGAGCATTTCCAAAGTTAACAAGTTTAAACTTAAGTTAAACTCAAGTTAAGCTTTTACATCTGTTCTGCACCTGTGTTAATTCTAAAATATTAACCCATGATTCAGCAGTATTTTATGATTGATAGACTAAAATGTTTAGTCTGGTTATTCCCAGTGATCCACCTTAAAGGGCATTAATCAAAAGTCACGATTAAAATAAACCAGAAGTGCACTCAGATCAGAGCAGGACACTGCTAACAACCATATCCCTTTGATAGTCGTGTGACTAAGTGTTTAATTTGGGAGCAGCCATCACTTCAAAGGAAGATGTGAGTATTTTCCTGCTTATTTGCACCCCCAATGGGGCTTATGCATTATAGTACAACCATGTCCCAGTTCTCCCCTCGTGCACTCATGCCATCCTGATTGCCTAATTTCTCATGTCAGCAACTTCTTCTGAGGAAAGAGAAGAGGACAATTAGGGGACAATTGAATTTGACTCAAATGGGAATGTTCTGTGTGGCAGCAGCAGGCAGCCCACAAGAAACCTCAATCTAGGCTGGTTTTGGTTAAGAAGAAAAAGAAGCTGCTTTTTTTTCATTCCGTGTTTTTTCTTAGAGTTCATCTTCAGGACACATCAGGAAGTGAATGTGATGGGCAGGCAGTAAGCAGTCACAGAGGGAACACCACAGCTCCTAGCTAATTAAAAACATTTAGACACTCAAGAGCACACGGGTGGTTTGGTTTGATGAGGCATGTGGCTTTTTGCATGTGCGTGTCACACCTACTATTTGACTTATTAATTTACTCTCATTATCCTCTGACTTTGTATGAAAATTGCTCAGAATAGAGTCACAGAGGCAGTTGGGACATTGTGCACGAATTTTAGGCCAATCACTTGCATAGAAAACATAAAATATGACCTTGCTGTCACAGCCAGGCATAAAAGGGGTTATGGTAATATACAAGCTCATAATTTCTACTTATAAGGTCTAATTTATTAGTGTGACTTCGTTGATGAAATGAAAACATTTTTTACATTTTGTATTTTTTGTGCATTTTTTTTCAGCAATTCGTCTATAAAAACATTCATTTTTTGCTCTTCACCATCATTACAGACCAACTCAAAGAGTTTTGGTTCGTTCATAAATCCCCTTCTACTTTAAAAAAAGGTCATGTTAGGAAACACTTTACCTGTTTCTAGTTAAATTCAAGTTCTAGTTAATTCATGCAATAGTTGATTTGAAAAGGAAAAAAAAAAATTACACCCAGCAACCTCACCCACCACTCCACAGATAAGTCTTGATAAGTTATTAACAACATAACATATTAAAAAAAAAATATATATATATATCTATATATATATAGATATATAGATATATATATACAATTCAGAAAAAGTGTTAGCTGCAAGCATTTTTATTCATATTTTTTTTTTAATTTTTAAAATTTAAAATATTTTAAATTTTATTATAAGTTTTCATTGTCGTGGTTGACGGTTTGTGTACTTGTTTCATCTTGTTTCATGTGTTTGGGTTTTGTTATGTTCATGGTTTATGTTCTTGGTTTCTTGTATTTAGGGTCATGTTTAGTTCTATAATGCGCTTGGTTTCTGCTTGTTAGTTCACCTGGTCTGATTGGATATTCACCTCACCTGTCCTTGGTTTCAGTTGTCCTTTGTCACATCATCCGTCCTGTTTACCAGTAGTTTTCCCTGCCATGTGATTCCCAAGTTATTTGAGTTTTCAGTTTCAGAGTTAAACCCCTTATATGCATTCTGCCATGCCTCCTGCCTCTCCGTCCGGCATTTGGGTCTTCATTTCCACCAAACCATGACAGGTTACAGTTTCTACACCTGGGGCCGGAAACAAGTTTTTGTCAAATGTAGTAAGAATAAGGAGGAAACAGCTGTAAAACATAGAGATCAACTTTTTCAGACCAACCCAGACTCACCAAAAATCATGCAACTAAGTCCAAAGCAAGTAATATTGCAAACCATGGTTGTGAACTGTAAAATGGTGACATGGACCAAAGCTGTTGTTTTCTGTCACAGGGCATTTATCTGTTATGACAGATGAATACCAGGCGGCGTTAACCATAAGCATAGACATTTCTGTAACCAAGTACTTTATAACTATTAGTTTTAACCATGTACATTATTTTAATTTTAAACATGTACTTTTAATGCTTGAACCCATTTGTGGGTGAAAATTAGTAAATTGTGAGTGGGAGAGAAGTAGATAAATACAAGTGTTAAAAACTTAGTTTTAAATAAGTGAATTGTTGCACAAAGAACTTTGAAATTATAAGGGCCAGTGAATTTGTGCTTATTGTCATCACCTCCAACTTCCTTACAAGTATCTGAGGCCATCTTACTACTACTACTGTTACATATTAGCAAGATGCAGAAAGTACAAATGAAAATAAAAGAAAATTAAATTTAAAATACTTTTTAATCCCAGAGAGAAATTGCTATGTTTTTTTTTTTAATTTATTGATTGATTTAATTAAAAAAAATAATAATACCAGTAATATTTAATTAGAAAAAGATTTTGTTTTGTCCAAGAGATTGGTGACTGCTGGCAGGAAAGATTTCTGTATTTTTCTGTCTCACATTGGACTTGAAGAAGCCTTATGCTGAACACACGCTGCTGTTTCTTTACTGTGCTGTGTAGAAGATTCAAAGAATTGTCCATTATTTCCAGCAGCTTGTGTGGAATTCTTTTCTTGACAATCAGCTCCAGCAGCTCCAGAGTTCCCCAAGAGACTTAAAGAATATATGCAACATCTTGGTGCAGACACTGAATGAGCTCAACTGCAAACTGCTCTGTCCCTTGTAAATGCCTCTGTATTGCATTTCCAGTCCAGTCTGCTGTTTAGCTGAACTCTAAGGTACTTGTATTCCTTCAGAAACTCCACCTCTTCTTCAGGATGTAAACAGTCTTTTTTGTTTGCTCTTGTTCCTGCTGAAGTCAACAGTCATCTCTGTTGTTTTGTTTGAATTCAAGATGAGGTGATGATTTCTGCACCATCTCACAAACTAAGTAACCAGTTCTCTGTACTCAGCTTCTTGTCCATCACTGACACCCCACAACTGCAGAGTCATCAGAGTATTTCTGCAGATAACAGGACTTAAAGTGCTTGTGGTGTTATATGCTGCTGACCACCACCTCAGACACACACACATGATGCAGGACATTGCATCTGTGTATGCAGCATAAGGGAAATGTAACAGTACAATATTATCTAACTATGTTAGCACTGAAATCAACTTTGAAATCAGTGCTGACAACTGTTTGACCTGTTGAAAAGCTGTGTGTGAATCATGAATCCGGCCACAGGAAAACCGGTAAATGTTGAGGCATATAGGTCATGCATCATTCTCCTGATTAAACTTCTTTGAAAATAAGTTTTACTAAGAGTTCATCTCATTAAAATTTGTTATTTTTCAAACTAATTCTGAATTAGATTTAATTTGCGCTATAATTAAAAAAAATAAAATAAAATAAAAGCTTTGTTGTGGTTTATGGCAGCAGAATAGAACATTGCTGCTCCAATCTGCCCTTTGCTGTGTAGAGTTTATTTAAGCTGTCCACTAGTTATATTAGTGCATTCTTGTCTCAGTGGCAATCTAATTTTTATTGAAATAAGTGTGAGGAGCAGGAATAATTTTAAGATCCAGCATATATAGTTTTCAGTGTTAAATATTTTACAGACAATAAACTCACTCTAGAGTCAGGACCTTCAGTTTCACTAATAAGGCATTTGTGAGGTTTAGTATAGAAATAAACGCTGGGTTACAACTGCCAAAAATAACAACACCAAAGTTCACCTAAAAGAAGAGCAAAAACTAAAATATGAAGATTTAATAAGTTTCAGCCACAGCTGGACAGTGGCATTATCTGGTTGTGAGGCTGAATGCACTATCTTGTGTTATTGGACTATTTGTTATAAGAGGTTATTTCCCTTTGTTCAAACAAACCAGTTAGTGTTGCAGGTCCAGAGCAGGGGGTTCGGGTTTTCTGGTTTATCTTACCTCTGGACAAATAAACTGCAATGCTGACTAATAACTGGTCTGGAATGTGTGGAAAGCTTAACTCTCGGCTCAGTGTGTTGTTAAGCATAATGAATATTACAGGCCCCTCTGTATACAATGCCAAGGTTTAGTTTACTTTACTTCACATGGATGAGGCCTTTAACTGAACATTGACCCCTGGTTGAGACATGAGAATTTGTCTGCACATAAATACCTGACTTGAATTAGCATAATGATGAAGGTGATGGCTTAACGTTTTAAAATTTTTGTGTCAGTAAGGAGGGGCAGGGGTAATGTTTATGAATAAGCCTACGTTTTAAGAGAAATATATTTTTAAAGCATAATTATCGTTGTTTTTTTCTTAAATTGATGTATTTATTATATTTCTTTACCAATGTTCATTATTTTCTGAGAATTGCCATACATAACACACTGCTGCACAATTGCGAGATGCAGATTTACAACTATTTAACAGTTCTTTTAAAAAAAACTAAAAACAATCTGTAAGAGCTGTCGAAAGCTTTATTTTTAGCAAGAAAAGACCTGTTATTATGTTGGAAATTTTCCCAATTGCCTTGCTCATAAACATACACAATTAATTCTCAGTTTGAACACACATACAATGAATAAATAATCAAATAAACAGAATCTATATATAAGTAGGCAAAAGGTTCATGTCATTCTGTGTTATGAGGCAAAGAATAGCAGAGAAGCACGGCTGTCCCGGGCTGTCTATCGTAAACAGCAGAAGACACAGCACGGCCACTCAGTGTCTCAGCAGGCTGTAGCTGTCAGGCTTTCCAGCGAGTCGACAGCCACGGTGATAAGACCACTTAAAAGGAGAAATACCCGCCTCTCCTCCTCTTTAAGGGGAAATCTGCTTAAAATACCATGACTGTCTTGTATGTGGCTTATGGAGCGTGCGATCACTGGAGGCTGGTTTAAGAGTAATAAACTCAATACGGTGACTGTCTTGCTTTGTTCGTGGCCCAGTGACTGGCACAAGCCATCAAAAAACAGAGGAGCTGTCACAGTTTCTGTCCCATATATCTGCGTTGATGCCATCAACATTGAGTAAAGAAGAATAAGCTTTATATCAGCTACTATAGAAGGAAGAGAGCAATAAGTACGCTGAGTGAATCTCTTGAGCCATGCAGCCATGTTACTTCCAAAAATGATAATGTCCCTCATGGAGCACTTTCCATACATATTTATATAAAGAAAAGAAAGAAAAAAAAAAGATTCTGAATAATGGCAACAAGAGCTTAAACTGCCAATGAGATCAAAGTTGAGGGGATCAAAAGGATGTCAGGGGTGAAGCATGAAGGACACTAGACAGGTTACAGTTTGACAGAGTAACTCAGTCCTGTGAATGTATGCTGTGCTGGCAGTGTTCACTATGAGCTATAGAAACACTGCCTAACTCCCCTGAGTCCTCTGTCTCTCTCCTATCCCTCCATGACCTAATTCCCCTGAGGTTTCCAACTGCCTGTCAAAGTTTTGCACCAACTATCAAAATGGGAAGAGATTTCTGCAGTGCGAATACCCTTTAGGATCAACCGAGTGGTAGGTACCTGTTTTGCTTGGAGTTGCAGAACTGAGGCAACATTCTGATGAGGACGCGTGGAGGTCAACACCTCAGTGAAAACAATGACAGATGCAGTAGCACAATACAAACTCACCATGGCATCCGCAGCCTCAACTGTCAGCAACATCAGAGGGCATCAAGGGAGCCCACTGCAAAAATGAGGGGGTAAAACGAGCAGTGGGGAAAGGCTGCGGAGTTTGTAACAGTGTCTATTACGCTGCAGAAGAATTTGCCTGGGAGCTCGGCTTGACAGATTAGCCCAGCGCTCAGATGGGGCAGTGCATTGGTGAAACAAGAGCTACTTTTATGAGGTACGTAACACAAGCCTGGGGTAGCCACAGCAAGGCCAGGTAAGCGATCTCTTGATGAAAGTGAGGGCAGTGCTCCACCTTTCATGTTTCCATAGGTTTTATTTAGAGCACGCATAGACGGGGCTGCAGACAGAAATGACAGACAATTAAGATTGCACAAAGGCAAGGGAAATTCAGTATCGGGCTACATGACCCCTGCTTGCCGGCAGTATTTCAATGCATATGGCTGCCTTTTGTAATGAAATTCTTAGGGAAAACCTGTGTGTGTGTCAGTGAGGGAGACAGAGAGGAAAAAGAGACAGAGAGAAAAGAGGGCCTGAAGCTCAAGCGATGGGTAAAACATGCAGTTATATATACCTGGCAAATTCTAGTTTCTAAACCCACCTTCATGCATCAAAGAGCCAAAGCAATAGACGGGTATGGGGATTAATGTGGAAATAAACCTTGGGCTTTCTACATATCAAAGACTAGATAAGCTTATGAAGTTTAATTCATATGTTTTATTCCGGTGAAAAACGGCCATTTGTGATGATGGCTGGGCTGTCCCGGCGGAATGATAGCACAGCGATAACGATCCGCTGCCAACACTTCAACTGAATCCATTTCTAAGGAGAAAGGAACAGGTCTGAGAAATATAAATTAACCTCACCTTGCTGAGAGTAAGAAAAGGGGGGGATTCTTCCATGAATGTCCACTGACAGGGATTTCTTCATCCTAATAACTAAGACATCTAGTTTGAGCCAATAAGGAACGATGCTGCAGACAGGCAGTCTGTGGCTCCAGACAGAAAGGAACTTTTTTTTTTTTGTGGCGAGAGATGTCTAAATCTGGGAATGGATTTTATATTTCCAGCGTAATATCAAGGACGAGCAGGTGAGCTTCCTGGGTTTTCATTCTGCAGACACCTAATCTTGATCTCCCTGCACATGTGGACGAGGGAATGAAGTCAGACAGCACTGAAAATGTGCCCATGTTGAGAAAGAATTGTAATGAACTTGGCTTATGTTTTTTTTTTTCCAAAGTTCAAAGATAAACATTCCCAAACAAATGAAAAAGTATGTAGTATGTGTATGGCTGAGTTTTTAAATGAAGTCTACTATATGAAGAACTACATTCTACTTTCTGCCTCACTTTTAGAGCACATACAATTAAATATTTGTAACAAAAAAAATACTGTGGGATCACATACTCAAATGAATATGAAGGGAAACATTCAACAAAATGACTGAGCACACAAACATTGCTGGTGCTTATCATGTAATTAGTCACACTTTTGGATTATCACTGTATATTTGTTTTGCTTTTGGATGACTAAGAATGAAGAAACAAATTTTTCATGTTTGAACAATTGAGCTGAGCAACTTCTGAGTCAAAAATAATACTGGAGGATCAGGTACAGGATGTTTCCCTTCAGGACGGCCACCGCAACTGAAAACACATCTTTCATTGAAAGGGTAATTTATAACAAAATGCTCCTCTAGACCCACCTTAAAACAGTAGGATGAGTCTGGATTTTTCCTTTTCTTTTTAAATTTCCGAGAGCTTCTTCACAGTAGAATTTCACCCAGGAGGTTTTACAGGATTGTTGCCTTTAATGAGTCCCTGGAAAAGCTTATTTTCCCATCTGTGGCCTCTCTCGTTCCCATTCAGTTAATCAAATTACACGCCATCTTTAATCTTGCCTTATGAGCCAGTTTATTAACTTAAATTCTTCAAACCCTGCAGCAATGAGTGGGTGAAATTCAAAGGAGATCTATATGCAGCGCAGGGAAGCGCTTTGACAGTCAGGCGTAGTGATGATGACACCTCTGATGAATTTTTCACCACAAACAATACTAAACTGATATTTACTCTCAAATGGGTGCACAAACACATTTCAAAATGACAGTCTACAAATCATTAACTAACTTTATTATTATTATTTTTGAAAAAATAAGGGGTGTGAGGGTAATTACAGGCTGCAGACAGGATCTTCTCCATAGGGTGGAGTTATTAATTAATGCAACTGTTCTGCCAATACGTTAATCACAACCACTCTGAACCACACCGTATATCACATATCTTCACTCAGACAGCCAGCCAGCGTACCAATCAGTCAACCAGTCAGAAACTAGGGCGGCAATCCAACCAGCAATAAAACAACTGATCCGGCTGTAAGGCAGTTATTCAATCAGCCAGTCAGGCTGCCATGCAGCCAGCTAGATAGCCAGGTTGTCAAAGACAACAACCTCAACCTGACAAAGCTAAAGTCTAGTGTGTCTGTGGAGTCAGTCAGCCAGCCAGTCTGTCTGCCATCCAGAGCAGCCTGTCTTGGCCCAAGCCTTGGAGAAAACAAGCAGTATGCAATCTGTGCACCATAAACACAATGTGACACTTAGCTTTTGATTGCGCAAGATTTACACATTCTTTGCTCCTCAGTTAATATATTGCGCCTTGCTGCGGACGAACTTTCACTTCATGCTCTCAGCCAATGATTCGGCGACGCCTCTGCTCCTCATCAACAACATCTCCCTGTTTCACAAACCAACATATTTTTCCAAATATCTTACAAGTAGTAAATCTGATTTAGGAATTAATATGAAACAGCATGTAATTTAAACCCCTTTTAACATAACCAAGCAACATTCTTTTATTTATTTATTTATTTTTCATAACATAAGCAGTTGTGGTTTAAATAGTGTTATTAACAGGATTTATTAAACAGCTCAGTATCTGGACACATCATTTGACAGATGTGTGTCGGCAGAATTATATTTTCAATGTTGTTACAAAGCTTCTAGTATTTACATTTGGATGTCCATGTGAAAACTGCACTGCAGTCAATGAAACGGCAAATTCTAAAAGGCAGATTCTTACAATGGAAAACAGCAAAAAATAAACAATAAATATAAAATGTCAGTGCAAAAACAAAACATTGCTTTTGATTAAACAGATTATACAGATGAATGAATTAAAAACTGAAAAACTAGGGTCAAAATTGTTCACATCTGAGGCAGCAGTTGTGCGACAGGTTGGTCTCATTGTTGAAAAACAGCTTGTGAACACATGGACCTTCTGCGTTCAGGAATTTGCTACACGTTGGAGCTGGATGCTATATATTCAAGTGGGAGTTGATCCAAAATAAGGATAGATTCCATTCCAAATACCCTTTCCCTTTCATTTTGTTATTTGCATATCCCTGTTTCCCTTGATCTATGATAGCTGCATGCTTTAACTGCTTCAGCTAGAATATTGTCAGTGTCCTGTAGAGACTTGGCATTTACAAGTGTCATCTGGTCTATGTAAACCAATAGAAAACAGAGAAAAAAGGCAGCTGTATTTGCCAGCTAAGCTGTGTTGAAAGCTATGGCATATTACAGGAAATATGTAAAATTCACAATTCAAAAAAAGTAATTTCCAGCCATTACAGGTAGATTTGAGCCAACAGACAAAACATCAAAAGCTTTATGGAGACATTTTTATGTATATCTCTCTCTCTATATATATATATATATATATATATATAGAGAGAGAGAGAGAGAGAGAGTTACTTCAGCCAGTTATGCTATTGCTGAATTTCCAACACCACAAAAAGTGCATGAACTATCTGTTATGGGTACCTGAATACATACTGTATGAAGGGTAGTCTTAATCTTAATCTACAGAAAGTGCAGTGTGAAATAATCTGTTTCCCAAGGTGTTGTTATGTATTACTGTTACTTGGTTTTCTGTTTTTCTGTTTATTTGTTTGTAAGCAAGATGCACAAATACTACCAAACCACATATCATGAAACCTAGTGGGGGTACGAAGCATGGGGAAAAGATGAATCCATTAAAAAATTTGATGCTTATCTGGATCACTTTCTTTAAACTTGTGTGAAAGAACATTGGCCTCAGAGGAGGATATGCTCTCCAAGCACCCACGTAGTTATGGAAGTGCAGAGAAACAATTATAAAAAGAGGATTTACCTTCTTGGAGATTTTTCTTCAAGAGACCATGTGTTGGGGAAAGAAGCCTAAAGGAAGGAAGTGAATATTTCATCATTGCCTGCTTTCTGGTAAGCCAAGGGCCTGGAATTATCTGTGTAGTCACTTTGTTACATCAGGAACCCTGACTGTCAGATTTATTTTTTTAACAGCATGACACTCTTAAAGTAATTTTTATTTATTTAAATTTATTGACAAATTAATAGACTTGTTTAGCGGGTTTGCGTGTAGTACCTCCTACTACTTGCACTGTCCTGGCAGGTAAATTAAAGCTAATTGCTGCATAGAATTGGTCCTCCAGAAGAATGAATATTTGCCATCTTCAACATCTCAAAGCTCCAAAATTTCATTGTAAAAAATCATGTATGGGGATTTTTTCTTGTCACTTTTGCATCAGGCAGTTGACTTAGTTCATGTGACACAGTCCATATCATCATATGGTGTTGCAACACAGATTAATTAGAACCTGTTGACCATGTTGATATGCAGACATTCTGCAGCTAAGGAAGCATAATGACTATATAAACAATTTGATGCATTAGTGGCTCAGTGAGATTTCATGTATCACATCAATGCAACACATATACTATTACCTCTATGTATTACTATATATTAACTCGAAGTACAAAAATAGCATGATTGAGGAATTATCAGTTTTATTTTCTATATTAACTTTTTCTTGTAACAAAAGTGTATTTTTTATACAACCTTGTCACATATTTTGGTACATAGTGGCGGTAATTATTAATTAATTATTATTATGTCTATGACACATCCTAAAAGTTTGGGTTTTTTTACCTAAGAAATGCTTTCAAATGTAATTAAAGCCAATTCATAACATCCATTTTGACTGAGTGACCTGGATTGCTCTGTAGAATCTGTTAAATGTTATACATTTTTAGGAAATTTTGTAATTATGTGGTAAAATTTACTGGTTTTACACAGAAGTACCCTGTGGTAGATTACACATCTCTGAAGTTGCCCTTGCTACCCTTTGCCATAATGATCATATATAAGAGGGTAGGAGCTTTCTTTTCCAAAGCTGGGTATTTTTATCAGTTTGTGTAAATGGAGCACTGATGGAAGGGATTAAGGAGTTTGCTGACCCCAGTAAACTGACAAGATCTGTCTTGAGAGGGTGCAAATACACCTGTTAGATATGGTCACTGTCTTATGCAGTACACTAGCCTGAGACAGTTTGTGCACTTCTTTTTGCATACTGTTTCTATAAAGTAGGTGTTTTTAGGCAATCAACCAAACAAAAAAGAATAGATGAAGGGTATTTTATTCTGCACCTTTTGAAAATAATCAAAATAACAACGACAAAGGAAAAAGTTAGATAATTGCATCATACGGGCTGGAATAGCAACTCTCTAATGTATACATCAGTCTGTAACTCTGTGTCCAAAATATACCTTAACTCCACCACGGTTGATCCAAGATTTGTTTCCCACAATGACATTTGAGAGCAGCATGGAAAGAGTATCACTATGCTGTTGATATGACAAATATAGAGTTGAGCCCTGAGAACGCTGCTTAAAGGTCAGCCAGAATACAACTGATAAGACTATATACTTCGAAATGCTTTAAAGATGTCCGATACGTGGTAACATACTACTAAAGCTGTTGCTTATAGAGTTAAGCTAATTCTAAGCAATCGTTTGTGAATAATGATGACTTCTAAAAAAACTAAAATAAAAAACAAAATCACTTGAAAAGTAATACTAATAAAAAATGCATTTGTTTAGAATTTTTCCCAGGTCAGCAGGTCAACTCTTGTTCAAATGAACTCTGCAGATCTCATCCTCTTGGTAACAACATATTGTTGAAACAGTTTGGGTATAAAGAATATAAATCACCATTCAAAAACCTTATCACGAGCACTACATGATGGTTATATCTGGACATGTTTGTGTTTTCCCATAATCCCCATCACTATCAATTTCACCTAATTTTAGGTAGGTGGGTAACTGAACCTTCTCAAAATGTCCTTTAAAGTCTTTTCTTATTAAGAACCATGGTAAACTTATCAGCCAAATTAAATAAATATATAATTATTTTAAGCAAATTCTGTTTAAGAAACAAACAAGCAATGCCTTCCTGCTTTTGTTTTTTGTTTTGAGAAATTCCAGAAAGCAAGCCAAATCTTCCTGAGGCAAACATATGACAAGAGAATGTCCGGATGGAAATTAAGCCAGACTTATCATAATATTTGTGGCCAGAGGCCTGCCAAGGACATCTGAGGCATAGCTAGTAAATAAATGCATTTCTCAGGTAGGAAACCACTCAGGTATTATTTAATTCGAATGGGCCAATGTACAGTTGCAGGCTCTCCTCTCATTTGTTCTTCATACAGTATGTTTGTACACATGCTGAGCTGGTCACCTGCCCCAGAGGATTAGAATACTAACCAGCTTACATTCTGCCCACAGCTTTTGAAATGATTCAATTTTCCTAATCTTTTTTAGCTTTAGAGTATGTGGCTTTGAGGCAATGTGGCATCCTTTTTCAATCGTGCATCATTTTAGTATATTTGCATATCTAAATTTTGTACCAAAATTCAGCACAGGCTCTGCTTAGCCTGTGCCCCCCCCCAACCACAACCAAAAAAAAAAAAAAAAAAACAAGCCCAAAGTGAGGAGCAGATCTGGGTCAACCTGAAGGCTGTGTTTTTGTTTAACTGCTAAAAACAGCAACCTGCTTTTTGCTTTTTCTCCAGCTTCTAAGAAATGTTGGACCAGTCATTGATTTTAATAGAAAAGGCTACTTTTCCTGATAAGTTGCATCCTCTTTCATCATCTTAAATGGAAAACATGAATTAAAATACATATATTTTTTTTTTCTACGCAAGTAAAGACAGTCACACATTGAGAACAGGATATGAAATTGAAGTCAAACCTTGTATGTAAATTTAAATAGAACACAATTTCTCTTTTCAAATATGTGACATTTTTTAATCATACTCAAGAATTTCAACTATTCGATTCTAGAAAAAGATTAAAAGCAATTCTCAATATTCCAGCTATGTACCCCTGACTGGTTCCTACTCACAGATCTGAGCTATAGCTGCAATTACCTGCAAGAGTTAATGTGCGCTGATCTGTAAAATAATTGTGAAGTGCTGAGAGGTTTTCCATTTCAAGTGGTCCCCAATGTATTGAGTGTTAAGTCCTCATGACATGATGATGCAGAAGACATTTGTTCCTCAGATTT
Organism: Rhadinocentrus ornatus; assembly: GCA_037177495.1. Classification (NCBI taxonomy): domain Eukaryota; kingdom Metazoa; phylum Chordata; class Actinopteri; order Atheriniformes; family Melanotaeniidae; genus Rhadinocentrus; species Rhadinocentrus ornatus. The sequence goes on from JBAMHW010000006.1 coordinate 21,889,915, forward strand.
AGCCAGCAGGGAAGCAGCAGTCTAAATGAAACCAGATTTTCTCCTCATATTTGTGCAGCTGCTTGGGTTAAGAAGTAAGCTCTAACAACACCGTATCTGAAAAGACGCTGTTCACTGCAATGTTGCACATGCTGTACATATTGACATTTTAACTTTCAAATTACATGTTTAATTACAATAGAGAGTTACAGCAAAAGATCCATAAGAAAATGGTAGAGAATAACAAAGTCTATACTGTTGTTGGTGGTAATCTTTGTTTTATGAAAAATTACTTTGATATCTGCTTTCAAACTATTCAAAGAGAAGAGTAACTTGAGAATATGATTCCTATTTTCTGATAAATACTAATATTTTAAAATGTTACATGTACAAAGGGCCTCAGCATGTTTTTATCATTGGAACTACAGAGCTCCTTCTGGAGTTAAGGATGCACGTTGCAGGATAGGAATATTGTTTCAGAAGCTTCAAAAATATGACATGAAATAAAAGATTAATCTTTCTAATCCTCAAAGACCATCTTGATCTCAGAGCTTGGATGCTCACTGTGAATCTAGTGGAAAAAAAAGAAAGGTATTAAAAAGGGACAAATATCGCTTCTCCATTCCCTGCTAGATGTATGTGATAAAGTAAAATGTCAGCAAAAATACTAAAGAGGTATGTCAGCAGAGCCAGCTGACAGACGGGAGGGAAGAGGTAAAAATGTTCTATCATGTCCGACAAGGTGTTCTTTTTGAGATTTAAAGATCACTGCACAACTTTAAACATGTTTGTCACTTTTTACTCTAACGCAGAGAACTATCATGGGCTTCACAAGAACTTTATCTGTTCAGGCTCAAGGTAAGCGAGAGGGGGGAGGGGGAGTCCATTCCCATTTATCTTAGCCAGGTTCCCTTCAAAGGCAACAAATAAATTACAGTGTACATTTGATACAAATTGATTTCTTAACTCAAATAACAATGTTGTCCCCCCAGTCAGGGCCATGTGTCACTCAGTCGCCAGTCTGAGTGAAAGCCTCAATCTGTCTCTGTGATAGAAATAGGGCTGACACATCTCCACCAAGGAATGCTAATCACGCGGGCCTGGCCTGGCCCTTTGTGGGCAGGCCATGATAAGGAAAATCAGTTTCCCCTCCTGTCAGACGGGGGGGCCTGCACACTGATCGCTGTCTGGCAGGAAACAAGCCATGGGCCTGGAAGTTACTGTCCTAGTTGTTTTGTTGTCTTGGTGTAGCTACATGACGGAGGATTGAACAGGAGAGAGAGGTGGATGGTAGGATGGTGGAGGAGTAGTTGTTGTTGTTTTTTAAGTGAGGAAAATGGAAGGAAAACAGGAGAAGACAGGTGACAGGTAGATGGTGGAGAAGCTGGGTGAAAGATAGAGAGCAGAGAGAATGAAAGAAAGGGAAGGAGAGACAGAGGGAGAGAGATCAGGACAGATGCAATGGTTTTAAAGCCTCCGTGGCAGCTGTAGCATCAGAGATGGAGCTGCAGTGAACCCCACTGAATATCTTGAGCCGATCTTATCAACGGCTGGGAGAAATGAGATATTGGCAGGAGCTGTTGAGTGCTCTCACAGCTGAGCAGGTTAATAGGGTTGGAAGGCAGGCCACAGGCTAATTGGATTTACCGTGGCTTGATAAACAGTGGCAAGCCTTTTTTGCCAGCCAAACACACAGGTTGACTCCGCCGCCCCACTTCAGCCCCCCACACACAGCCCACTTCTCTTCCAAACCCCCTTCGTAACCACAACAAGAAAGAAGAGGAGAACAGAATGAAGGCTATTTTCTCCTCCTTATTCCCAACAGGCCGTACTATGGAGGGTCTGTTTGTGTGTGTCCGTACATGTACGTGTGTGAAAGAGAGAGGGAGAGTTGGCGATCTACTGATTTTAATCAAATACCATTTAACCTGTCTGACCTCCAACAGTCATCACACATGGCCAGATCAAGCCAGGTTGTTCTTTTCTTTTGCTTGGCATTAGAGCTGCGGGTGTAAAGAGGTCGCCTGTGTAGAATGTTATTTCAACACCTTTCCCTTTAAAAGAAATGCTGTTTGCCACATCATCACCTTTTTTTAATCTCTGATCAAAACCTTTATTCGATAATACTCAGCCGGGGTAATTGGAGTGGTTTGCGTGCTTCAGAAATGATCATCCAACAAACTCTAATATTTAACTTCAGAGAAAAGTTTGATAATATTAGAAGGGATTTATGAAGACAGACATATTTTTATTTATCTGTAACATGGGTTGCATTCTTTACTGCATGTGCATTTGATTTATTCAGTTTTTTTTAAATAAAAAAGTGCAGAAAAATAGTTCTTGTTTGAACCACCAGTAAGCATAGCACTTATACCCTACAAAAGTTTAAGTCAGATTATTTAGAGACACAAACCTATGCACAGCATGAAGCTTACATCAAAGAATCCACTTTCCACTCTTCCAGTTAAAGGTCATCCAATCAGCAATACAAAATCCATACATCTTTGTTTGAATGTATAAGGCAGGGCTCTCCCCAACTCACTGGTGTTCCCACACTTGTTTTGATCATACTCTAGCCCCCATTGATTCTGCATTTTCTTTAGGTTTTTGCCAGTGTGTTGTGCTCACTTGCACTGAAGTAGGCTTTATGTGGTAGAATTATTTGTACTCCAGTGTGAGGGTAAGGAGGAAAGCGTATCCTTTAAAATCTATTTACAAGGCGAGCGACTTTGAGGAGCAAGCGACACAAACAGATTTAAAATTTATTTTTTATTTTTTTTGAAGGAGTAGTACCCACTGTGAAACGCCCTGGGGTGTCACACTGTCCTCATTTATATAAACAGCCCGACCGGTGGATAACTCCTCTGCATGCTTGGGTGCAACCAGATTGGCTTAGTTAGTGAACACCCCACACAAGACAACCCAAGGAAAAAGTGTTTGGAAATAGAGGGGGAGAAAAGGGGGACAGTACACCAAGCTGCCTCTGGATATCTATTTGCAAAAGAAAAACATCAAGGCCTCAGACAGCTTTAAAAAGGAGAAACTAAAACGGTGATTGATGTGGAAAAGGATGTTGGACGTCAGCGGTTGGACAGGCTGCATTTGGTAAAAGTTCGCAAATTTGCAGATAAGCCCATATGTAAACGCAGAGTGAACCCACTGAAAGAATGATAATAGCCTACAGGCACAGGCAGACTACTGTATGCTTGCAAAGTCCATTTCAGGACGGTTGGTAACATTAAACAAGAGTCTATCTCACTATGTATGTATGTACATTATGTAGGAAAAATTCTATAAATACTCTAAGATGGGATACTAGCACAGAAAACAAGTTCCCGCCGGCTCCATGGGGTTCTTCTATAAAATCTTTTGCATTAAAAGAGGAAGAGATGAGGGGCAAGAGAAAGTATGGACATAAATGTATGACAAAGACAAAGAAGAAAGAGAAGGAATGGATAGAAAGTAAGAAAAAGGGGCAGACTCTCCCTTTATCTTTTATCTTAACTGTTGTGGGTGATGGCAGAGTAAAGAGAGAGGGGGTGTTTGGCATGAGCCATCTCACAGACTGAATTCATCAGTCCCTTTAACTTCAACTTCCCCATAAAGAATTTATGAATCCTCCGATAGTAATCGGCTGCATCCATTTCCTGAAGAAGAAAGGACAACTGATGTCTGTTAAACAGCCCAAAGGGACTGACCTCCACTTCTAGGTACAGAAAAAAGGCACACACAAACACAGATACATGCATGCATATGGCCAGAATGTGTGCAGACATGCATACAAACCTGCGTATTCAAAACACATATAAAACACTGCAACTTAGTACCCTTTCAATGAAATACATGCTTTTAAAATTCATAGATGCCAAATTGCATTTTTACTCCAATCAAAAATAATAATAAAAAAAGAAAAACTGAGATGCTATGTAAAAAGTAAGCAAAATGCAGTGATTTGCAAATCATAAACCCGTATTTTAATCCAAACAGAATATTTACAAAATATCAGATCAGTAATTGAGACATTCTACCATTTTATGGAAAAAATTACGACATTTTAAATTTGATGGCAGCACAAAAAAGTTGGAACAAGGGGATCAAAAGCCCAGAAAAGTAACATTAAAAATTTAAATTAAATGAAACAACTTGAGGAGCATCTGACAAATAATCTGGTTAATTGGAAAACCAATCTGAGATTAACTGTACCTAAAAATTGTAGAACAATTTCAGACAAATATTCAAATAATCAGGAAGAATCTCACATAGGACAAGACTGAAGGTAAAACTAGATGCTTGTGGTCTTTGGATCCTCAAACAGCCATGATTCTTTGTTAAATATCACTGTATGGGCTCAGGAATACTTCCAGAAATCTGTTTACAAAGTTCACCATGCAATCCACATATATGTACAGGTTAAAGCGGAAGTCATATGTGAACATAGTCCATAAAACCCTTCTCTAGGCCAAAGCTAATTTAAAATGATCTGAGGCAGAAAAAAATCTAAAAAGTCCCCTCTTTAGTTCTCCTCTAGCTACAGAGAAGAAGGACCATTCAGCTTTTTATTAGTGAACAGCTTAAAAGTCTGCATCTCTGATGATATGGAGTTGCAAATGTGCCTATGGCTTGGGCAGGTAACACATCTGTGAAGACATCATCACTTCTGAAAATTACAGAGGTTTTAAAGAAACATCTGCACCCATCCAAACAATGTATTTTCCAGGGAAGGTCTTGGATATCAGCAAGACAATGCAAACCACATACTGCACCCATCGCAGCAGAATAAGACTCCTGGTGCTGAACTGGCCTGCATGCAGTCCAGATCTTTTACCAACAGAAAATATATGACACATCTTGCAGCACAAAATTTAACAACCAGGGTCAGAGACTACTTGGCAGCTAGACTCCTGCATTAGACAAGAATGGTACAATATTGCTCTCCTACAACTCCAGCAACTGGTGTTCTCACCTCCCAGACATTTACAGATACAGATACTACCATACAGATAGTAGTAGATAGATATTGTTTATGTTCTGCTGGGAATTAAACATTGTTGTATGAGGTTTGTAAATCATTGCATTAAAATGAAAATAGACACCTGACTTTTATAATTAATAATTGAATTGACACAGAAAAAGAAGCGAACTATGGTATGCTTATAAATGTAGGTCTCAGTTTGCTTCAAGTGAACCTAATACACCAAGCAGACTACAACACAAATGAGATGGCAGGCACAAAGCAGGGGATTATGGGTAAATGCAACCAAAACATGTGCTCATGTAGGACGACAGTCTGGAAAAATGGCTCACAGTCAGACATGGAAGAGCGTGGTAAAATTTCTGGCAGAAATATATCGATATGCATAAACTTCCACTGAAAGAACATAGAAGTTTTCCTTTGAAGGAAGCCTTTCTAACACACCAGTGTTAGGGAAAAAATAAAGTTCAGCGAGCAAATCAGAGAATTTGACACTTAAGAAACCGAAAATAGACAACCACATTAAATTTGACCATGTAAATTGTTATGCTTAATGTCCAACAAGAAGTAGCACTTATTAAGTAAATTTTGCTCATAGGCAGACAAAGTAATCCATTTCAGGTGTCAATTATCAGATGATGCAATGGGTTTTCATTCTTAGGACTTTTATACATTAATTTGACAACTTGCCATCAGAAATGCCGGGAGTGCTGATTAACATATCTCTGTGTGTGTTTCTCAACACCATCATCTTTTTCAGAGATCAGTTCCACTTGTAGAATCAGCATCAAATGGTGAAATTGCCTGATTGTTTGATTGGTTGTTTAAGATAACAAGTAAATGCAGGAAAAGGTGACTGGCAGTGACGACTAAAAGCAAAAAAAATAATATAACACACACAAACTCTTCTCATTTCTCATCTTCATTTCTCTCGAACAAGCAACAAATTGGCCATGTTGAGTGAAAAATGACTTATGTAAAATCTAATTTGTCTTTGCAGACTTTTTATTAGCTGTTTTGTTTGTTCAGATGCTTGCAGCAGGTAAAGATCCAGCAGCAGGTATTTTGTTGACAATGGTCCTTCATATATAATTAGTTTGGTGTATAAGTTTGGTGTATGGGCCACTGTGCGGAGTTTGCACATTCTCCCCTTGTATGCGTGAGTTTTCTCCAGGTACTCCCACAGTCCTAAGACATGTATGCTTGCATGGCAGGTTATTTGGTCACCAACCCTGGTCCTCAAGGCCCACTATCCTGCAGGTCTTAGATGTCTCCCTGTGGCAACATACCCAATTCAAATTCAAAGGCTCTCTAACTAGTTCAGCACAAGTATGCTAATGAGCCATTAATTTGAGTCAGGTGTGTTGAAGCAGGGAAACATCAAATGTCTGCAGGACAGTGGGCTTTGAGGAATGGAGTTGGGGATCCATGCTCTAAATGTTCCATAGGAATGAATTTGAGTGTTAGTTGCTGTTTGTCTCTCTGTGTTGGCCCGACGGTGGACTGGCAACCTGTCCAAGGTGTACCTTATCTCTTGCCTTTTTTCCATACATATTGTTGCATTGTGGTGGTTGTTAATATCTTCTTGTTTCTTTTGCAAAAATATATAAATATTTTTTTTTAATGTGTGTCTAACTTGATTTCCAAAACTTCAAAATGCGTTAGGAAATCATGTTCTGCCATGGCAGTTTTACTCTTTTCCTCATGTAAATTGGCTTAAACAGTGTAAAGTATTTTATCACATCTTAATAGCATGGTACTACTACGTACATAAGCAATTACTTATCCACATTTGCTTACATGAAGAAACATACATTAGAAAACCTTTTAAATAACGCTAGTCTCAGAGTCATCAAGACACCGATTATGAGAATCTGATCCGAATTTATTTACAAATAAATAAACAAATGGACAAATTAACAGCATAATATTAATTTTTACTTTTGAAATTTTATCTCATCTATTTAACTTACTTTCTGTGCTAATAGAAATATGTGTTTCATATAGAAACATTCCAGTGTCTGAAATTAACTTTTTGACTCATCGGCCAAGTTGGCCGGTAGATGAAAAAATCCACCACCCAAACATTTTTTTAACCGGCCAAAATATTAAATTATTTTACACACACATACCTCTATACACATCTATAATACTGTGTTGTGTTGTATTCATACTGAAGTGGAAGTCACAGCAACATTAAACAAAAGCAACAAGAAAAATGGTTTTATTTGATAAAGTGTTAATGTCTGAATTCATTAACTAAAACCTAATCAGACTCCACCCTCTCTACTCTTGGTGCTTTCTGGCCTCCTGCTCCTAACAGTCCTTGTGCCACAGCATTACAGCCTTAATGGAATCATACTCCCTAATTTTTTTATTTTATTTTATTGTTTAAAAAATAAACTTAACAAAAATTGATGAATAAAACTAAAGCTTATTAATCTAATTAATAATAAATCAGTAATATTGAATATAAATAGCGTATCATTAATAATAAAAGCTGATTTAGAATAATAATGAACTTAATAACTGATCAATATAATAATAAAAAGCAATATTATTTTCGGTTGACAGCTGTTTGTCGTCTTGCGGAGTCACGTCACGCCCGTTATGCAGATGTTGTTACTCTTCAGGTTGAAAACAGCTAAGCTAAGCAAACAGGCTAACAGACAGTGCGGCATGCACCAGTGTGTTACCGCCTACAGTAGGCGCGTGAGAAGCAAGCAGAATCAGGCCATGAAGCAGCCAGAAGGCAGCGCTATATCCAAAGCATCACTTTTCACTGAACTTCCTGGTTGGAGCTGTAAGCCTTGCTGATTTATCCTCCAGTTCACCGAGCTTTATTATAGAAAGCTGGCCGGCTCCTGCTAAACTTCTCCACATATTTACCCTGCTTAGTTAGCGTGAGCTAAACGGTAAACAGAACTGAAAAATAGTGCGAGCGCGTTCTCCTGTCACGGGCGAGTGTTTGCGTCAGTGTATGTTTGTTTACGTGCGTGTCGTTTATACATGCAGACAGCAAAGGAACATGAAGAAGAAATCCACCAAATGTAAGACTGAAAAACATGACTAGTTTGGTACAAACATTTAGCCCTGATAGCCCTCAGAGATTTACTCGCCAAACGAAAAATTTACTAGCATTTGGCACCTGGCGAGTGTTAATTTCGGACCATGAAACATACCTTGCATTAAGCGTACTTTCGTTTGCAAAGCTTGTTCTTATCTCTCAGGGCCGGTTGTTCAAATGTAATCCAATCTGATTTCAGTTATCGGATTGGATCAAATCTTGAAAATGGGTTGTTCAAAATGAAAATCCGGATTCTGAAATCCACTTGGATCACGTAATCCAATCCTGGCTGTTATCCAGATAAAACCCTCAGTTTGGGTTGTTCAAAACTTTTGAGCAGAATCTGGATAACTTTGATAAAAAAAAAACAGGATTATCCTGATCCCAACAGAGGGTAGGATTACAAGGCAGATTTCAGAAAGAAACTGCGGTACAAACTAACAGCTAATCAGCTCTCTGGGACCCAACTTGTACCTTCTACCCTGAACTAGACAGTCAGAAGGAAATCTGCCCAACTACTGATTGACTATTAGTGCTTTGACACTTGTACTTTCTCAGAACATTTGACTCCATTGTATGGCTTTTATCAGTGGCATTTTTGCCATTACTCAATAATTATCCTTTCAGAGAGCAGAGGGAGTTCACCTCCCAGGCTGATTACAGAAAAAATTACCCAGATTATGTAGGGGAGGACTTGTGGTTGTGCAAATAGGCATATGTGCAGTTTGAGCAAATGGAACCTTGGTGCAGATAGGAGACATTTGTCTTCGTGTAACCCTAGGTCAATTGCAACCCAAACAGCAATCTTTTCAAGCAGTTTTGCTAACTTAACTCAACTTAACTTTTTATGCCTAAACCCAACCTAATGTGACTGAAAATTAAGAGTCAGAATCCAAAACAAATGTCAAAAATGCTTGGTTTAAACATAAAATATAACTATCATTTAATGGTTTTTTTTTGTCTTCCATCTTTGCAAAGAGAATAATGCTACAAAAACAGACAGAGGGGACACAAAGCTTAGCGTCCTGAGTGAAAGCTCTGCAACTGTCTTACATAGTCACAACCTTCCAGCTGTAAAATGTGGATTGGAATGTGAAGGTGCTCAGCATACATGATTGGTAAAAATAAACACTAACTACTCACCAAGGCGAGTAGGAAGTGGAGAGGGGCATCTACTAACCATATTGGGACTGTTAGAAGCTGATAATGTCCATTTACAAGGTTGATAACATTCAAAGCTGGTGTTCATTGAAAAGGAATATTGTAAAAACTGTCTCCATAATATTTTCCAATTATTTGGACCAGGACCAGGCAAAAGACCAGGCAACTTTTGCTGATCAAATGCTATTTCAGTATTCATCGTCATTTCAAACAAATTGAGGATCCATCAATGCCCCCTTAAGTCTACACAAAGAATAAAAGTCAAGGAAAATAGTTTTCTTTTTTATAGTTTGTTGGGGCAATAGTATTTTTTTAAACAAATTGTTACAGTATCATTGTAAGAGATGGCAAATTATATACTTACTCTTTGTATTAGGCCTCTTTGTCTAAACATGTAGACGTAGAAATAGCTCAGTTAGGTTTTCTTCCAATAATCTTTAAAACATAACGATAATGAAGATTGTCTCTAAAGGCCTTAAAGGTGGAGTAGGACATTTAAGGGATTTACCAGAAATAAATACATCTGCAGTACATATAATAACCTTGATATGTGAATTCATACATAATTATATAAATATGATTTTGTTCCTTATTCTTGTGCTCCCCACAAACGCACACACATATGCACACACTTCTGTTTGCAGCAGTAGGTAGAAAATAATTAGTACCTTAAGTTGTGTTAGGGCCCACAAACTCCTCCAGGTTTCAGACTGGGCTCTGAATGAAATAGACAGAGCTCAAGCATCTTATCTTGTGTTGCTTGTGTTTTCACAGCTGACCATTCCCTTCTTTTTTCCTGACTATCATCTTTCAGGGTATGCTCAGATTCCTTTCCTCACACATCAGAACTGAGACATTCATCTTAAGGATGACATCTGTGGTGAATTTCTCAATAACTTAATAGTCACTTGGCACAGGAGGGGCTAGAAAGAGAGTTTTGGAAGTGGGGAATGAGGGATTATAACGTATAAAATGTTAAAACCCTGCTAGGTGGGCGTGGGGCGGTTGTGCATAAAGTTCAAATTTGGTAATTTGAGTTAACGTGGGTTTTTGGTCCTCCAGAGGCTGGACCATAATCCATGGCATGATACATCCAAGCCCAAATATGCAATACTTTTACTAAAGCCATAGGTTCCATATAACATCATTAGTTTGTATTTAACAAGAATTTGTCAGAGAAGCATGTGTTTGTTTACTTTCTTCTTGAGAAAAGGCTGTTATAGCCAAGAGTAATACCACATTTTACATTGTGGGAACATGTGTCATGCACTGAAATGCTGTTGTTGGTCTTACTGCTATGGTTACAGAGTGGATTGAATTTCTTCTCTATTCTCACATTAGAAATACATTATGTTTTTTTCATTCTTAAGTCAAGCATTTCCAAATTATAAAAACAAATGCTAAATCCTCAGCTTAGATGGTTCTTTATAACACAAATGGTTCCACCCTGACACATTGTCAGACAATAATGTTTTATGAGAACTATCTTCTGCCCCAACACCTATATGTGATTTGTATCTGCCATGATCCATATGGTGAGTATGATGTGCTTTGAAGAGGGCCATCAGTCAGTTAATCTAAAAGAAAATAGTAGCAGCAGATATCTCCCTCTCTTCAAGACAAACCAAAGGGAGACAGGAGAGAGGGGGGTTCAAAGCAGAGCAAAATCAGCTGCTCTCGGAGATGGAGAGGGTGGTTTAGAGGGGGGATTAAGGCACTCCCTCACTGTGGAGCCAGCTTTTATAAGGTACATCATATTACTTCAGCTTCACACTTTCATAGATATATCATCATCTTCCTCCCACCTAAGCCTGGCTGTTATGCCAACGTATTCTGCCTCAAACAAGATTAATTCTTACACACTTGGTGGGTAAGGAAACATAGTGACAGTAAGCTGACAGTACCTACTGTATGTAAAGCTTACTCTCAATTCAATATCTTGTTTAATGTATAACCCTGTGGAGTACATGCCCTAATGCACCTCAGCACCTAATCAGCTCATAAGTGAAATGTCAGGTCTAAACATATATTTTCTTCCATCTTTGTAAAGAGCATAGTAATGAAATTACCTGATACCAACACTAATCTGTGGGACTCACTTTTGAAAAGGTATTTTATGGCAAAAAGATGGGTAAAATTTGAACGTGTCGTTAAATGTAAAGCCTGTATTGCTTCAAATCAACCTCTCATCCTGTTTACATTAGGCTGAACAGATGAGTAATGCATAGGTTGAATTATGGACCTGCTAAATCTTCTGGACTCCATCACTCATGTAATTGTGAAAGGCCTTTTATCTTATTTATTTGTTTTTTTGTAGCCAAATTAAAATTATGACACCTGAGAGGGGAACCAATAATACAGGGTCTATAAAGATTGATAGAATCATATAATGTCTTTTATGTCAAGTCAGTGTCCTAATGTAAGATTAGGACTGCAGTGAGCGTGTTTGACTAGTCAGTTTGTTGCCTGGGGAGCGTCCTCAGGCAAAATCCATACACCGAGTGTAAGGCTGCCTTTAGAAGCAAGCCACGGAAATGATTAGTGCTGTTCAACTGAAAGACACAAAGGGGCCCGTTGGCTGGCCCTGAAAGTTTCAAAGTGAAACCAGTACACCTTGTGTCTGTGTTAATTGATCACAGGCACATTATCTTGCCTGTTCAAGGCTTAATTTGCCCTCTGAATCAACACCTTTTGTCGACTACTGCAGTCATTTGTTGGACGGGGAAAAAAAGAACCATAACAGTTTAATCATTCCAAGCAGGTGTGGGTCCCAGCCAATTTTCTGCTCCCTTTTGTCATTTAGTCTTCTCGTACACATTGTATTTGATTCTACAGTGGAATAGTGGCTGTTTTAATGTAAGAAATTAATATTATAGAAAACAGGAAAAAATGGGGACATGCTATGTATAAACATCATCTCTTTTTAGACACATTACAGGCATAAGTTAGAGAAAATAACAGTTGGTTAAAAAATGTAGCACAATATAACACGTATTTCAATGGTAGCCATTTTTATTTAATCCAGGCTTTTGACAATTCATGCATCAGTGATTCAGAAGATCAGGAATCCATGAATATATAAAAACAGATAAATAATAATAAAAAGAGTATGGTAACCTGAACATCTCTCATGTAGCTTACTGACAGCAATAACACTTTTATACATTATTTGCAGTGATACATCCCAAACCTATTTTAGTTTCAGCCCGTAAACAGTGTTGAGCGTACGTGAGGCATGTTTTGGAAAGCTTTGTCCAATGGATTGGCTTGTTTTTATTCAAATTGAAATATTGTCACCTTGGTGGAATGTTTACGTGATAGGTGAGTCAGGGTAATAACGGACAATCCCTGAAGGATATATTTCAGACACTTGAATGGTACAGTGAAAATAGCTAGAAAGAATTTATTATTAAATGTGTCAGTGGGGCACCTATCTATATTTTTTCATGATTGTGGTTATTTAACTATCATAAAAAAATTATGTTGAATTCCGTTAAAATTAGAAGATATAAACACAAAAGTAGTACTTTTAGATGGACAGACCTGACAAAACACTTTAGGGACATTATGCTGGTGAAATTAGCACCATTTTCCAGTGAAGTCTTACTTTCTTTTCAGTTTGGCGTCCAGCATCTGTAAGTCATACTTCCGGACCTTGATTCCATCTTCCCTGAATGTCTAATAAAGTTGAATTCCCTTACAAATACATCTTATTTTATTAGCCACACATGTTTTCCCCCTAAGTCTCAGTCGGCCTTTGACAAGGTGTTAAATGCTGTTTGAAAAAGTGACTCATAGCCTGTTTCTATATGTGATGGTTGACTTACCAGAGTCGACAACTCTCCATGCATTTACTTTGAGATAAGAATGTTATCAACACTGTGGTGTCTGTGCAATGAGGGTGATTAGAAGACATATAGTACAAACACTTCCATTTTGACTTCAGAATCCCTACCTGCACCCATTTGTAGCTGCACAAATCTATCATAGGAGGGGATCAGCTAAGGGAAATGTGTATTTCATTTCAGTTGCTGTCCCCATTCTTAATGGGTAGCCATCCAGAGAGAATGAAATGATTGATTTTTGTCATCCTGAATGAGGATGAATGAATAGAAGCTAAATCTTCCATGAGAAGGAAGTGGAAAAGGAGTCGGCAGAGGCTGTGGAGGTGGGGGGGAGTTGGCATGCCTGGCTAGACGGAAACTTAGTAAACCTGCACAACTGCAACAGAGGAAAAAGAATTTGGTGTTTGGGAGAGCGTGAGGAAAATGGCCTGTGTGTGCGTGCATGGGCCCTCGTGCATGTGTGTGTTCACTTACACTTTGGTTCTAAGGTTACCTAATGAAATATTGATGGGAGATGTGGGAAGTGCGGGGGCTGGATTGGCTGGGGGCTGGTGGTGTTGGAACTGTAACTGCCGCTTCCTGTAGCCTGGGACATCTCTGTCACTCTGGATCTTAGCGAGACAGCCCTGCCCTAATTTAATCTGACTTTGAGTGGGACTGTATCACAGGAACTCAAAAAAATGTGAACTAACTACACTGCAAAGAGAGAATGAGGAAGAGTGAAATAGAATAAGACAGAAAAATGCTGGTGTTGAAATGTGCAGCCAAAACATTTCAAACACATTATAATGAATATTTGACAAGACCTGTCAAAGAAGTCTAACGCGGACTTTTTAAACGTGACAAAACAAACCAAGCAACACTTCTCTGGCCATTATAATGTTTGAGTGATGCTACGCTGCAAGCGCGATTCTGCTAATGGACTGAAATGCATCTTGGGATTCTTTTTATGATTAGTCGCAGCTTAGTAGTTTTTAAGAAAGAACAGCAAAGTGTGAACCAAGTGACGGTAACGTGCTGCTTTACAGAGAAGCTGCTACATAATTACCTGCCTCTGACACCGCTCAGTATGTCCATCTCAATGTAAAAACCTGAGCCAAAGCTTTTCAGTAGCTATCATAAGTCACATTGCTGTTTATTTTCTTTCTGATTTGGCTTTGCTGTATAATGTGAAACTGTTTTTTTTCTACAAAAGGTACACAATGACCAGAAATTGGTCATCCAGGGCCTATTTGTTGAAACTGGACAGAAAATATTACCTCATTACTTTTCAAAATAACTTCACTGCACAAGACAGTCTTCAGGCTTTGTGTTTTTTCAAGGTCTGTGATTCCACTGTGTCTAAATAGCTGGATAAATGAGAGTGAATGTGTCAGTAGTTTGAGTTGGGAATGACTTATGGAGCTCCTGTGAGTTCAACCAAAGGATACTGAGATATCTTAAAATATTGAAAATGTAGCAAAGACCACTGAAACTGGATATTACTGACCTGCCAAAATCTATCCTGAATAAAATCCCCAATAATTACACAGCAAGCACACATATCCTTATGCAACTGCCAAACTAAATGAGACACGCTTGCGAAATGTGGTGTTTTGATTTGTTTGGCACCCTCAAATGCCAAAGTCATCTTAGTAGTTATCTTTGTGGTGGAGATATCTAAATGTGCCAACCTGAGCAAAATTAGATCTGTAGGGAAAAAGAATGATTTTAAACTCATCCATAATTTTTTTTGTGTTGCAAGCATTTGGAATTATCTGCAAGAAATCTCTCAGTGCAAAGATTTATCATATTCTATGTCAAGTACTCATCTATCTTAACAGGCCAATCATAATGCTTTTATAGCTACTATTCAGAGTAAACATATCTAACATATTCATTTTCACTTAGACTTTCTTAGATTCATGGATCAATTCACAAGAAAAAATTGAATTAATAGTTATTTCTATCGACCCTCTTATCAGAGTGGCAAAATGTATTCAACAACAGTAAACACTATGTTTTCTCCTTGCTATCTCTGCTAACATGATGATGGCAGCGTGCACTAATCTTGTAAAGTCAACCTTTAAAAAGGAACAGGCGGTGGATGGGGCTGTGCAAAAAAGGGCTGGACAGACAGCTATGTACAGGATTGTATCCGCACTAGGAGCTGCCCCTGTCCATATCCAATGTAAGGTTATAGGAATATCATAATCCCTCCTCTGAGCTCCTTTGCGCGGAAGATGATGACTAAATTTCCAGTGTCTTATCACACACTCCCAGACTGGAACTAGTACAAGGGGTTCTGAGGGAGGAACCCAGCATGAAAAGTGCTAGGGATGAGATGATCAGATTAGCGGTGGCTATTGGATTTGTTTGTGGTGGTTGCAATCGGAGAGAAGCAGGCGTTGTTCAAAATGCCCATGGAGATGCAAAGCCTCCACCGATCCTTTCACCCATAAAAAAAATAAATAAATGCTCTTCTTGGGGTTTTTTCAGGAGTGTAATGTGGGGTGCTCCTGCAGGGATAGGTGGGGGTTGAATTGGGAGAAACAAATTTAACACTTCAGGGGCTTGAAGAGGGAGGGGGCAGTTGTGTATTTTATCAGGTGGGTGGATGCTGGACTGCTTCACTCAGTGAGACAAGTGGGATTGACTAGTGGTATTCAGCAGAATGGAGGCTGCTTGAGTGCTGATGGCTGCCTGCAAGGCAGATGCTGTGGTGGAAGGCTCTTCAAAAACCTTACCTGAGGCACATGTGAGGCATTGTGGATTCGGGAAGGTTTCCTGTACCATGCATGCCATGCGCGGTGTTGGATTGGGGAGGAGACAACAGGCAGCTCTTCAGATGCCTTGAAGAAAGGCGGAAAAGAGGAGAGGGCGAAGAAATGGGGCCTGAAGGAAAGAGAGAGGAGGCTGATGTGGGGATGAGTTTTTTTTAAAGATAACACATCCCAAGAAAGTGTGTCATTGTTCAATTAGACTGCATAGAGATCCAAGTAAAGGGATATTACATATAGAAAATATGTCTGCAAGGTTTCAGTGGCAGTATCAATCACTGTAATGACTATAGGATGGATTCTTAATGATGATGAAGTAAATACTGCACACTGAATAGAGAAATGGGGGCTTTTTCCTGAGGAATAACTGTTAGACTCTGGGGAATAAGTTAGAGAACTTAGCATTGAAGAATAAAAAAAAAAATACAGTTGTGGACATTTTAGTGTTTTTTATTTATTTATGTTTTTAAGAATATCCATATGATCTAATTTTTAAATAAGATTTCTGACTGTGTCACCATTGTAAAACACAGGGCAGCTACACAAGGTTGCCAGATTTAAATGTGCAATTCCCACAAGACCTCCAGCTTTGCAGGCCATTTTCCCACATGTTTAATTTTGTTAAGTGACGCAAAAAGGATGTCAATACTGGTCTGTACCACTTACCTTGAATACCTTATGTGGACATCAGACAAAGATGTGGGTTCGCTTATATGACATAATACAGCGGTGCACTTTGTACCCCTAGGCCAGGTCATTTCAATAGAGAGAAAGCCACTGAGTCAGCTTGGCGAGACAATGTCGATAAGGTAATGGCACAGATCAATACCAAAGATTTGAGCCAGATCTTAATTAAAGAAACAGCTGCGATACAAATGATGTTTTCAATGTATTGATATCGCAAGGGGCAAAGGGTGGGTTGGCTGTGGCAGAGCACCTGATCAATGTACTTAACATTAGCATTCCTTTTCATCATGTACTAAGATCACTTAATTCCCTCTCTCTTCTTCTTGTTCCATCACTCTATCATTCCCTCTCTTCCTTCCAAATGGCTTTTCAGAATCATCTGAGGCAACCCAGATCCCTTCCCCCCACCTAACAAGGTGAACTTGAAGGTCTTCAAGGTTGTGCTTTTATGTGTCTCAAACTTCCTGTTGTCATTGTGTGTTGAACCAAATAAAAATCAAAGACAACGTTAAGACCAACAACAACAGGATTCCAGCTTCAAGTATATGAACATCAGGTGTGTGTCACATAGACATGCTTTCAATATCTGTGTGCAGATCTTTGGGAGAAGGTGTTTCTATTTCCATAGGCAAAAAATGTTAAAAAAATAAAATGGGATTTCTGAATTATACATATGGAATAATCTTTTCAATGTAATGCTCCCTTGTGAATTGTCATTTGGAAGTATGACAAAAAAGAAAGCTTGTCATTTCTTAGATGTAGGGACATAAAAACAAATCCCACGTTGTAAATTCCATGGTAAGAAACCAGGACTAGATAGTTTTACAAGCAACAAATAAAAAACAAATAGAAAATAAAAGAGAGATGTTGTAGCCTATTGTGATTGGTAAAACAATAATTATGAAGAGGAAAGCTGAATTGATGGATCCCATTAAAGCTAACACAAAGTCTCCAGAGGCATTGCAGCACAAACACTCCTGAGTCAATAGTGTGATTCCCCAGGTATCCCTGACCAGGACCTGGTTTAAAGAGACATCAATCTAGCATGTCAGTTCCCAGCTAATGAAGCTACAGCAGATCAATAATCAGGATACTACTACTACGTTAAATGAAGTACTAATGCTTGTAGGGATTATAGCGCAGGAGTTCACATACACTGAGAAGTTTTGTTTTAACTGAGTCACATCGTAAAATGGGAATCAGGTCAAATTCTAATTTACTATCATTTAAAACACAAGAAATCCCTGTCACCTTTTGCAGAAAAACCCATCCTCTTTTTTATTATTTTATAATTTTTTTAAATCAATTTTCACTTGTGTGGAAGATTTGATGATATCATAATTGTCTGTCAAGGCATTGATTAAGTCTAGTAAATTGTAACCGGAATTTAATTCTACTAATAATGTCAAATGTTGCTAAAAGTCTGGAAACAGGAAAGTCTGATTCTAGTTTAACAATTAGTTGAAATGGGGTGGTTAATGCATATTTTATAAGTTACTATTTTGTATTGTAACAACACCAACATATTATTTAAACATAAAGCTCTAAGAGTTTGCATCAATGTTCTGAGAAAGCCATTGTAAATGTTTCAACCTTAATGTGATAGATGAGATAAGTTAATAAATAACATATAATTTGACAACCTATTTGTCCATTTCTGACATTAAAATTCTGTCCAAATACTCAATTTTTTTTTATTTTTAACCTTTTTTCCACTCATTCTTTTATTTTATGCATCACATGTTAATGCTACTGAAAATTTAATCATTCCCTTCCATTATCCTCATGTGCACGATATGTGAAAGCTTTTTAAATCATGTATTAGGACATTGTGCTGTGTAACACAGACTATGAATTACACTATATTGGGGGCCAACAAGGACATTGTCTTCAAACTCAGCTGAAGCTTTGGAAAAAAAAAAAAAAAAAAAAGATAGCTGGGAAGTGTATGCAGAGTGCTTTAAGTTCACAAGAATGGGTGAGAAATTAAATGCATTTTAAGATTTTAAGAAAAAAAGATTTTTATTTTATTTAATCGTATGTATTTGCAGATTTATTGGACTGTATGGCAGGGTACATGATTTATTAGCTAGTACATAATCCATTCTGCTACTAAAGAAAAAGATACAACAAAGACAGAAACAACACTGAATATTCTGCACCTAGTAATAAAAAGATTAAAGCATCCCACAACTTCTTTGAAATCAAATGTATTGCACACTAAAGCACTGAAGGCAATGTAGTAGATGTAGTAGCTGTATCATTACCAGTTAATAAGGGGGCTAGGTGTGGTAGAGGATTGACTGACATCCTAATACTGAAATAATTTCCACTTTCTCATCACCTCCTTCTCACAGGCAGGGAATTATTATTATCACATCAAAGGCTTCCTTCAAAATGGGTATAAAAATCATTTAAACAGAGAATGGCGGTGATTATTCAAACTAGGTTATTTGCCAGGGTGTGTGTGTAATATGGCATTGTAGTCAAGACAACTTCATTTCCCACTAAATTGCTGTCTGTCACCAGAATAAGTAAATATGCCACTGTTTTATCAGCATCATTGTGTCAAGTTAGGGGAATACATCAAACAGTCAATCTGATCAACAGGAAATGAACACACAGTGAATAATGCAATGACTGAAAGGAGAAGGAACTGGTCTATTGATGTGCCGAATGTAAATTCCCCTATGATTTCTTCCTTAAGGGATAAAAAAAAAAAAAAAACCTAATCTTTACCGAAATGTTGGCTTATCATAGTGCGTCTGTATTTATTACCTGTTACCTTAGCTGGCTGGCATGTGAATTTAAAACGTGTACACAGAGGCAAGACTATATACAAAGCCAGTTATGAGTACCTATATTTTGTGTGACTTAATTTCACTTCAGACTATGGTTTTTGTCTTTTTCACTTCTAGTAAATTGAGAAAAAATAGTTCTAATCAGTGCATTACAAAAATATAAATATGATCTCAATGGGATCATTAAACCACAAGAGCCCAACACAGTGAAATTAAAGATTTGTAAACTCAAGACAGAATTTAGATGTTTTCCACAAGACTAGACAAGAACGAGGAAAGGAAGAGGCAAAGGGAGAAAAAGTAGCATGAGGGGGAAAAAAAAAGAAACACCATAATGGTGTTTGGTCTTTTGTGGAGCTGATATTGTCTCTTGGTTTGATGTTTGCCTTCAGGATAAAAAGAGCTCCTTTGGAGTAACAATATACACCAAAATAAAGAATTGAGCTTGAAAGAAAAAGGGACAACAGCAATAACAGAACAAAGGTGCACAATGGCAGGTATTTAACTGCCCCAGGAGAAGAAGAATGGGTTTACGGTCATGTCTCCTGGAATAACGCCTCACAAGTAAGGTCAGAAGAAATGTTTCCTGGCTTTTGAAAACCTGCCCAGATTCATTTTATTTTGAGGGGATGAGGCAAGAGATTCATGAACAGTGGTTTAACCCTCCCAATTAGTCAAAGTCCCTCTGAGGCATTCTCTATCTTGTGTTGATACATGAGGCACTGGTGACAAACCTGCCCCTGGGTTAGGTGAAACAACTCCAAAGTGAGTTCAAAGCACTCTTGTTAAACTTGGAACACAATACTGTGCTGCTGAGGGTATAGCTTCAGCTAACCAGGCAATAATAGCTATATTACACTGTATTAGAACATCGGAAAACTATGGAATAACATATGCGATAGTACTGCGTTACATAGGTTTTCAATGTTTAATTAGAAATGCATAATCACATTAAATTAAGATTAAAAAATGGCTTTTAAATGTCGGTTTTATGATTGATCACATGTCAAACTATTACCTGCTTCTTATCATATTATAGAAATAATTATGACAACTACCATGACGGCATAGAAAAAGAAGTGGTGCGACTGTTAATCAATTTGGCTTAGTTTACCAGAGATGTAATGTTTCTACAAAGTCCCCACAAACTGACCCATAAATATATATTTTTAATCAGTTTTGCACTAGTTTCAATCACTGAAATGTAAAATGCCCTGAGCCCTATGTAACACCAACTGCAAACACACGTGACCAGATCTTGTTTCCAGGTTGGCCTGATAAGTATAACATAATATTTTACACATTTCAATACAATAGTAATTTAATATGGTAGGATGATATTATATGCATTAAATTAGAGGCAATATCAGTTTAATGAATTAGTAAGACCACTCAGGAACTTCACAATTAGGTTGCGATTGTAACACCTAATCTTTAGTTTTATTAATAAATTTCAAATATCCAGTCTTGACACAGCTAACAAACAGAACAACCGAGTTGTTTTGAACAATAGCATAACCCTATCCCTGCTTTAGCTGTGACCACCTCTAACACATTTTGTGTGCCAATTTTTTACTTTTTAATATAACAGCTATGTATAAAATGCCAAATAAAGTTGGTAGGGTACAATTTCAAGGACTGGATGTGAAAAAATATTTAAGCAAAAATTAAGAACTAGTTTAATAATGACTTTGTTACATCTGTCTTTTTTTGTTTGTCTGTTTAAAAAAAAACAAAAAAACTCATACCCCGTTCTAAAATGCATATTTGGATTTAGTTACAGTATTTTTTCATTTTTCTATGGAAGTTTCATGTATATTTATATAAGCTACAATACAGACTAGGATAAGCTGATAAAATGACCTCAAACTTAAAATTGTGTTTAAATTTACTTTAAATCTGTGGTTTGCATGAGACACTTCAAGGTAATCCATCTGCAAGCCATCTGTATATCCATCAACTCACTTCATTCCAGTAGTTGGTGGTAATGCACCACTAAGTTTGTTGCTGATCGCTGAGAAAACCCAAAAGAAGTGGAAAAAATACAATGACCAGCTTGCAAACTGATGAAGGAAACTGATCAGAAACATAGGAGACAATAAGTGTAGCCAAAGAGAGATGTTAAAACAGATGGTAGACTGAAACTGAACTTACATTATCTTCCTAAACTGTCAAAGTAGTTGATATGAAAGGGCTACATTAGTAAGACGGAAATGGTTTGAATTCATAAAAAAAAACATGAAGAACTGCTTAATACAACATGTAAATTTTGCTGTCTGTTGATGAACCTTAAACGGGAAGCACAAGAAATAATTTTAATTAGCTATAAAAGGTATCACCCCAGCAAACCCAGTTAGCAGGAAAATATGGACTGAAGCAACTTGGTGCAGCAGTTCCCGTAGTTCAAGTGTCCAACTGCTCATCTCATCATTTAAAGCTGCCACCCCATTTGACAAACATTCAAAACAAAACAAAGAGATAACGACAGCAGTTTCATATGTTATAGTAACAGACATAATGCCCCTTGTCGTATGAGTATACTTTAAAACTGACAATTACATTGTAATCAAGGTTGATTTCAGCAAATATAGAAATAACTTAGCCCAAATACAATTTAGTTTTAATGTTTTTTTACCGGGACTATGCAGCAACTTCTCCAGTCCAATGCCATTTCCTTCCTTGTGATTCTGTAATAGAGTTGTCAGGAAACTGGAAATTTCTGCCATTCGAAAGTGCTTTTTGGTTATCTAAATCTCAAAAGCATTCTACTCATCATTGAATAATTTCAAACTGTTTCAAGATGATAGGTGACTGAATAAGAAACATTGCCAGCAGCAAATAAAGAAAGTGGTGGAAACAGAAAAAGAAGAAAATATGTACATATATATTTATATATAAAGGGGCCTCAGTGAAGAATGCAAGGAAGATAAATAAGACAGATACTTTGTTTCATTGTCAGTGGCACTCGGGGGTTATTTGAAGCACTTATTTATGCACTGTAAGCAGAACAATACCAGCGAGCAGAAATGATTAAATACAGACTCTTCAAGCAATAGACATCTCATTGTGGTGGGCCCAGGCTTGCCACTGGGCCAGCTTGATAAAAGCACTATGAGCTGATAGCTGATACAATTTGCCGGCGATTTGAATGGAAGAGGCTGGGAGGAAGGGGGCTGTGGCTCGGTTGGTCTGTCGCTGACAGCCTGTATAAGCTATAATAAAATCATTAGAATGTAAATGCTTTATTGCAAACTAAGAGCCTCAAGCTAGGGTGACATTATCTGCTGCCACCCGAATGAAAGCGCCGATTAGCATTCCCTGATTCAATGATAGCAGCAACTTATCTTTATTAAAATTTTTCAAATCGAGTCTTCATTTTTCATGATTGAGTTTTAAGCAAATGCAATATCCAGTTCAGTTTGTGTATGAAATGGGTGGAGGGAGGGAGCAAGATGCCCCAGAAATAATTAGTGTACACATTTCTTCTCTACATGTGTTTCATAACCAACAAATTGGATTTCAAATTTGACTTGTCACTATCTAATGCATTTGCATGAAAATATGGGACTAAGTGTACAGAATAATTACTGAAAGTGTACACCTCTTTAACATGTGTCTCATAAGGGTAAAATTTGATTTGTTTCAAAGTGACTATCGTGGTGTTGCCAAATAATTGTTGCAGAATATGGTGGTTAGACTCTGACTTGATTTAGATGTTCATATTCATGACACACATATTTTCAGCCCAGTCTTTAAGCAGGCCATTGCTTAGTAGGCAGACAGTCAATTCTTATGCAAATAGCCTGCCACTGAGTATGGGGTATAATATGCTGTAGATCAAATGTCACACTGGGAGTAAGAGTCTGTGTGATATAAAAATGGCTGACTTACATATTGTTCTGTAATATATGCTTCCTAATTTGATATTCCTGTTTTATCTTTTAGATGTAATTTCTTCAAATGTACAGCTGTACAGGAGAGCTGGTGACACACAGGACATCCTCTGAGTTGCTTGTGACATCTTTGAGCAGTTAATGGTTGATGATAGTGATTATGTTGAAATGTGTCAGTGCTCTGTACGACTTATGTGTGCATTTGGTACCATTCTGATCTATTATCCGAGCCCCACGCTTTTTTCGTTGCCCATTTCTTAATCTTATTTGGTTGGGAGGGGGAAGCATAATAATAACATTTAAAAGCAAATTCATATAAATGTATTTAAAAAAAAGGGGGGCAAATATAAAAGCTGAATTTCCAACCATTGTTCTCATAATACTTGGAGTTAGATTTATAAATTTAAACTTCGGCCATATTTTCCTTATGGTGGGAACTTTAAGTTGACCCCATGTGGATCTCTATGAACTTGATAGTATGTCTCCGGGGTATATCCCGGTTAACTTGGCGCTCTTTAGCCGTCTGCATTGTTTTTTAAAGCACCGATATAGCCCGAAACCAAGTCAACATGTTATCTTTTGCACTGACAGGACGACACATTGCTCTCAGGTGTAGTCAGTGTCAAGGTTTTCGCACAGAAACTTCCAAGATGGGTGCTTTGGAGGTGTATTGTTAAGAGCTCAGGTCCTACACAATGCAGTTGTTATGGCTCACCCAGAGGATTTGCAGTAGAGTTCATGGGCGCCCTCTTATAGCAATCACTAGGTCATACATCTTGTGTAGTAAATTCAAAATCCCAGACCTCTGCCCCATTCATTGAAGACAAAAGGGGGGACACAAATTGGTCCGAAAACACAGTGTAAAAAGAAAAGCTTACATTAAGCTCAAGGGGACTCAAGGGACCGGGGCCAATCATTGTACGCGAAGAAGAATGGTGGCGGAGTTAGGGACCGGGCACCGGTAGATAAATCACTGCCACCATGCAGATTTACTGTGTTGGAGTGCAAAGATAAATGTTTAAAAGGGGTGTGTGGCAGAACCTGCGGTGCAGGGCCACACGGTAATGCTGTGTCAGTAATTGAACTTTGGTATAATTATCCTGAGGAGATAATATTAACTTATAGTCTGTGCGTGAGAAAGAAGCTGGTTCATAATTCATTTGCAGGATAGGGTGATGGTGCTGGATGGCACTCTCTCACTGTCCCTCTCTCTCGTTCTTTTCGCCCGCATTGTGTTACTGAAATATGACGGCTCCATTTTTATCCTGTCACAATGACAACTGATGAGCTTATTTTCCTGTGGCCCCGGGGGATGATGAAATAGTAAGCAAACATTCTTTCTCAGGAGGAGAAGGGTGCTCCATCATAGAGGCTGGGGCCGCCACCGCCGCTTGTGTTGTGTGGCAATAACAGCAGGTTATGGATACAATACACTTGGCCTCCTCCACTCAATGCAGAGGGCCTGCTCACAGTTGTGTTGCCGCAGTTTCTTTAGCGACTCAGTTTGTGGTTCACAACACCTCCTTCGCATTATAAAGCGTTCCCTTTTGGGTAAGTACAAATGAAATTTTTCAGAATGTCATTACTGAACATTTGTACAATGATGGAGTAACGTTTTCATGGGTGGTGGTAGTAGTAGTTCTTGCTACTTTTCAAGAAGTGGGATATTCACCATATTTGTTTCAGCACATTAGTCATTTATCAGTTTTATATTTCACAACTTGTCCTTACAACTTCTTGTAAATTAACCAAGCATCTATTTCCCTTACTACAAATAATGCCAAGGCCATGTAGGGCTGAGTAATAGTGAGGCATCTTTGTTTAGAGGAAAAAAAAAAAGGAAAAAAATACTCAAGAGGACATTTTTTTCCAGCTCCTTCAGTCTAAGCAAAGGTGCAAGGGCAAAGTAAAAACATCACAGTAGGTCAAAATAGCACAGACACTTGGTTCTTTCTGTCTGACGAAATCACATTTCCCTCATTTGAATAATGAGGAATACTGATGGACATTAGCTGAGGGAATGGAGCTGCCGGTACCGAGGGGGTTGAGCACTGTCAGCTTTCATTTTCCCATGCAGTTTGTTAACCAAGAGTGTGTGAAGCTTTGGCAATAAAAGTGATAAGAGCATTTCTCCAGCCGCACTGCCGCAGCTCCAGAGTAAACACCGTCAGACCCCAGTTTATCACCATGCTAACTGGATTTAGACAAAGAGCTACAACGGCAGCTTGAGCTGATATCCAGCGACAACAATCAAACATTATAACAGCTCTCATTGTGTGCACAGTCATTTACATTATTGATATTCAAAGAGGTTATTTTAAATTATAAATACACAGCTCTAATCCTCGTAACTCCATCTTTCTTTTGGTGGAATATGACTGCCTGCTGGAACACCCACCTTGGTGTCTTGTCAAGTCACAGCCAGCGGGGGCTTTTGTCTCCTTGGTGTAAAGAGAAATGACAGTGTAATGTGATTTACAGGCGATCGCTTCGGCTCAATTAAATTAAGTCCCCAATAATCCATGATGAATGCACACCTACGCCAGTCATTAGGATTCAAAACAAAATATGGGCTTATCGTATCACGGCACCATGAAGGGAACACACCCTTTAATAGATGTGCTGATTCATTTAGTCATTTATGTCACAGTGTGTAATGCATCCACTGTCTGCTGCCTGCTAATGACTAGTAAGCCTCTCAAGATGCCTGTTCCCCAAATCCAAGAAGAAAAACTGCCTGGGAAAAAAAAAACACCACGGCATGTCAAAAGCAGTATTAATTTGTGGGATTTAGAATTAAAATTCATCACATTCAAATCTGCACTGAGAGTAGTAGTGTGAAAACATGTATGACAAATGCTTTGAGCCAAAGATTTTGGCATACTTTCTTTTTTCTACCAGCTGAATTGTGAAAGAGAAGGCAAAAGCGAAAACCAGGGTAGTCAGAGAAAGCTCAACCACAACATTTTGATTGACAGTGTCATATTTGTAAGAGGGTTATGAACCACAAAACAAGGGTTAAAGGGAAATTGACCCAGCAGTTGACGGGTGACTGATACACTGAACTGGAGGTCTTTAATCTTGCTGCTGAGCTTACATGAAGCTTATATAACAAATTACAATGTCTACAGGGTAACACATCACCTGATATAGTCCTGCTTTTTTGTCTTCCCTCTTTCTCCTTCTCAGCCCAAGAGACAGCTGTTAGATTCACTGGAATATGTGTTTATGGGAATAAACTGTGCATTCTAGACAGATGATCCATCAACACGAAAAGAAGAAGAAGAAAAAAAAAGAAAAACATGTAACACTGAAGAGGTTTGACTGAATTTTCAAGCAAAAGTTGCATAATCTATTCTTGGGGTGATCAATCATTTGTTAAAATTAAACAAGACTGCACCCTTTAAATCCCATATTTTAATATAAACATATAACCTCGCTGATAAACTGCTCTTAAAAATCTGAACATAATTACTTTAAAATTGATTCCATATTCTAAATCTTTCTGTTCATTATGACAGACTGTTCAGTATCCATTGCACCAGGTCCCAATGCCGTCATTTCCCCCTGAATCCCTGGCATCAGACACACTGATATACTGTTTTGATAAAAGAGACTGCCTGCCTTAAACCATGTCCTGGCTGCACCTGGTGAATGATAAAATGTATGACTTTTCAGATAAGCCCACAAGTAGAACAACACTGTCCAGGTGCAGATTATTGGCGGAGCGTAAGCCGCGTCTTGGTATGCAGAGGAAGGCAGATTCTTCCGATAGCTCAGCTAAAGGGATTCGACTTCAGCACCCCAGCTTTAGATGTATTCCGCTGTTCTGATCTCCTCAGACTAGTTTAAGGTCAGAGGTCATCATAAGTGCTCACCGCAGTGTGGTTTAAGATATACCAGGATGTCAAGTTTTGATCAGTGTTAATGCAGGTTTTCTCAAATATCACAAATGTCTACACACACTAAAACTCTGATTACACACAAAAAAAAAAAGAAAAAAAAATCCAGTTCACTAACTACAAGCTTTAAAGTTATTACACCATTAAAACAGGCTGGATCACATAATTTTAATAGTCATAAGTTTAACTCGTCTCACAGCTTAACAAAGGTTTTGAATTTACCTGTAGACTAGGAGACCTTAGCTGTCATAATCCAGACTCCCAAAGCATCTTCAAACAGAAATACAGATCTCGGATCATAACCTTTCATACAGTAATTGGTGGTCCTTGGTTCAGGGGCCTGCAGTCAGCACTTCTCGCAGCGAATAAAGCTGTCTGAAGCTGCTCTGGCAGGCTGACTAATCAGGCGTTACCCACAGCCAATTTAAGTGCATCTTAAAGTGGATGACAGACACATCTTAAGTTTCTGCAACCTGGGGATGAAAGCAATCAATTTGAAGCAGTTTCAACCAGCAAATATGTCGCTGTATGGCTTTAGGAATGTGTTTTAGCTCATTTGTTTTATTCAGGGAGCAAATAGATTTAGCTGTTAATGCTTTAATGGATTATCAAAGGCTCAATTGACTTCATTTACAGCTGCCTTAAATTTGCATGTATGTGTGCTTAAGTTTAGAATTACAGGTATTTATCTGGCAATGACTACTTTCATACATGAACCCATGGTCTTGTAGCTGAATATAGGACTAGCACTGAGATCACAAGATACAGTGCTACTATTATATGTAAATCTACTCCAGTCCTTTACTAGAATTTTAAGATTGTTGTAAACTATAAAATTTTCTGTGTGTACTTGTGTGTTTGCCATGATGCTGTCTGCAGCTCTTTCTGCTATTATGCTCATTTGAGGATGTCAAAACGTCAACCATAGGAAGAATCACTCTCAGCAGACTTCAGTACCTTGTTCTGAATGAAAACAGATCATAATTTCTGTAATTTCATGACATGTTGTGTTTATGGTTTGTTCCTGCTGTAGTTTTAGACTATATATACCAGCTGTTTTATGAACACACGTGTTTTTGTATATTCTGTTTTTCTAATATTTTCACCCAACATCAGTCTGTTAAAAGGGAAAAATAAAAAAGTTATGATGCTTATCAGGAGAACAAAGTAGACATAAATAAGTTATATATAAATTGTCTTGTCAGTAAAGTGCCTAAATGATGACGAGGTCTTCACGCACTGCAGCTTGTGCCTGAGTTACTTTCTGTCTAAAAGTACATTTTGTTCAGATTTATTTGAACAACTTTAGTGAAAACAGCAGAAGAAAAATAAGGTGAAGTACAAGTAAAAAAAACATGTTACAAACCCAAATAAAACATGAAATGTGTTGCTTTAATTCCTTTAATATGGTTGTATGTTGTGCAACAATATTATTTTGGTGCGCAGACAAAAGACCCACATCTCTTGAAACCAAATCCTCCTCCCACCCAAGCACACAGATGCCCGAGACTATCTCCCTTACCCTCATCTCTCAACAGCTTTTGAGAGGTCTAAGTATAAAATAGCGAGGTGCACTAACAGTATCTGTCCATTGCAGGATACATATAGAAGGTACGTGGGGAGGCTCAGGTAAGAGCTTGCATCAATCTGTCATTCGCTTCCCTCTGGGTGATAAGAGAAATTCCAACAGAGAGATAACGCTGGACATTCAACTTAATTCCGAAGGAAGAACTTTTCATCAGTGGGTCACATATTAGTTTTCAGAAAAACTGAGTGCTGTGAGTTTCTTTTTCTTTTTTCTTTTCTTTTGCTCACATTGCACAGTCCAAGTATGAGGACGACATTGTGAACCTGTGCGCTTAAAATTCCAAAGCAGTTTTTAAAAACAGTCTTATTTTTCATTATTTGCTATCGCCGTTTCCTTCACTTGAAGTAAACTTGTTAGATAGCACAGCGACCGGAACCATGGTTGTATCTCATATATTTTGGCCCAATATGATAACAAACTTTGTAAAAAATGTTGAGGCCAAGCAAGTTTCCTGCAGACACGGTTTTGTCTATGATTTAGTTTTTAAGAACAGAAATTTGTTTGTTTAGATTAAGTAACTTTGTTTCCTAATTTATTTTATTGTAATTGTATTGTATTTTAACTGTTCATTGTTTAAAACTATTTTTCTTCTTTATTTCATGTGAAGCACTTTAAGCTGCAGCTGTGCTTTAAAGGTGCTTAATAAATAAAGAAATTACTTACTTACTTACTTACTTACTTACTAAATCTGTAATTTTGCAAGCTGATTGAGCTATGGGATGGCATTTTAGTAAAAAACAAACCCAAATTCCTGAAGTAGCTACAGAAATGAAGCGTGCAAAGAGGAGGACGTTACTGACTCACTAATTTTAAGCATACATGGCCTTGGTTAAAGTTCAAAATGTCAACTAAATTGATTTCATGAGGCACAGCTGGCAACAAATTAAGTGCTAATCACTCACAAATCCTTCTTAGTCATACATATTATGCAAAAAACCACAGAGTCCACAGGGCTGAGTGTTACTGCCAAGCTCTATTTTATTTTATTTATTTATTTTTTTGCCAAAATAATTCATCAAGAAAATTTGAAACTGAGGAAAGAACAACAACTTGCAAGTACTTCACATGAATAATTTTATGTCTTGCTTTGGATAATGCGTGATATCATTTTGTTTGCAAAAAATCTGTCTATCCTGTCAAGCCACATTTTGCCTCCATAAGATTTCACAAAGTTGAATAAGGAAGAATAAAAACACTGATGTTGTGATGTGGAAGACACATTGTTTCATACAGAGACGATTGATTTGCTTTGTGGCACAACAATAGCCCTTACTCAGCTGGGGTGTTGTGTAAGTGCTAGTCTAGCTTTTTTTTTCTTTTTTTTTTTTTTTCTAAGGTTCATATGGATCAATACGACATGGCACATTTAGAAGACCCCTACACCACACCCTGGGACATGGGAGGCAAGAGTGGAGCCCCTCAATGCACCATCTCTACGCTCTTTTTGCTGATTGGAGGAGGGGGGTAGGGCTGGTGACCATCATAGTCCAATACCTCACACGCCTGTTTCAAGTGCTTGACTGACTGAAAGGATTTCTGGTTGTTAATCTTTTATTTGGTATTTTATGTGTCACTTGTCTCAGGTTTTCACAGAGGTTGTTTATTGCAGTCGTAAGTCACATAATAAATATGAATGTTGACCTGGGGGGGTTTAACAGCTGTTTTTGTTAGTTTTCTTGCAGGGCTTCCAACAACCAAGATGTCTACCCACAAACAAAGCCTTGGGCAGGTGCGAAGGTGAGATAAGCAATTAAAAGTGAATCACTCAGTATTATTCTGGAAAAGGGAACAGCAGTTGTGTGTCTGATCCCCTTCCATGTTGCCCTCCTCCCAAAAGTAGCTACATAAACTGGTGGTTTGACCTTTTGAAAAATCACAAATGATATGATAAATAATATCCAAAATTGCACCTCTAACTTTTATTTATATATATATA
>JBAMHW010000006.1:21920604-21974541 GCA_037177495.1 Rhadinocentrus ornatus
TGTGTATATATATATATATGTGTATATATATAATGTGTATATATAATGTGTGTATATATATATATGTGTATATATATAATGTATATATAATATAAAATGTATATATGAGATCACATTGACATGTTTGAAAAATGGGCTTATTTAGGTATAGTACATCATAACCTGTTTAAAAGTGTCTATGGTCCACACACTGGGTTATTTAAATAGAATGAATGAACCATTTGCGCACTAAGCACAAAGGGGGTGCAATTAGAAGCCCATAATACTGCTGGGGGCAGAAAATAGTGGTGGCATAAGGGTAATTCATTTTCATTGGGGTCACCACAGCTACATAGGTCCTACTAATATATTGCTTTTTCTTTTCAACTGTGTTAAAAACAGCTGTTTGGAGCTGTAGTAGATAATTCAAGTAAGGTTTTCTTTGGTCCATGTGGGCCAGCAAGGAGACAATGGAGACCCATCGATTGGAAGGGAGCTTGACATCCTGGCTTCTTGTCAGCTGAATAAAAAGACCATTACCCCTTCAGCTCTAGCTTGATATACACCACAAGCAAGAAAGAATTAGGATTTTTACTCCAGTCCCATCAACTCATATCTTCTTTTTCTCCTTTTCTTTCTTTTTTGTTCCCTTTTTCTTCAGTTTGTCCCATAATCATTGTAATCTTTTCTACATTACGGGGCTGTGTTTGTGAAACAATAGAGAGAGGCTAATAACTTTTCCTGGAGCGGCAGCTTTTTGCCAAGGGGAAGAAAAGGGGAAGGACTGAGATGATAAAAGGACAGCGGCCTTGGTCAAAGGTCAGCCACTGTGATCTTATTGTTGTTCCTTTTGGTGCTTTTAAGAAGAGACTTCTGTATTTCATTACCTTGGGATGGAATTTAACCTATTTCTCAGAGAGGTTTCAAAGAAATAAAGGCTGTTAAGGGCTGAGTGATGTATAAATGCTTGAACTTTATTCATGTCATCTTTGTTCTTTTTGAGGGCTGTTGATATTTAACAAGGCCACAAAACAGAATAAATTACAGATTTTAAATAATTTTCCAGTTGTGACCCTGATTACTTAAATTAATTACCTAAAAAAGGTATCTTCCTTCATCCTTCTTTATCTTATTAGTATCCCACTGTTTAAGCAGTGCTATCAATTAACGACCATGGGCTTTTCCATATGTTGAGTATTTCTTAGTAGTTTAATTTTTTTAACTCTTAATAATATAAAATAAAAAGAAAATAACTTCAGCTTAAAACTGTACAATGCCCAAGGTGTAGTAAATTGACAGTTTAATTTGAGTTTGTGGCATAAAGAAGGTAAAGGTATTCCAAAAGAAAAACTGCATCTATTCTTTGATTTGCTTTCTTCTTAAAAACCATTTACAAATGTCCAATAACGTAATAATCATTAAAAAAAATATAACTTTTAAACCATTTTCTAATTTGACAAGAAAATGGTGGGGATTTTCTTGTCCTTAGCACTTCCTGCACATTTTAGGTGCGCTTTTGCCACTGTGTACGTAACAGGAATGATGCTACGCCCACTCAGATTGCCATTGAGAAAGGTTGTGTAAATCAATGGCGAACTCTGTCTTGGTTCACGAGGCATACCCCTGTACCTTGTAATGCTATTTGGGGAAGCAGTTGTGCATCAAAACACAGCATGAGACCCGTGCTCAGATACGGATCATAGCTTAGATTTGAGATGATATGCCCCCCACTACTCACACTCCTCACCCACTTCCTCGCCAATTTGATTAATACACTCCAATTTTCTGAGAGATAGTTTTTTTACAAAGAAGAGATCCATTTCGCCCGCAAGATCGAAAGTTAGAATCCGCAGCATAATTGATGACCTCCTGGGACAAACGCTCTCATATTTATCACCACCTGACCTTTCCTCCAATCTCATCCATCATAAATTAAAGTTGTACAGCAGTGGCGTGGCCCCTCTCTCCTCCACAACCTTTTGTCCAGAGGTCCCCTCCTTTGCTTCATTTGGAGCTGTTGGAAGGAGCAACTCTAAAACCTGCAGTTCAGCACCTCTGCTGTTCGGGGCAGATGGTCATCACTGAAAGCATCTGTCAAACTCAGGCCCCCCCACTAGTGGCCAACCGGCATCCTCTCCTTTCTTTCTTTTTTTCTTCATCCTATCTTCTTTTCTCTTTCGTCTTATTTCTATCATCTTGTTGCATGCTTTTAAGACACTTTCCCTGACATTTTGTTCAGGTTTACCATCAAGGTACAGCATACATGACATTAAGCACTGCCAGTAATTAATGGCTGCTGTGTGACAATATACTGGGCTACTTATGTACAAAGAAAACAATTCAAACCTTAAAATGTAGTTAAAAAAACACTGACCAATTGGCACGATCACAGCTATTGTAGCATGTAAATTTCAACACTATCTGCTAAGCTGATTTGCGATAGTGATGTAGTTTACCGCTATGTACCTATAGAGCATCTGAGTCATAATCACATCATTTTCACTTCTCCCTTTCTCCCTCTTTGAGACCCACCCACACATACACCATCTTCTTACTAAAGGCTCCTTTTAATATTGATGAGAGGTAAGGCATTAATGTTAAAACTTAGCTTTGGGGCCGAGCCCTTATGACTCCACTGTCATGATTAACACAAAGCAATGGAATAATTTACAGTTTGTGCCATATTAGCTGGGTGAATTTTCAAAATCATTTATGAGAGGAGGTCAGTAATTATGGGCTAATATCTCTGCCAATTATGGACTTTATGTGTCTGGCTTAGTGATGGGTAAAATCATGACTGCATTCAAATAGAAAATATGCACTTTAAGCATCTTGTCAGTTCAGCCGGTCACATCAATAATTAGTCTTCCAGAATTGTTACTCGCTAATGTTTCTGTTACTCTTTCAAGATTTTAAGGATACGAAACTAAATCATCTATATGTCATCACCACAAGTTAAATGAAGCACACTTTAGAATAAATTATTCTAATAACTTTCATTAACCAAACCTCAATATTTCCGGCATGGAAGCATGGATTCACCACAAATTCAGGCGAATGCTGCAATCTTACATACTGCTCCTCAGCGACTCTTTGAATGGAGCAACCGAGTGAGGGCGATATATATGTTTATACATTGTCATTCAGTGCATGACTACCCCGCACTCCCACCAGAGGCAGCCTACAAGTGACCCCTGAAAAGAGAGGGTCAGGGAGTAGGTCGTGCGGAATGGCCCGGCTGTTGGCTCTGACACTCTCTGACAGCTTTAAGTAGATCTCTTTTTAGCCATTTATTTGGAGTGTCTGGGGGGAGAGAGAATAAGAGCAGGATGAACAAGAGCAGAGCATGACTTCCTCCTTTAAGGGAAACTGAGATGCTGGAGTGAACTTTCCCTGAATGTTAGAACAGATTCCCTGATCAAAGGCTTAATGAGTATTTCCTCTGCAGTATTTCTTGGTTTTTTTTGTTTTGTTTTTTTCATCTTTTAGTTCAGTATACATGATCTTTCTGGAAGTTATTGCACTTCAGTTACACAAGCATGCAAATAGAGCTGTTGTGTTCTTCTGCAGTGATGTCAGTAAGTTAACTCTGATGGTCTACATTGCTTTGTGTCACAGTTTTATTCCCCTGGTAACATTTTTCCAAATATACAGTCCAATGTTTAGTGTTTACACCTTTGAAATGACACCTCAGTTAATTCTATTTTCTGCTTCTCTCATCTAACATTTTAAAGTGATCTCATATTAGGTCATTCAAGGCATCATTGAGTCCACAAGAAAATAAGAAGAGATCTCACAATACATCCTCTAAGAATTTGTACCAAGCTATGTTTATCTTCCTTAGTTCTCTAGTGTGATACAGTGCCCGTCTCACATGTTTCCACTCCTGCTGTGCCATGAAATAATGTTGTCAACAGTTTCCCCCCTTAATTAGGATAAAAACTCCATGTACACGGGAAGGGTAGGTTTTTTTGGGTGGTTTGAAACCAATGACCTTCAAGCAAGAGATTGCTGGTTTAAAAATTTAGCAAATATTTTCTAGCTGTTACTTTTCTGCAGTACTTCCTGTAATAACTTACTTCTTTACTTCACTCCTATTTATTTATGGTTACACTAAGGAATTATTTGCAAATTCTTAGTTTTAAAATTATCATGGTCAGGTTTAGGTGTTCAAAAATAAACAGTTAGGTTAAATTAAATACTGGACTACATGGACTACAAAGTTATATCCTTTTTTATCAGGGTTCCTGTAACATTGTTATGTACTACACATGTGGATAAAATATTACTATCTCAGAATTTAGTGAGACTAGGGTGCATATTATCTACTTTATTATTTCCAATTATAAAGCACAATATACTGTAGGTGATACATACTAATACAAGAAAGATTGTTTTAGCATTGACAGCAATTGGTTTTATTTGAAGAATATCAAGTCAATAGTATTCATATCTATCACACGATAGATGACCAGGCACAGTTTACCTTAGCGCTCCATGTTTTGATTGTTTGGTTTAGAAAATGGCAAGTTCTTCCAAAAAGCTTCAGCAGACAGTCTGATGTAACTTATATTCATTGTAGTCATGAATTAACATCAGCCAATCAGATAAATGCAGCCTGACAACATGGCCAATCAGTAAATAGAAGCTGCCATTTTGTTTTTGTTTTTTTACAGTTGTCACACCTAAAACCTGCCTGCAGCAGCCAGTATGGGACGAAAATGAGACCAAACTTTAGTATTTTGCCCACAAATGCATATGTCTGACTGGAGCATGGTAAGATGGATTCTGTCATTATTATGAACTTGCATCTCTTCCTGAATCCAGCTGCTTCACAGGTAAAGTGTTGGATTGTTTTACACAACAATTTATGTGTGCACACTTGTGCAAGCGTCAGTGTCCTTAGTGTGGAAGATGGCAATAATCCTTTATACCATGCTGAGCACAGTGGACCAATGTACTGCAAAGACATGAAGCTGTTAAAAAAAAAAAAAAAAAAAGGAAAAGCTTGATGAGTCAGTTCTAAGTTTACACTTTTACACCAGCAGTAAATGGGTCAGGTTCACTCCAGGGTTGCACATTCCTGGTGTGTTGAACGATGCATTTCTGCTTTTCAGTATTGTTTTTAAAAATAAAAACATTCAACTCTTACTGCTGTGTTTCAGAAGCAATAGTGCAATAGTTAAGGTTTTTCAGTGACCTGCCATGGAAATCATCATTAAAAAGGCATAATTTGATGTTTCAAACCAAAAAAAGTATGCTTTGGGTCTGAGTCAGTCAAAATGATATAATTGAAAGGGATCACAGATAATGTAACTGGGTCTTATGGGGTGTGTTTCTAATGTAAAGTCACCAAGGGTAGAAAACCAAGTTGGTAAAACACAATCAGGGTTTGCTGATTGTAACAGCAAGGCCAGTACACCTACTTCTGTGCTGTCCAAGCCATGTCTGCTCTCTGCTTGCAGACCCCTTGCCTCATGAGCAGCTTGCACAAATCACTTACCACTCAATACAGAGTCATGGAAGAAAGTAATCTATTGATTTGTGTCCTGGGATATGAGTTTCACTGTCTTATGCCACTTTGCAGAAGGCTTCTCAGTCACATAGCCATTCGCCATATCCAGCTGCAACAACACACAATAGAGATGACTGGATTATAACACAGAGAGACTTTTGCGTTCACTGTATACAAACAACTATGCAAAATGTAAATGTCTTTCCTCTGAATATCTGGCTATATTTATGCTTGAAATGTGTATTTTTAGAGTGTAAAATCATTAATAAAGCTCTGAACCCACATCTGAACCTATAACATAGAAAAAAATGATTATCGAAAGAAATTTTATTAAAATAAAAATCATGTAGTTTTAATGCAGAATGGTAACAACATTGAGGAAATGCTGAGGATCTTTAGGAACTTAGTGTGATGTCAAGCAGTACTACTACAATAACTCTCAATCCAACAATCACACAGCAAATAGGCTAAACTATATGTAATTTGCCTTTGCAGCAATTACAATTTATACTGAAGAATGCATTCAGTGTGCAAACCTGTGCTCAGAGGAGTCCAGTCCATTCTCACTAACTTGTGGTGTATAAAGCTTTGCTTTTGTGTGTCCATTCAACCAACAGGCCATAGATAAGCAGTATAGATTCTAATTTTTAGTCTTGTCACTGCTTTCCTTGTCTAGAATTGTAAGTGCAAGAGCTGCCATCTGCTTGCAGTAATGAGCCTGACAACCCTGGTAAAAGTGCTTTTTTACAATCATAATGGCTGGCGTATTGATCTTAATGGACGTAGCGTTGGCTTGTTCTATCAGTCAGAGGGAAACAGTGGGGCACAGCAAGCAACACCAGTCTGCATCTAACAGATTAGTTGCTCCTAGGCAGCCCTCATGGCCGCTTCATTGATATCATTAAGTCACCATATGTTTTGCTAATTTACTGCAGTTTTCAGATGCCGTGCATAATAAGACACGCTCACCGTAAACTCACTTCTGATGCTGTGACAGACCGTAAAGAATCTTACTCTCTCCTCTTTCCTTGCCTCTTATTGTGTGATGTGCATTAGCTCATATGAAAAACAGCTTTAGCATTTTTTCTCCATTTCCTCCATTTGTTTGCCTTTACACTTTCATAAACATTAAAAAGACACAATGGCATTTTTTTGCAATTAAAGTTTTTTTTAAACCTAACAGGATAACAAAGACACATGTGGCAGTTTTATTGTCCTCATAATAACTTCTTGACAGAGTTTTGACTGTTAAACCACAGATTTCTGAAGATTGAACAGCATTGACTCAAAGACAGCTAAGATTGTACATCTTTAGCATGCGCTTATTTGGAAGCTCCAGTTTGTTTGAAGTCGTGGGAAAAGATTCATCACAAAGTCTCATTTGTAACATCATTGACATGGCAATAATGATTCGTTGGCAGTACAGAGTAATGGGTGGCTCTGACCTTTAACCCCAACCAATGAACACATTTAGTTAAAGCAGTGCTCAGTGATTTATTTCTGACAGAATTACAGCTTCTGAAGTCGTACAGCTGGACACATTGCGCATTGAATGGGACAATTATTAACTAGGCGGGACATGGTTCACTTTCACTCTCAGTCCAACCTTTGAAGGTATTTAGAATTCACTCACCTTTCAGATTGCTACTGGTTTATGGAGGGAAACTAATGGGTCTGCATTTACTGCAGGCCTGATAATGTGTTCTCAGTCTGAACCTGAATGTTAACAGTTTTTTTTATTATCATTTTACCAACAGAATAGGGTATTGCTACTTGAGACATTAACTTGGTCCAAAATGTTTTGAATAAAACGTGAGGTGTACCAGTAGCACAGTTGGTTTCTCTTCTGGTAATTCAAAGCATACAAATGCAAATCATACATGTCTGTGAATGTCATTTATAATTTTAATTATGCAAGTTTGTACTTGAATTCAAGGGAAATTTAGTTAGTGGTATATACAGGTAATGCTTTTCATTGGTTGGCAAGATACCTCGTTATTATGAATCATCTCATTTACAGCTAAGCGCTAAAAACTATTAACAATAAACACAGAGCAGTTACAGGGATGAAGAAAGGTACAAAGATATATAATCAATGATACAGAGAAGGAGCAAATGGATAAAGTTTAAGAGAGAGATAGAGAGGAGAGAAAAAAACATAGGATGGGCTTAGTCTTCTATAAACAAATCAACACATCTATCACCCTGGGCCTCCTGTAAGGGCCATTGGGTCACCGGTGTGTTTGCAACGGCCCCATCAGTCACTCAGAGTCGACAGGCTAGCTATTCCCAACCAACCACAGTCTGCTTTTCCAATCCAGTCAACAAAGCCCAGGCCCTGGCACTGTCTGTTTAGCTAGAGGGGAAAACTGTCAGGAAAAGTAAGACGAATGGGCTGCCCTGATTGACTATTTCCTTAGATACTGAATCAATGGGCTTATTATCACCAGCAATTACAGTACTAATACAAACAGATGCTTGGGGAAAGACATCTGCTTAGAGAGATGAGACAACTAGATTTTCAGTCAATAGAGTGAAGATAGCTCTCCTCTCACTGACCCTCAACAGGGGTATTTGTATTCATGTGAAACCCAGAAGCAAATGCAGTGAACACAAACACAAGGAGCCCACAAAAATACAGCAGATTGGGGACATTTATTTCTACTAGAGGAGCAATTAATTTGCAATAATAATGCAGAGATTACAAATCCATTATCAACCCCAAGCCATTTGCTAATAAACAAATTTGTAAGAAAGGCTGATCTGATGTTTAACTTTAACTCACATGTTCATTGAAGAAAGTAGAGAAACTAAAAAAGGATCACTTAAATGTAGCATTTTAAATCAGTTAAATTAATGAAGGGGAAGGTATTTGTTCTTATTATTACTCGTGTAAAAATAATATATTGCAACAAATCTCACCAGTTTATTTGCTTAACTTTCTCAGATGACCCCTCCGTTTCCACATATTTGGCCAGAAGACCAAAACATGGCCGCCATGTTATGCCTTGTTGAAGGAGAATAAAAGAAGAGACCTGCTTCGCTTCACTTCCTTATTATGATGTGATTCAGTCCACAGATCTCAACACTGAGCCCCAACAGAGACACAATCATTTTTAACACTTTCCCCTCTCTCCCATTATCTGTCTTCAACAAAAGCTGCAACTCAACACCTCTCCTCCCATTGCTCTGACAGTGAAACCAGTCTATGGAGTTTCAGAGGGGAGTGAGGCATATCATTGGAGCTCAGGCCAGGCAAACAGCAAGAGGGCTCATTCAGAATGGACTCTGATGGACGTGGTGCCACTTGAAGAGGACATGCCTGAATTGCCAGTCCCTGACAACCGTCTGTGTTTGCCAGGTGGAGCATTGAGGGGCTTTACAGTCGTTTTTGTCACGGTCCGTTCCGTTATCGTTTCCCCGCTGCAGGGCCCTTGCTATATGCCACCATGGCTAGCTTGCTTACTCGCTAGCTAAATACACGCCTGAGCAGGTAGTCTCAAGAAGGTAGCCGTGCATAAAGGCCCATCCCCTTTTTCCCTTTCTATGCTGTTTCTCACATTTAATTATCTGATTTCTTCTCCTCCTGTTGCTGAGGGGAGACAGGAATTGCTCCTCACGCCTTCTTGCTGTGGAGAGCTGCTGATTGTTCTCACAAAAGCCCACAGTTGACTGAATGAAAGGATACCTTCTTGTTTCACATCACATATTAGAATGCTCCAGGCTGGCCCAAGTGTTCGTGAGCAATGGACCTGTGTTTGGAGTCAATGAGGAGAGCATTTCAGCCGTGTCACCACAGAATTTCCAAGAATGGGGGAAATCTTTATTTGAGATTTGTTGCTCTGGAAACCAGGCTTTTCCTCCTCCTCTCTTTCTATTGATCGAGGTTGATGCTGAGCCAGGATACTGTGCTCCAAGAAATTGGATATCCTGTCTATTCACTTTTCTCTGCACTGACTGAAGTTTTATTGGGGTACAGTAGGGGTGTCCTTTTGGCATGCATTGTTGACAGACAATAAGACTCAGCTTAAGCCAAAACTTATGTGAAGATTTCATCTGAACAATATGAATTATTGAGTGATGCATAAAAGCATTATGTGCAACTATTCCTTATTCAGTGACAATGACAAATAATTTGTGCTAACCAACTGTCATTCACCCAAAAAAAGTGACAAAGTTTGTTCCTTTCCTTGCTCCAAAATCACTGGCACACAAATCTTTTAACCATTGCTATTTTATTAACTTTTGGCCAATTATTTAACAATATTTTTTAACTAAATTTAAAGTTAATAAGAAAATAATTTGTGTTCTGTATAGGTTTTCTGCCAAATATTGTGTTATACTTATAGGTTTATATCATGTAACTTACTTTGGTCTCCTTTTGAACTGACACTGTAGGAACTAGTGACCCAGCAAATCAGATGAATAGGCCCGGAGGAAAATTAACCCCCACTTATGTGGCGATTCCATTTGAAAATCACCTAATTACGTGATTATGTCATTAGAAGTGGTGGGTACCGTGCATTTCAAAAGCCCCCAGTGAGTCTGTCTGTGAAATAAAAGACGCAAAAGGACCTTAAAGGTAATTAATCCATTTAACTCCCCAGCTCAAGCTCCACTTGCCCCAGCAGACAACACTGTGGTCCCACAGAACAAATCATGGAGGAGAAGAATGCTAGTGGATTGCTTTACAGGAGCAGCTCTTTGAAATTTATACATAAATGACAAACGTACCATTCTTCTGAAGCATGAGGCACAATGGGAAAGTCCGTTTCCCCCAGCTCCCTCACTAGGTTGTGAGAAGAGTTATGGGGCAGCAGTTATAGGTTTATGTACTGTACAGGGAATATGGCGAAACAAGTGATCGTACAATGGTTAGTGAAGGTATGCTGATTGCAAGACAGCACAGATACTGTATTGTGTGTTGAAAACTACACTTCTTGTATTTCCATGAGACTAACAGATAACATTTTAAATCTTTATTTTTTTTTTTCACACTAGGGTTTCAAAAAACAACTTCAATTTAAACAGAAGTTAAAAATAATACTTTTAATAAATTGATCTGAAAAAAGTCTGACTAGCAACTAGAAACATAACAGTTATGCAATCTGACAAAATTTCTCCACAAATTAATATTAGCTTGATAAAAAAAATATATAATTCCCTAATGTATGAAGGATGTTATGCGCATGCATACTTCTGAGTGACTAGTGTGCTGCTTTGGTCTAATACTGGAAAGTGGAGGATATTTTAGGATATTAAATGAACCTGGAATTTCAATGGCATGCATAGATATTCAATATTTAATTCTCTAAATGCAACTGGTTGTTGCTCTGCAGCTCAGTTAATTAAAAGAGTTGATTTATAGAAGGTCAGACAACAAAATTGTGCCCCGTAAGGAAAATAACAATATAAGATTCATAATAAACTACAAACAATTATATATTGCTCCCATCTATAGGATTTATGATAAAGGTTGCAGTAAAACGGTGGCTGATAAATTTTAATGACGCTTGTTACTAATAAGTTCTTGAGCGAAGGGGGAGGGGCGGTAAAGTGTGTACAGTGCTGACTGTTGTCAGGTCCGTACTGCAAGAAATCACACAGGCTGCAAAATTAGAGTGTTGCATTTCAAAGAAAAGAAGATTTGGACTTTTTTTTTTTTTTTTTTTTTTTTTTTTAGGGGCACAAATTCAAAATATACATTAATATTCTGCTAACAATTGGCTATTTGGATGTGGGACTGCACTGCTATAGATGCAGTAAAGTCAAGTTTCCATTGATGCCTCTATCCTGTGTATTGTAATAACTCATTGTGGCTGTCCTTGTCAAACTACCTAGCCAGAAGATAAATATGTCATTCTTTATGGCCCCGATCAGAGTCCTGAACAGATTCATTTGCAAATAAAAACAGGATTCTTCCTCCCAGTAAATCCATCAGAGTGATGAAGAGTAATTTAAAGTGAGTGCACAACTCTTGACATTTGACTTTACGTGTTCAATAATTATGTTTTGAATGGCACTCACAGTAAGTCTTTTTGTAAAGTGGGGAAAGTAGACCAAATACACTTACTCATATACAGAATCTTTTCCCTTAAAGTTTTTAAATGTGCAGTAAAAATTTACTAAATTAGTTTTAGATTGTACAAACGTGGGTAAAATCATGGTTCACAGAGTGAAAGTTTTAAATCCTTTGGAGTGCAATGATAAAGCACCCCACCACAGGCCTCAGGATGTCTGCAGGTGCATTTTAGAGCCAAGCTCCAACAGATTGGCAGAACAGTGTGGTGTAGGCCATTTGGCACAGAATCAGTTCACTTGCTGCTCCATAGGGACACACTCCCTGACCTTACTTCTCATAATCTGTAAGAACATGATGCAAATTATCTCCATCTTTAGAAACCATTCAGTCTTCAAATGTTTTATGGTTTGACATGATTTCTCAGTAATAAGAATAAACATGGGTATTTCATGGAAATACAGTGTATGTAGGTTAATGGTTGGTGTAGTGTAACTTCATACAAAAAAAATAAAAAATTGAAAATCCCTGTAAACTGCAGCATTATGGAACCAATAATTTTTATATATTTATTTATTTTTACACAAATCAAGTCACATTATCTCAAGAGAAAAAAAATAACTAAAAATTACCTGTAATAAATTATTATAGTTTTGACTGCCTGATGTTTTATAAATAATAACCAAAGATTTGTCCTCTTCCGTAGTGGAGAAATGGTTGCGTCCTTTCAATTAAATACTGGCAACCTTTTTTACATGAAGGGTATTTTGAATTTACAAATTCATAAACTATGAAACTTACTTTAATTTATAGGCGTTCTTTACAGAACAAAAGTGTTGAAAATGGACGCTTATGTGAGAAACTTTACTCCACCAAGTGGGACATGAGCCACTTTAATGTCTAGGCTGCCCTAGAGCCAAGAGAAGAAGGTTAAACAGCACAAAGTGTATTCAGCGCTAGCATTAGCGAACCAAGAAACGCTCTACAAAGCATTGATACAAATATAGGTTAGTGAAAAGCACAATTTGTCAACATCTCCTTTTTATCCACCACTCCTCCTATAAAGAAACTTTGTTAAGCAGCATTGACATGTAATAGAAAAAAATACCCAAACCAAGAGCAAGCGTTAGTGATGCTTTTCTTTGCAGGAGACAGATTTTGTCCAGTAAAGGACTGAAACCTAACCCAGAACCTACAACTACACCCTTTCTGTGAAATGCTAATGTTGTTAACGTTATTGGTATCATTACAACAATGCTGGCTAATTTTCTGGTAACTACTCATCACCCTTTAGTCATTTTAAGAGCAGCTTGCAACTTTCAAATATTATGTTAAGGTTGTCTTGGCTTTTTAAAAAAATTTTCTGTAATATTGGCTTGAATAAAAGACCAAAACTTATGGTTGGGTGATTGGCATAATAGCACCAAACAGTCTGAGAGGCATTCAGGTATGTTTGCTCTAAATATGAAAGGTAGAAGAGGGAGATGTCTTCTCTTTTGCACCCATTGCACTTACCTATCCCTCTCACCTAGCAGTCTGTCTTTATCACTATATCATTCTCTATATCTTTCTAACTCTCTCTTTAACTCCTTTTTCACTTACATTCACCCTT
Source organism: Rhadinocentrus ornatus (assembly GCA_037177495.1). Taxonomy (NCBI): domain Eukaryota; kingdom Metazoa; phylum Chordata; class Actinopteri; order Atheriniformes; family Melanotaeniidae; genus Rhadinocentrus; species Rhadinocentrus ornatus. The sequence continues at coordinate 21,933,730 of JBAMHW010000006.1, forward strand.
CTGTCAATTCTGGTCCTCTTTCAATCTCCTCACCCACTCTCGCTCTCTAATACTCTGAAAGCTACTCACTCTGCACCTCATTCTCTCTCTGAACACTCTCTAGCATTTACCAACCCTAGCGACTGCTGGGCTGTAAAATGGATGTATGAGGGAGGAAGAGCCGTAAAAAAACAGTTTGAGAGAGAGGTGTTAGATTCTTGACAGCAGGGTCTCCCATTATCTCTGTAATCTGGTGATAATTAGAATTAGTGCTTCAGCACCCCCAGGGTGAGACTTTCAATGCCTCACAATGTGTCTGAAGAACCTGAGGGTATGCTCCCTCCAAACTACACACACTCGTATACACATAAAGAAATCTTGACCTAACCCCAGACTGGGCCTGAAACCTTTTCTTTCCCAGTGCCAACTATTAAAACTATATCAAAAACCCTCACATGCTATCTTCACCTTCAACCCCTAAATATCGCCTAAATCCATGTATACACACATATGCACACGCCTCCCAAACTCCAACCCCCACGTCACCCCTCTTCTTTGCCCCTTGGCGGTGCACAGCTGAAGGTAACAGTGGGTCACTGGTGTTATGTTGTGGAGGCCATCCCTCACTGCCCATTAATCTGCTGCTAATTAGACTCCTAAAATAGATGTTAGCTGTCTAATTATGCTATCAGCCAGCTTTTAAATGGAATTGATAAGAGTAGATAGGAAAGAATGGAAACTTAAGGCTCAAAGAAACTTAATTTGCATTATTTGCATGACATGCAAGTTTGTTTTTGTTTTTTGTTGTTGTTTTTTGTTAGTGTTTTGGGTGGGGGTTTGGTGTCTTTTGGAGCTTTTCCTCCACATTAGTAAAATTTTTAGTTCTGATCCAATCAAAAGTGAAAATAAGACAGTAACACACTGGTCAAAAAAAACAAAGAAGGAGTGATGGTTGACACTCAAGGTGTGATCGGTGGGTAGAGGTCTGGCCACGGTCTTTAACCAGTGTAGTCTGCCATGAAATGTTGTTTTGGTGTCAGTCACAGCCACTGTGACCCCTGCTGCCTAAACACAATACCTCCAGTAACCCCCAGCCCAGTGTGCAGCTTATTCACCGAGCCTCAACGTGCATTCCAACCATTCACTTCCCCTGGAGACTCTCTTTTTCCCCAGTCTCTCCCTCTCACCCTGTCACTCGCTTTCACCTTCTTTTACTCGGTGTCTATCGTCCTGTTTTCATCTCATAGACGAATTCAGAATGGAGCAGTACACAACTCGACAGCAAAGAGCTGTGCCAGCCAGTAGAAGGAAGGATAAAATGCAATGAGGACAGAAAAGGCTCAACACAAACCTTGAAATTCTAATGTGGTAAAACTCCTTTTACTTAACACATGACAGAAATGTGGATTTGTGAAATCTTCAAATTGCTTCAACTGGTAATTCAATTTTTTTTTAAATCTTTATGAACAATTATATTTTAAACGGATGAAACTGTAAACATACCGTAGGACAAAGAAAGGCATTGACACCAAAGTAAAAGCAGTGTGGACATTATCTAAAGCTGCGAAGTGGTTTGATTTGCTCGAGGATGTGACTTTTTATAAAGACCTCATAAGACCAGAGGACTAAAAAGAAAACACACTTTGCCACACTGACAAATCCTCATAAAGTCAGATATAAGTTTTGCAGCATATGTCCAAAGTTAATTTAAAAAGTGTAAATTGCAAAAAAAATAAACAATAATCTTAAAATAGCATGGCAAAATGTGAACACTATTATTTAAAAGAATTCACTTAAACAACTTTTTAACATTATTATTTTAACATTAATACCCATCAGATAGAGACAAAAGTGCATGTGTACGTATGCCCGTGCAAGCCAGCTTATGCCCAGTAATCATCTGGAGTATTCAGGCGCTAAAAAAAAAAAAATTGTGCTTGAAAGCAACTCAAAATCAAATGAAATCAATACAAACCACGTTTGTAAAGAGGACCATTAAAGCAATTTTCAATGTCCGACAGACAATCAATTTACATGTTTGAAGAATCAAGTGCTGACCTAAACTAAAGTATGTCCAGGGAAGAGCAGGTTACTATTGATTTACTCTTGGATGAGCATGATGTCTTGTATTTTTCTTTGTGGGTTGTGTATAATGTGGACTCAAAATGACAAAATAGCCATTACGTCAGGGAGGACAGTGTTTTCTTTATGTTCATTATAGATTAACTTAGTGAAACATAAATTAATTGATAAAGCGCACAGGGAACTAAAGATAAATTTACAATATCTGCATAGGAGTGTTTCAAAGATGCTGTTCAACATTGCACTTAATGGACTTGGAAAGAAATGAAATTTTGTTTAAAATAGTTCTTTCTGATAAGTTCCTGCACATGCAGTCAATGAAAACCATTGGCTTTCTGTATTTTGATACTTACGATACAGAGTGTTCTTTTACAAGGTTACATTTATCAACAGTGATGAACAGAAACCAAAACCGTAACCCACCCACTGTCCATTTGGAAACACACTTTTCACAGTCAGTCTTCCTTTGTCTGTCTCTCGTGCCAGTTGTTTGGAGATCGATAGAGTCACCTTGGTTAGCTATTTGTAGCCTCACGGTTGGTGGGGTTATATGTGTGTGGGAGCAAGTGCTTCTGTGCAAGGGATGGGGTGGGTTGCGGATGTGTGTGTGTGTATGTGTGCATGAATGTACAGAAGTGAGAGCACACGGTGTGTGAAGAAAGCCATGGGGATCAGCATTAGCTACAGAGCCCTTTTTGCTCCTCTTTAAACTTGATCAAAGGCAATAGTAGTTGAAGCCTATTAAGCACGTCCCTCTCAAGTGCAGGATAAGAACACTGCATTTTCAGAGGGGGCTCATATTTTAAAACCACAGCTACTGAAACAGAAATGTATATATAAATATATGTATATGTTTCCCCCTGAAAACAGGAATGCTTAATAGTGAAAAAGTGAATTGGAAAATAAAAAAGAAAGTTTTCTGAAGGGGTAAAGGCCTGAATTCAAAGCCACACCTTTGAAATCTTGAACGGTTTGATCCACACTTGCTAACTGGTTTATCAAAATCACCACAGCTATTTGTTGTGGTTGTCTGGGCTTATAAAAATACAATTTCAACTTCAGGGAAATGTTTTGATGGCTTGTCAGTCACATTTTTATACAGTCCACCAGATACAGGCAGCTTTCTTTTGAGAATTTATTTCTCTTGCTCTCCACTTTATATTGCTGAAACGTAATCACATTGCCTCTTTTTTCTTTTTCTTTTTTGTTGCTTCTGCTGTCAGTTATTCAAGACTGAATTAATTTTATCAAAATACACAGCATTTACAGGTAACAGTATGAAAAAGTCCATTAACTGTTATATTTCTGAATATTTTTTAGTGGGAGAGATTGATTTTTTTTTCTTTTGTTAACCTTTATTCTAATCAGTTCAGATCCATCTATTAGGAACACATCTGTCAAGCACAAATTAATAACACTTTAAGATGGGAAATGTGTGATATTTACTCCCTGCACTAAAAAGCATTTTTAGTGTCAGTGTTAAGCCCTAGCAGGGGTCAAATGGCCGGTAGCGGCAGCGGTTTACGGATGAAACAGATATGTGTAATATGACTTAAATGACACATTATGAAAGGAGCAAGTGGTTGTTATGTGGGGGACTGTGCAGTAAGTGAAGAGGTGATGGGAGTTTCTCGTGCCAATTATGACTGGTGTGTCTGCTGCCTGGATTCTTTCTATTTTGTGCAGTCCTCCAGAGGGATGAATCAGAATAAACACATATAATCAGATAATTAAGCATTCACCCACAGATCTCTGCACACACACAAGAACACATTCAGTTATACACCTCAGGCTTTGAAAGCCAATGAAAGCAGATTAGCAGATGTTTAAAGACATTAGTGAGTGTTAGGGTGGTGGGTTTGTTTTCTTTAGCAATGACCAACTTAAGGTTGGAATTTTTTATACTTTTTAACTGCTGTAATTTGTTTAATAATAATTAACTCTCACTTTAAAAAATATTTAATTGTCTTTGTTAATTTTATATTTATCCACATATACATGCATTTTGTCTGTGAAGTGCCCTGAGATGATTTTATTGTGAAGTGGCGCTATAAATAAAGCTGAATTGAATTGAATCCATTTTCAACAATTGCATAGTATATAAATATATATATATATATATATATACATATAGGGATTGGCTTGTTATAGTACATCACAAATGATCTACTTGATCATTTCACATGAAGTCCTAATCAAGACAGAGGGCATCCTTTTCTCACTAGTGGGTAATGTTGCCCCTGCTTTTCCCACCCTGTCAAATTAATTAGTACCCATCATTATTTTGGTACCAAAACTGGCAGTGACCTGCTAATCCGGATCCACACTGGTATCAAATCAGCCGTGTATACCTGTCAGATAAATTCTCATATCCTGCCCCATTTCTTATTCAGGAAATCTGTCAAAGTTACCTCAGCCTTACCCCATCTCCCCACAATGAAAACAAATAACTGGGAGGGTTTGCATTTGACAGTTATGGCCAAGCAGAGGGGGGCTTGTTCTGTTTCAAGGTGGAATGACTGCACCCCCTAAAGGTATGAAAAGGAACTTCACCTCACGTCCGTACACCATCCACCCCACCTCCACTACCAAACTACCAGACAGTGACATAGAAAAGGAGAAGGAGAATGAGGGTGAGGATGAGGGAGAAGACAGGAGTGTTCATGCCACTAGCATCATCCTCTTCTCTCTGCCAGCCTGCTCTCATCTGCCGGGGTGCTTATGATCCATTTTCCCCCAGATATGAGAAAGTTGCTCGCTCAGAGGAAGAAAGCAGTCAATCAATGCTACTGAAATAGCCCCACTCCATTAGCAGGCGGTAACAGGAGCTGTGCCCTTGCTTAGGGGACTTTGGTTCAGTCGGCTCCAGTCCCCCAGTCTCTCCCTTGCCTGTCTTTGGCTTACTTTCTCTTCCTCTGCCTTGCCTCCCAATGTCTCTCCCTACCTTCCCAAACTAAAACTAGTTCCGGATAGTTTTACAGATATTATGGCATATCTTCCAACAGCTCTCTAATTTCTGCCTCTTTATTTCCTCTTTCCTTAACACCTGCCACAACAGTGCATTTTGTGTCACTTTTAAAGCCCGTTTGTGGCCGTCTAAACATCCTCGTTTTTGTCTTGCCAAGTCAACCCAGCAGTCGGTCAGTCAATCAGTGCCCTGTTTGCCTGCTTAGCCATGCTGCCTGCCTCTAAAGACCTCTAATTATATTAAAAGTATTCCCCTCTGCAGGCCCTTACACCCCGATCTTTGTGTCATAGAAAGCCGATCCCTCAAAGCTCCTTTTGTTTTATACAGGGGAAATCGTTTGGGAGTGGACCCCAGGATCTCCACCTGGCGTGCATGCCTCTCTCAACTGCAGATTATTACAAGGAACATCTGCTCGGGGGTCAAGAACAGTGTCAGTTGGCATAGGAAGACAGGCAGCATGGGTCATCTTCACTTAAGCCCTGCACCCTTCCTGTTTGAAGCATACAGGACAAATGGTTTCATCCCAAGTAGACAAAAAAAGAGTCTGAATATGTCATAAAGTTTTACAGGACAGGACAAATTAGGTGGTTAGTGTGTAGGAGTAGAGAAGGGTTAATCCTCTAATTAAGAGCCAGCATATATAAGATTTAGAATATTTAAAGAACTGGGTGAATCTCAAACTGTTTACAATACATTTTGTTGTTGATCAAAGTAGCATAAATATGGTAACATAAGAAACAGTTCTGTCACACAGATAACGATTTATTTAAATTTCCTTTCACTACTCTTGATTAGTTTTGATTGATGAAATTGTGGCAAGAAATCTGCAGTAATCTCATATAATATGTGCACACTCTACCATCTATGTCAATTATATTTGTTGCAGTCTTTGCTTAGGCACATACACCCCAACCGAACCCCAGTCCTCTTCATCCTCCACCTCGCCTGTCCTACCCTAACCCAAACTCAGCTGGGCGGCACAGAGATTGTAGTCGTGTGTAACGCTGTGTCAGGTGCTATTAGAGGCTGTTAGGTGGCAGCCTCCATCACTCTGTCTCTCTGTGTCCACTCCAGGGGTGAGGTAGTGCAATTGCCTTACATACACGTGCACCACAGTGCAGTGACAGAAAGGCCTGATTGGCAGTGACATGACCATGTTGGAGAGGGTTGGTGCAGGGAGAGAGAGAGCAAGCAAACGGGGGGACCCAGGTGGTGTCGGAGCAGCTCCACAGGGTGTTATTCTATCCTACAGGACCTGGAGGACTGATGGGAGACTTTGTGCCTGTGTGTGTATGTGTGTGTGTACAGTGTGTGTGTCCCAGGTGTTAGCATGGCCAGTTCCCCAGGTGCTCTGTTGGGACATATTACATATAGTGTACAATGACAGTGATGGCCCTGGATGAGACTGGATCGACTGGCCAGGGAAAAGGTGGTGTAAAACATGTGAGAGAGGGAAAAATGTACTTGTCGACTCCTGTAAAATTCTCCAGACAGCATGTAGATTATAAATTACTGCATTAAACAGTTTGGCCTTATGACAAACTGTGAAACAGGTACAGTCTTGGTTATCCTGCATATTCATAGTTGGAGGCAAATGGTGTATAATATAGATTTATAGTTTTTGTTCTTGAATATTTTTGTTGTGCTTGCATCATATTTGGCCTTTTTTGTCTTTGTGGATGGAGTAAGACTTGTAAAATAGCCAGAAATAAGAAGATTTTTTTTAACCTATTACAGCAGGACTTGGTTTAGTATATAATATAGTATAATTTGAGGAATTAACCCTGCATGAGCCATCTTTAGTACTTAGTATGTAAATCCAAAAGTGAGTATATGTTAAATTGTCATATGATGCTGACAAAGATTTCAAGGGATTAAGAAATCTGAATATTTTCCTACACCTAACCAAATCATTCTAATCCCTAAATCTTACCTAATAATTGAGCTAACCTGATAATTGCGCTTAATAATGTGTGGCCAAAGGTGAAATTTAGTGGGTTAGACAAGAGACAACCCAGGACCTCTTGGTTTATGATCATGTGTCTAAATGCATTTATTTAATGCATGCCTTTGCTTTTGTTTCACACGTTTGAAGACTGTGCTCCAACTATAGTACTGCTGTGTGTTTTCATGTTCATCTGACAATAGAAAGAACTCCCGAAAAAAATGCATGATGATTTTCATGCTTATTTTGTTTTGTTCATATGGAGATGGATCTTACGTGATGACGCAAACATTCTTTGTCCAACCATGTTTTCAGTTTGTATTGATATTCACCTGCCACGTGTTGCTGTGTGATTACATCATTTACCTCAGAAGTTTTGCTACATAAGAACATACACACACTACACACTGTTGATTTACTCACTTTACTCACTTTAGGGGGGAGGAGAGTTGGTGGAGTTATGACTCTGCTGACTCTTATGCAAGCAATTGCTTGTTCAAAAATGCTCCTGTATTTTTCAGTCCTTTCACTTCTTCACTTCCATTCCTAGTCACAACTTCTTTTTTACTTTATTTTTAACTGTAAAAAGGCTTAGGGTTAGATTTAATACACTAAATATCTGTACATAGTTAAGGTTGGAAAGGTACGCAGTTACAGGTTAACATGTTAATACTGACTGTGCTGCCTTTGAATAGTCACTAATAGGAATTTATTGGGCATTTGGAAATGATCGAAATATACAACAGTCAATTATATTAACTGTACACATGTAGCATTGCATGGTATTTTAATAAATAAAAAAAGTATTGTTATATAGTATAATAAACAAAGCAAGCATGCGATTAAAATCAAAATGAAAAAGTTATTCTGTCACTTTTGACTTAAGAAAGATTAAATATTAGATCCTTAAACAGGTGGAGGGCTTTCTGCACATTTAGCCACTAACTGCTGCACAGCACACTACAGTGGAATAAACTGCCATCTGCATGACAAAAATCAGCTCTCTGTTTTGCGATGAAGAGAAATGAAAGGTTCAAGAGAGAAGTGAGCATTAGGCCCCCCTGTGGGGCTGCCCTTGTCTTGCCTGATCCAATGTGTTGAAAAGTGACAGCAGCTCTATGGCAAGATGTCTCTCGTTTGTTTCAGCTGCTGCTCTGCTTTCTTATTACCTCCATCTGCTCCACGTCTCCACCTTGGACCTCCACAAATATTATTAAACAAATGTGGGCACTGATTTATCTAGGTCATTTGATATTTCTACACCACGGATCAAAAAAGTATTAGTGTTTTGTTTGACTATTTAATTGCCCCAATTGCTAGTTTAAATTCTGTCAGGTCTACAAAACCTGAATCACCCAGAGATCATATGTGCCATCTGTACATTACTTTTTACAATAATCTGGACCAAATTCCAGATCAACAAAGTAAAAGAAAAAAAATCCTCATAAATGTTACATTTCTCTTAATTATCCTCAGGATTTTTGCTCATGTCTTTCAAATATTAACTCAGATTCCTGTTTTGTCACATTTTCTCATTATGCTCAAGGAATTCTACAATGTGTGTCTTCAGGTGACAAAATCCAACTGAAAATTCATGCCTCACTTTGTCTGTCTTCACACTGCACACCAATGCTTTTTAGTTTATATCCGTTTGAGTGGTTTCTTCTTCATTTTTCTCTCAAACTGCACTCAGATTACATAAAAGTCACAAAAAGAAACACAGCTTCGCCAGTATAACCACTATAGCTTCCACAGACATGGTATATTGTACTCCATGTTTTTCAGGTCACCAACAAATAGGATCCATCACACAATAATACCTACACAAGTAATTGCCTTTCTTCAGGTTATAAGGCCCCGAGGTCCTCTTGTCCAGCGAAAGCTTTGCTCATAAACCCTTGATTCTAAAATTTGATATTGTGGACACCTCTCTATTGTTGCTCTTACCAAAGCCTAGATGATACCGTGTGAGCGCCAGGGCTAAATCTCATGTTCTTCACATTGTATCTCATAACCCGGTTAGCTTTTCAAAAACACAAAATGTTTTCACAACGCTCAAAGGAAAAATGACTAATGTATCAATTTCAACATGAGAAAACAAAAGTAACGGCATGAAAAACTTGTGAATTTTTTTTTTACAGCCACCAATGCTGTTTTTCCACTATTTCTGAGTTGTTAGCGTCACTCATTTCCTTCTACAGCCTAAAACCAACAACAAAACACAAATGCTTTGGGCCATCAACAACCACTTCGCCGTGTCCACTTATCCCCGGCTCACCAAAAAAGCTACCAACGACAAAGAAAGAACTCCAACAAACAATAAAGGCAATTTAACAGTAATGCTCAGTGTAATTTTTAGAATCGGACAGTGTGGTTTGTCATTTCTTATTTGATTGAGGGTCGGCAAACAACATTACAACCTTTGCTTATGTTGCTTTGTTGCCTTTGGCTATCTGCCAAATGCAGCCAACAAATCAGAGCTTATTTCATAAATGCATTTTCCCAGTTTATTGCATCGGACACAGGGAAATCAGATTTTTTTGGTTATATGTGTACCACTCAGTCACTGTGCTGGCTCACACAGGATCGGCTATGTTATCACTAACATGGTAAAATGTGTCAAAATATGTGATTTTGCCTCATAATTGTACACTTTTCAAGGTTTCATATAGAACCACGTTGATCCTAATGAAAGCGTGTGAACCAAGAACAGACACAAATAATTACGCATATTTTCTTTTGATATATGCAGTGTAATAACACCAAATGGCCCGTACACCTATTTGGGATCTGTGGAGTGTGTTTACATGGCTAGTTCCCTTTGAAAGGGACAGACCTTATTAGTGTTTGTTTGTCCTTTGCCTTGAAAATCCAAGCAAATGACATGGGAGTTCATTTTCTAACATCTTTGAGCTGAACATGAAAGAACCTTCTGGTAATTAGTATATAGTGATTAATGATCACTGGTATCGTGGCCTCTTCTGCTTTAATCAAATAAAAACACATAAAAACATACCCTGTGTGTTTCCAGGGTGCTATTCCCACTTAGGCAAGGTTTTGTAGATTTTGAAATTATTATGTGGATGGAATCTGGTGCCACAACAAAGTTTTGCTAAATTAATGAGTACATGGTGCATATTTATCCTTTATCTAAATCAGGGAAGAATGCCATCCTCACATCCACATGTGTCTGGTTTTGGTTAAACACATGTAGTTTGTTAGATATTTAAAAGAAAAATATATTATTGCACATTGGAATTAACTTTACATTAGAAAGCAGTTGTGGATTATTTGTTATTCTTATATTAAACTACTTCCTACTAAACCTATTGTCTGCCTGGCAGCACTGTCATAGTATGCAATGTCAATAGCAAATTATGTGGCAAATAAGAAAAGCTAAACAAATCCATGCCAGCTGGATAAAACACTACAAACACACTTCCATGCTCTCGAAAATCATTGCTAATTATTTCATGCAACACACACTGATCAATCCTTCATAACATAACGTCATTCTGCATGTAGGTTCTGGGCTGCAATCTGATTCTGGTAATGTTTTTAGGGCTCTCAAGCCTTTAGCTTTTCTATTGGTTTATGGATTTTGCTGCAGTTAAAAAGAATAGCCAACCTATTTTGTTCTAAAGGAGTTTATCATAACCTATCTGATTAGATTGACAACATACTCAATAAAACGCTTGTTAAAACTAATCTAATAAGCCAAACTAGACTTATGATTAAGTCTGCATTCTGTATATAATTTGCTATACAGACATTTTTATTTGAGTCACAGTTTTAAATACAAAAAGAAAGGTGAATCTATTCTTTCTTTTTACAATTTGATGTGATTTTCCAGACAAGAGCAGGGAGGAGTATTAACACCTGCAAATTTATGAACCCCAGAGCTTCTACTAGCCTGGATTCCTCAGAGGTGAAAGGTTCCAAATCCCTCTTTAGATGGGTTGATCTTCTCAGGCCCATTATGCCCCTTCACTGTGACAGACTGGAAGCTGAGAAGCAGTCTGGGGAAGAGCAAAGATAAAGGAGGAATTAAAAGATGAAAACTGAACTCAACTTCAGCATTTGTATAACTTACCCTTTTATACACCTGAGTGTTAGCACAATTCAGTTTGTATTCCATTCTTAATGCCTTGTTTCCCATCGTACTACAATCTTCTGCACTAAAGCGCTTCACTCTGATGTCAGTAAAACATTGTGGGACTGCTCGTAACAGAAGCAGAGAAGGGAACTATTTTTTTCTGTTCCTACATAATGACATAAAGAACAAAACATGATAAAGTGTGACTCACTTTTGAGAAGTTTATATTTTAAAATTTTGAACCTGAATAGTTTCAAACAAGTCTTTATTTATTGTTGCAGCCAGTAAAAATGAGGCAGGGAATCTCAACTATAGGAAGTCAAAAATAAAAAATAAAAGTAAATACTGGATCAAACTGAAACCAAACAATGGGTACCCTCTTCAATTTAGTGGAAGTTTTTTTTTTCATTGCCAAATATGAAATTTATGGCAGAGAAATAACTGAAATGTCCATATTTTCTTCTTATTATTTTTAATTCTAACTAGATAATATCAACGCTGCCCAGTCCAATGTTTTTGTAGAACAAAGAGTATCTAATGTCTACTAGCTGCTGAACTGAGGGCAACAGCTTAGTCCCCAAAGAGAAAACTGAGATTGACTGTTGGGAAAGCTGGAACACAACACATCCCCTGAAGCACTTGATCATAACACAAATGACAAATAATTGACTGGATGATGGATGATTAGATTAGATTTATGGCTTTAAACAAGGTCAGACATCTCACTCCCACCTGCTAAACCACAACACTGCTCCAAATGATGGAATCAGAATTATGGTTATGTGCATAATCATTTTCCTATCACAGCCTTGGGAAGGTTGTTGAGGATTTGTGTGATATCCAATAGGTGTTGGGTTTAACAGCTGAGTCTACTGGGTCAAAACACAAGGTCAGAGGAAGGAGAGGGATCCATTTACTGCTGCTAGGCCTAGAGCACAGGAAGTGGTGAAGTATCTTGGTCTATATGTTAGTGTCCTGGATTTATTTAGTTTTAAACAAACGACAAACACAGGCTTATTTTCAGAAAATGCTAAGTGACCCTAAAATGGTCCAACATTGATAAAATGACTTTGTTACTGAATAACAATGCATGGAAATAGTTTCCAAAACATGTGTTACAATTATCGTTACATTACAATATAAAGCTTGTTTGAAAACTTAAATTAAAATAAACATCAGAAATCAAAGGAATCCTGTGTTGCTCAACTGCAACATTTTTGGCTATCCATAGTCTGATCTGGTGTTAGCATGTACTTCTGCAAAATTACTAATATTCTTTTGCTTTTAAAGGAGAAAATCAAACAATAACAAATACTGACAGCGATTTGTGAATACAAGTCTAGTCATGACACCTGGATTATTTTGCATCTTAAAATATGAGGAGATAGATCAGTCTAATTTATTTATAAAGGCAAATTTCTCTGCTGATTTAAAACCTTCTCTTTAACTGCATGGTGTTTACCATAAATCCCCTTTTTCTCTGATTGAATCAATCATTTGGTCATGAACTCTACACTTGAGTCGTATAATGAAGGCCAAGCTCTCTTATATGGGGTCCTTTTTCAAGACAAAATGAGGCTTGCAGTCCTGTTTACTTTGCTGTTAACTCATGAAGAATAAATTACCCACTTTAAAGGTTTCCATCCACACTACCGGTGTGTGAGAAAAAAAAAAGGACATTTACTATTTATAGAAGGTAAGTGGTTAACTTTTATATGCACTTTGGTAGTTTTTGCACAGTCTGTCTCCTTCATCCTCTGTGGCTCGAGGACAAGGGAGCTGTTAACTGTTCAGCCAATAAAATTGTTATTGCTGCTATCTTTAACATGCTGTGAATGAAGAGAGCCTTAAACAAACTACAGACTGCAGTGGAGGAATGATTAACTCTTGTATTTATAATGCTCACTGTGTAAGGCAGCCAGCCATATTTTTTTTCCAAATGGTTGAATTTTATTTGTGAGACATAAATTTCCTAAATCCTTACCATTGCATCCATAGACAGATTAATGAGGTGATGTTGAGTCAGTAAAATGTTTTTTTTTTTTTTAATAATGTAATTTAATATTGAACTTTATCAAGTGGAATAAAGTACAAAATCACCTCTGCTTATTAATCTATTTTGGAAAACATTTAGTGGTTGTGCAGTGAAAAAGTTTTCAGATCAGGACAGTTTAGTTATTAAAGGCCACATACTTCATTGTATTATGCAATCAGAAGAAAAAAGTTCTTCGTAATACACCTTAAACAGAAGTAAGTTGATTGCCAGAAACCACATCATTACTCCATAGAAGTTCGTACATCCATGTTGCCTCTGTGCATACAGGCACTTTTATTATTTTTTGTTTACTTGCACAAATTGTAGCCTAACTGTACTTTTTTTCCTTACATCAATAATGATAAACATGTGTTGGCTGACACGATTAATTTTCTAAGAATATTGTATTTTAAAATATTCCTTTATTGCTTAAGCAAGCAAAATAAATCCCATGCATCTGCGAGAGTTACAGCATTCCATCCATATGAATACCAATATGTTATGTTTATGAGTACCAAGTAAGTGAATACTTTGCTGAAGACAGGTCATTACTTAAGTAGCCATTGCACATACTTTTTTTTTTTTTTTATCCATAATAATTTATCTAAGACAAAAATAAATCAATGCATATTTACAGAACATATGTTACAAGATTTGGACAAGCTTCAAAGCCCAGCTCTATTAATAAATTGAGAATGTGAGGGTTCATTACTGTATGAGTTTTCAGAGCATATCCATGCAAATGGCAAAGAAATGCAAATGCATAGGCATCATCAAGCAGAGTGCTCTGAATGGATTGCCACAAGGTAATCACAGGGCCCACCACAAACAATTCCACTGGACAATGTTAGTCTATCAATTCCACAATCACAATGTCCAATGCCTTACACATGGGCATACATTATGTCAGGGGATATCTATTTAATTTACTTGTTGATCTCAATCTTGGGAGCACACGGTTTCTCTGACAAATGGCATTGTAACTTCTAAGTGAAGACGTGAAGTTGTTTTCTGTAATTGGCCTTTAAGACTGGACCACCAATTATTAATCAATGGGTGTCAAAGGACCAAGGACTCACTTGTATTAAAAGCAATAAATTGCTGAATTATATTTATATTTATTCTAAATAGGGTCTTCATTGTAAATGGCATGTTATTAGGCTGAGGGCTTTTAGTCTGTATCAAAGTAATTTAATTAAAAAAAAGTGAAAAATAGATCTGTCTGGGATAAACAAACAAGGCACCTGTAATATGACAGAAATGCGGTGAACAGTCTGGTTAAGTAGCTCATTATTTTTGCCCTTCCTTGAGGAAAATAACTGCTTCAGGACTGTGGACCCTGTTTCCATTGTAGCAGCCGGGAACTATGGAAGCACCTCATCAATCCACTTATCCCTGTTCCGTTGGTCGGATAATCTGAGTGTCTGACACTAATGGTAAGGTTGCCTCAAGACTGAGAAAATATACTGAGGAGCCAGCTGAACCTCCTCTTCAGTTCCCTTCCTCTCGTCTTTAGATGCACACGCAGACACACACTCACACATACACATATATGGACAAACATACAGTGCATTCTCCATCTCTTCCTCTGTTTTCCAATGTTCAGTCAAGAGGGTAATCCTAAGCTTCTTTACTTATCTCTGAGAGGAATTTCCAGCATTAGTCATGATAAGACACAGGTACTCACTGATAGAGAGGGAAAAGCTCTCCAAAGCTAACTAAGGTAGAGATACTCATGGAATGCAGTTTTAGCAAGAAACCTGCTGGATGTGGATGAAAGGCTATTATCTATTTAGTTTAAAAAAATAAAAATGAAAAAAAACTTTTTCTATTCAGAAAAATTAGTATTATATTTGTGCTCACGTTCAAATGCATTAAAATGCCAATACTGAGTGTTCACATTGATTTTAAATAAAAATATGATGTTTTATATACAGAACATCATGTCAAACATCATGACAAGTCTTGCTGATCCAACAATAATCACTGGAAAAAATAAGTGGCTTGTTTTCCACATCAGCTGTGTAAGGTCAGTAACACGGACAACTCAGACATTATGATTCAAACTTATTAGGCAACCTCTCCTGTCTGCTAAAACAGTGGCGTTTACTTTGGTAAGAAATGGCAATACATTATGCATTGCTATATAGTGTTCAGGGGGGCTACAGGTCAAAGTGATTTACACCTTTGGAAAGAGCTTGACTCGTGTGAGGGTGAAACAGAGCTGAGGGAGGAGAGCTTGCAGCACAGGAAGATTTATCATTTCCATGAACTTTTTACAAGTCTCATGCTTTACCCTGAAACAACAACACAGGTATTTAACCTGTTCTTTGTCAAACCCTGCCTGGAAAACCTCAATTCCTCCTCAGGGAGTCGGTAGACATTTGTTTATTTTGAACTTGGGCTAATTGGCCAAACTATCTTTACAATTTTCCAGTTGCAGCACTATAAGCACACAACAGAAATGAACCTCACAGAAAACGCTTCTGACGGATGGCATGGGTTCAAACGGAGGTTAGGGCCTACAAGCATGGAGAAACTAAAACAGCCCCCCTCTTCAGACCGGATCCGCCGTTTAAAGAATGCTGCTCTGTCACATTCATCTTGGAGGCAAACTTGCAAAGCAATTTGTTGAGGGTCAGCAGAATATGTGATAAAAGTGTAGTCTTGTTAAGCATCCATCACAGGCTGATTCGGATTTTGAGCAAAGATGTAGTGACAAAAATACACAATGGGTTCAGGATAATGGGTTTAGGCAGGGATATTGGGTTGGGTAATACAGTTAATAGGTCCTTGGATCTGGGGGCTCTTTTAGGCAGATATGAGAAGCATCACCGGCTGTCATATTCTCCGATGAGAGTATGCATTAGAGCAAACTCTATTTAGTAAAAGACAATTCAATTAGGGACTATTCAGGGACCCCAGATTATTTCCCTACGGGCATCTGCTCATTCGAGGCAATATTCAGATTTCATTGTGTTTCAAAGTGGAGAAATGTCAACGGCTGGCTCCTGCAGTGGTCGGGGGGCTGTAAGGACATTTATATTTCAGCGGTCAAACAAATGAAGACAAAATTTTCTCAATACAGCCCTAATGTACAGTAGCAATATTCTATGGACTGAGTGGTTGCATCTATCTTATGACACAGGGGCTTTATGACTTAGTTTGTATTGTCTGTATGATTGAGAGTCCTGAATTTCCATATTATTTTTCTTCTTTCCATATTACTATATATATCATTACATACAGGTTAATTATATAGGCACTGCAGATTAGTTGAAACATAATATTAAAGCTTTAATTGTCTCCTGTATTGTGTAAAATTTAACTAAATGCAAATTTCAATATATCAATAGTTTGAGTGTTTCCATTAATACAACATGAGGATCTGAGCATAAAATCTGTGCATCTGTGCATAAAATTTACTTACCAAAAAATGTATACTTTATGAAATTTGGGAATTTGGGAATTTTGTTTTACATCAAATACATGTGCTGAACATATCAGGT
This sequence comes from Rhadinocentrus ornatus, assembly GCA_037177495.1. NCBI lineage: Eukaryota > Metazoa > Chordata > Actinopteri > Atheriniformes > Melanotaeniidae > Rhadinocentrus > Rhadinocentrus ornatus. The sequence goes on from JBAMHW010000006.1 coordinate 21,950,344, forward strand.
GTGACCATACAGTGAGAGATTTATATCCCATCATCATTAAAGTACATTTTTATGCCATACCCACATATGTTGCATATATTGTGTATGTCAGTGCCTTATACTTTAGCATTCTACTATGTCAGAACATGAATGCATATGTCTATATTGTGCACACATGTGTTTCATATATCATCAGACATTGAGACTACACCTGTCTCTACATGAAACTAGAGACTAGTGCCTGCATCCAGGGGCTACGCAGAGCAGTGACAATGCAACTGGGTCACAGATAGTCATAAATCCAACCTCCTAAGGTTATTACACAAGAACCTGAGATGCTGGCAAATCAATTCACAGTTTGGCAGTGGGCTCATAAAGCGACTTTACTAGCTCATCCAAATCCAATCAGCATGTTTCCTATGTAAATAGAGACGTACAGTATTTCATGCAAAGGAAGTTCCTAGGAATGACACTGCAGCAAGGATGTCTCACATAAACTAGCAAACAATGGTTATACATTAGCAAATGTTAATCTAATTGTTTCAATGTGTTAAGTGATTTAAGCAGGCAAGTCTGCTGTTTTGACAGTTGATACCTTTTTTTTTTTAACTAAACACTGCGAGATCAGGTGGAACATGACAACTTCTTGGAAAACAAAGCTTAATAGTGTCAGCGCAATTAACGAAGCATATGAAGAGCTCTTCAACAGCGAAGAAGGGGCAGAAAATTTTACAAGTGAAAAGGAAGCAAAAGAGATGTCTAAGTAGATTAATTCCTTGCAGTCACAACGTTGTTATTACTGGGAACAGCTCCAGGATTTCTGTTTCACCATAATACCATGTTGATGAAGTGCTCAAGACATGAATCTACTCATGCAACATAAAATTGGGCCGATTTTAACTGTGTACATTAGATATCTCCTGTGCAGACATATTGAATGACGAAAGACATGACATGATGGTGGCAAGCTACTAAGATTTATCTGAAATCCAACCATATCACATAACTGCTTTGAGAACAGTAAACTTAGTTGCTGACTCCAGCTGACATTCATTTTAATCCGCACTGAATAATGTCCTTCCGCCAGCTCTGCCTCATAGACGATACAAAAATGCAATGAATGCAGTTTAACATTAGGTCAAATAACATTCAGTATTTTGTTTTAGATTACACACATGCAAGTTTAATCACTATCAGCACATTGGTGACTGTCTGTCTGCGAGGTGAATGATGATAAAATATGCTGGCTTGTCTGTTCCTAAACTGTCAATGACAGAGGGGACCTTGGTAATGAAGAGCAAATATCCGTATTCACATGTATAACAAAGGAGCTTGATATAAGCACAATGCTTATGCCAGTATTTCCACCACTGTTTGTCCCGATGGGGTTGGCATTTTGCCTCCGACTGATTGGTTGGTCACTGCCCTTCTCACTGGCTGTAGACGTTAACTTGTCAGAGGGAAAGAGGAACAACTTTGACGATGTCCTTTCTTTTTCCACTGGCCACACAGATCTTCTCTTTGCTGTGGCAAAGTTTGACCGAACCTTTTGTCTGGGGGAGTTAGGGAGAGACGGAAAGAGAGAGAGAGAAGGAGAGAAGAAGGGGGGAAAGGGGACACAACAGCGACCATATGTTCAATGTGACCCTCATTATTCTCAATTAGGGCAGCCATCCATGGAATGGTCTTGCTGATAACAGCCCATAACACCTTCAGTGGAATGGAGCACAATCTTCCAGCAGCACAGTGGACAAGCAGGGTGGCAAACAGGCAAATGCATGCCTGAGTGTGTATATATGTGTGTGTGTGAATTTGTGTTCATCAAGCAAATGTAGAGAGACACCTTTTGCAAACGTATTTAGCATGCATATAGTCACCGCTGTATACTTGCATCGCCACTTATGTGTATGTACAGGAGATTTTTGAAGGGCCTTTGATTCTCTGTGTGCACATTTGAGAGTCCTATGACGACAGGGAGGACAAGCATGCAAGCTTTGCCAGATTCTGGAATGTTTACAGGGGGTGTGCAAGGCCACAGCCCTGGTCCCCAGGATGTCTGGATGGATAAGATGATGGAGAGCAATGGGGTCACATTGAGCATATGATGTACCATTAATGACATTGTGAATCTGACAGCACAATTCCTCTTTGCCATTTAACATATAATAAAAAACAATATTTAGATGGGGGTGGGGATTATGATGATCAGGAAAACACATAGTCCTAAGTCTTTGTTCCTCATCCCTTGCACTCAGTTGTTCTTTCTACTCATTAGTGCAATGCTGAGCTGAAGGTGACCCATGCGAGGAGTGAAGTGCTTAAGAAGTTAGTGAGCTTTCCTTTATATGCACTCATTTCATTCTTTAAATTGAAAAGAATTGATACATTTGTCAAAGTTGCAAGGCTTTCATGTTTATTTATAACAAGAAGTGCATGTGTTTGCAATATTTTTATTTGAACGGTGTATAATAAATAATGTGAATGTCTTATTTAGTTTACACTTAAAGTAAATGAACTTTCTTGCTGAAGTAAATGAATGAGGCTCATACCAGTCATCTGTGATTATTTTTCCTGGCCTGATTCCCAAGCTCTTACTGTAACCCTTAGAAGCAGTGACATCACCCTCATTCCTTCTTCACTAAATTCGAAATGGTCCAGGTGATTAAGTTCCCAATAAAATCATGGGAGGCAGTGCAAGGATGTGGCAGTGGGCAGGCTCAGTGATTAAACCAAACAAGAACCCTGAGCACTATGTAGTAGTAGTAGTCTTTTACCATCAATTACCAGACTAAAATAAGCACAAATTTGATTATGTTTAGGGCAGTGGTCTAATTTTTTTTTAGACGCTGCGGTATCTTTTCTGTACTTTGAAGCATTTATTGGTCATGTCAAAAAGCAGCAAGGTGCAAATGAGACCAGATGAAGTAGAGGACAAGTTGTTTCTTGTTGCTTTAGCAGCAGATGGGACAGCAGTGCTGATGATTCATCTAAGATCAAGTTGGATAAGGAAAGAGCTTTACTTAACTAGTCTAGCTCTTCAATATATTATTAAAATACACACCATTTATGCAACATGCATTTCCAAGCCCAACCCTCGAAATTGAAAGCTACCGACTTTATCTCGTATTGATTGATCTTGTTAATTATTGCATATTGAAAAATTATAATATTTCAAATCAATATAAATGGAAACCAACAAAAGGAAGACTAACATAAAGAGTGACTAAATGACCGCTTTGAGAGGAGGAATAGAAGAACGTCAATGAATTACATAATTCAGTGTAGGTCAGATAAACATCAGGTTTAGGAGGGCAATAAAATACAATCTATGAATAAGACAACACAAAACCCAATTTGATAAATGGATTTTATTGCCAGATTTAAGTAATTTAGAAATTAAATATAAAACTTACATGCATGCTGTATTTGAAAAACAAAAACGATCATGTCTGGAAATTTATACTGATCTCCATATCATCCAGCAACAACACAGATGGTCTAAAACTGCTATGCTAGAAAACTATTGCAAAAATACAATTAACGTTTATACCAAAAATTAAAGATAAACAGGTTGACTTCCTACATGGCCTCTGAGAATGTACAGCACTTACCGTAGATCACCAAATAAGTCTGGTTTCTTAAAATGTTGGAAAGTAGGCACAATGTCAAAGAAAGCAAATTAATGATCAGCTAATTATGCACTTCAACTGGCTCACTCTAACCTTGATTCAATCTATATGAGAAATTCCACCTAAATGTAAAAGTAATTGCTGGGTTTCATCTGAAGTAGCGTCGACGTTACAAAATGTAGATGGGGGTCAGGAAGTCAAAAAAAGGCGCACAGAACCCAGTTTTCCTCCGTTAACTTGGCACTAAAATGCCTAAATTCTGTGTTGTGTACTGTGTGTGCTGTGCAATAAATCTAATCGGTAGAACGATAAACGATTTTTTCGTGTTCCGAAAGTGGTGTGTCACAAGGGAGTTCATTAAAAAATATACTTACAGAAAAAGATGACAGAACTGGATAAACAATCTCCGGCTAAAAACAGGAGGAACAGAAACGGACAATGCCAGAGTTTGCAGCGACCACTTTCTAACAGGTAAGGATGATATAGTTTATTCAATCATATTTTCAGACATTTAATTGAACAATTATTCAGAAAGACAAGCATAAAAAATAGGAGGTAAGCAGTTTGTCCTAAGTTAGCTGCTTTTATAGTGCTAATGTTGTTAGCAATTAGCTTAGAGCTATAACTTGGAGTTTTATACTATATTTTAGGTTGTCCTAGAGCAGCAACTGATGTTAATTCCCAAGACTGGGCCCCTACTGTTAATTTGGGACACCAAAGGAGTAAGGAGAGGCAACAAACAGAAGCATCACGCCAGCGGAGGGGAAGTGCAACGGCACCACGGCACTGCCACTGAGAGGGAGCCAGCCAATTTGGAGAATGTTCTCTGTGATGAAGGTTCACCGATCCATGAAGAGGGGTGTTTCAAAGGTAAAGCCACTATTTATTTGTTTGTGTTTTATTATGAAATTTTCTTAATCAATTATTAATAGTCACAATAATTAAATGTATGCAGATGCAGTATGCCAGACGGATCAGACCATGGTCGACCTCACACAGTTAGAGGATGTAGTGAAAGGCTACAAATCTGAGATCTGCAACCTTAGGGAAAAAGTTTTAGCAACTAAATTTTGTCCAGAAACCTTCCAGAACAATGAAATAACAAATTTTTACACTGGATTGCCCAATGTTTTAGTTTTGATGCAAAATTTTCAGCTCTGTGAACCATACATCACCACATCATTATCAGTTCTCTCCAAATTTGAACAATTTGTCATGGTACTTTTGGCGGCTCGCTATCCTCTGGTCCGCCTGGGGCGTCCCCCATGGGGCATGGTGGGAGGGTCGTTTGTGGTGTGGCTGTGTGATGGTGGGTGTGAGTGGGGGTTGTGTGGGGTGGAGGTTGGAGTGGGTGAAGATGGTCGGTGACTCCCTGGTTCCTGGGGTGGGCGGCTGGAGCATCAGGGTGGGTGCTGGCCCGCGCCGGGCGGATGTTTGGGGGGGCCCGGTTCTCCTTGGCATGGTGCGGGCCCTCTGCCTTTGTTGGGGGTGGGGGCTGTCCCCGGGCTCCTGGGGCCCTGGACCCTTCGCTCGGGCCGCTCTGTGTGGCCGGTCCCTGGTGGGGCTGGTGGCTGCCTATCTTGGCCCGCTGGGGCCTGTGCCCCAAGACCGCGGGGGACTCTGGCTGGGGCTCTCTTCTGCCACCCTCCGGGTGGGGCTTGGTTCGTCTTCGTGGTGGGGTGGCTTGGGTTCATGCTCCGGGGTTGCTGCTGATGGCCCAGGTCTATGGGCTGCCCTGGCCTGCCTCTAGCCTCCGTAGAGGCGGGGTCACATTTGCATGATCTCACTCATCACTCCTCATCTCTGATAACTCCTTATTCCTCATCCTCTGCATGATGACACAGTCACTGATTCGTCCAGTGGGTTTATACACTAGGAGATATTTTTTCTTTTTTTTTCTTTGGGTTTGTGTCTGGTCAGTGTTGTGACACGTTTGTGACATGTCTTTTTGATTTGGTCATTCTGTTCAGTTCTGTTTTTCTATAAAAGCTGTAAGAAATTTTCTGGTGTGTTTATGTACAAATGTGGAAGTTTGTTAGTGTGGACTGAAGGGTCGTTGTCTTCTGTCTGTGATGTTTTTGCCTCTTCTTTCTGATTTCCCTTTAGCTTCTTTTTGCTGTCTTCTTTCCTTTTCTATCCCCTCGGGTCCAGCAAGATTACATAGATTCCATGATTCAAAGTAAATAAATAAAGGAATCAGACTATCAAGATGAGCCTTATACTTATAAGCCTCCCCTTGGCAAAGCAAATTTGTTCGGCACAAAACAGCAACCAGACTATTATTGTGCTTGCTATGATGCTGGACAGGACAGGTTAAAAAAAAAATAAAAGAAAAAAAAGAAATGGTAATAGGCCTAGTTAGAAGAAAATACAAGATTTTGCAGAGTAGAGCAATGCCTATTGAGCACATGGCTGTCAGATCAACAGCTGTCCAATTGTTTTCGAACTGTTGCTTCGAATTTACAGCCATATCTGAAATGTATGAGTAAGCTGTAAATAACAAACGTATAAAATGATGATTTTTCTGGTGCACAACACACTTTTTTGAGTTGAAGTATATCCCTGCCTGAAAGAAAGAAAACTCTACTAAAATACCAGTGAGTGCAAATATTACTCCTTACCTTGGGTAGCAAATGGACTTGATTAAAGCCTTGGGTGGTCTTTTTTGACTGCTCTGCAAGACTTGTTTTAGTTTAGAGGCTGTAATCCTTCCTGCTCTTTGGCTGTACCAGATAGTGGATGAGCTCTGGATCCTGGTCTCCTCCTCTTCTGCCTGTACCTGTGACTCACGGAGTTCCTCAAAACAGAAATCCCTGCACGCTGCCTGTAGTTGTTCTGAAGATAGCTGCACAGTCTCTGGTGTTGGGTATTCAAGAAGCGATTTTGGTAACGAGGAAACAGAGTTGGGGATAAACTCTTTGTAATATGGTGCCCTAGACATCAAGGCAGCACTTCTAGGCAAGTTATTTTGTAACGCCTCAAAAACTGGACATATGTCTCAGAATGTTTTCTTACTCTTGGACAGATATATATATATATATATAACACTGCAAAAATGTATCTAATTGTTGAAGGAACTAAAGTTAATACAAACAAAGGAATACAACTAATTCACAAAGATGCTTACCTGTACTCTCTGCAAAAGCATTATCCAACTTTTTCTTCCGTGATCTTGCTGATGCAAAATCAATCTTGGAAACAGATGCAGTTGGTATCTGAAATTATGAAAAAAATTACAAACTCACCCTAAAAATATAAACAAAACAAATAAAACCCCATTATAAACAATATATCAATATACCTTTTTAATGTGTGATGTTATTAGTCATTTACACTTTTCTGTGCTGCACGAGGCACTTCTCTTCATTTTCACCCCAGCCACTGTTTCAAAAAGAAAAGCTCCCACATGAGAACAGATTTCTGACAATCTGAAAACAGTTACACAAGAAAATCAATTACAGTACTGGTATTTGGCCAGGAAATTCCTACTTACTGTATATACAATATTTTTTGGCCAGGTGAAGATGTTCAGCTGTCTTCAACTGGACTTCTAGACAGAAAATGTATAATTTCTCAGTCAGACTTTTATACTAAATACAAAAAAGGCTAAGTTAGATATTACTTACCTAGCCATGCAATCACAGTGTGCTATGACAACTTCCCCACTTTCACTGGCCACAAACCATGTTTTTTAGTGGGTTTCTGGCTATCTCTGTGAATGGTTGACCTAGATTGGAGAAATGCAGTATGACTTAAGGCAACTCAAGGCAGGTAATTTGTATAGCACATTTCATGTACAGGACAATTCAAAGGGCTTTACATAAAACAAAAGCATAACAGATATTAAGAAGCTTAACATCAACATATACAAACAAATCGACAAGGAATTTAGATTCCAAGAGGCAAAATAAATTATTTCCAAGTAGACAAAGCACATCTCATTGTTAGCATTAGCGATAGCATTATTATTGTAAGCTAATTATTTAAATTAACCAGGCAAAAACAAGGCAGCAGCCATTTAAAGCCTCTTTGGATTCTAAATGGCTGACCAGACCTGAAAAAAAAAATTATATGTTTCTAGGCTTTTGAAAGTTTTCATCTGGCTCACAGTATAGTACGAGATCGCCTCAACACCGGGTAAATCCTCCAGATTACTTTAAAAGTCCAACTTATTTAAGTTATATGGATCATATCCTAAATATTCTTTTACTTTTTCACTTTATCGGGTCTGCGCCAGTCCGTTCAATCCATCTGCGTACTCGATTACATCCATTGCTTTGTGTTTTAAAAGTGGAGAAAAGCACTTCCTGCCCTCCATTTGAATTCTGTGCATCTTCCGGGTCACGCAATTGAAACCCAGCAATATGGCAGTTTAGATTTTGCCCAACCTTGACCAAAATTGCACACAATTTTTTTGCCACCATCTCTACTTTAAGAATTTAAAAGTTCTGAAGGCTTTTCATTTGCTAATCAAGAGAGACGTAAAAAGGGAAAAAAAATACTCAAATCTCAGGGAAAAAAAACAAACTTCAATCATACGTTGACTTCTCAGGTCTATGAGACTATATTGTACAAGAGTCTATAGAATTGTTCCAAAATGCAATAAAAACACCATACATACAATTCTAATCAATCTACGACCTTCTCCTCCTGTGTATCTAAAACAGAACAAGCCCATACAAGTTTGAAATTGATGAGTGTGCCACTACAAGTTCAAGACTTTGACCTCCAGGGTATTTGATCCCTTGACACAGAGTTTATTTTTGTAAAGCTACAGCTTGATATTCCAGCACTTAATTTAAGAGTGCAGTTAAATCACAGAAGCTATAATATGTCAGGCAATCCCACTACTGGGGGTAAAAAGAGAGTGAAAACGTGGAGGGGGAGGGAGGGAAAACAGTAAGTAATGAAAAAGCTATGATTGCTTTTCTGTCCCTCCAAATGACAGTTAGCACCTCAATGACCTGCTCGGGGCAGGGCCATCTAGAAATGACACGCTAAGGCACAACGTCATCTAACAGGGTAGTTACAAAAATCAATACAAAACCCATTTCAAAGATGCTCGGTGAGCGTGTGTGAGAGACTGCGACTGTGTGACAGAGAGGCAGAGAGAGGGACCTGCTGTTATGTTCATTTACTGAGTAGGCCTGAGGGGCAGAAAACAAACTTTTCTGATATACACATTACCTCTTAAGCAAAGGAATTCTGAAGGCTAAGCAATAACTGCATTCTCAGTCTATTACTTAAGTCAAGAAGAGCCAACTGCACAGAAGGGGGTCTTTCACTGTATGTCAAGTATGGCTTAATTCTAAACTCACTGCCCCCCAGCCCTCTCCATTGTCACACTTTTAACTAAAGTAGGTATTGGCCACCAGAAGAAGAATGACTCTTTGTCCGCTGGGGAATCAATATGCAGTCCCTGTGATATTCAGAGAACACATGTAAACCAGCTGGGCCGGCCATACGACTATCTTGTCTTGTTGGGAGACTGGCAAACATCACCATATATTATCCCCTTTGATTTGTTGTCAATACCCAATCATGCCGAAGAGGTGCAGGTCTAGCGGACCACAAAGACACTAAGGAGTGTAAAACAGACAAATGGGCCAGGGTAACATCAATCCGAAGGGCACGTCAGAGTGTCCCCTGATGAAATAGGGCGCCATGTCGATGGCTGGAATTTATAGACAATAACATGTGAAAGTGCTCACTCCTCAGCCTCGAGAGAAGTCAATAGCTTGATACCTCTGTCCAAATGGGCTTCTCATTAAGCCAGTTCATTCAGTTTTTTCCCCTCTTAGCTGCACATCAGGAAAGGATGCCTGGTTGGTGGTTGTTTCAAACCAAATTACATTTCCTGGCCTTTTTATAACAAAATCCTAGGTGACATTGAAACAGTTTGTTGTGCACATTGTTTGACTGTCTTCGCCATTTTTTTCCCCTGCTTCTCCTTATAGTATTTTGTTTGCATTTTACCAGTGCCAAATCTTAATGCGTGCTATATCTTGATGACTATGTTTCATTAGGTTTGGGATTCTTAAAGGAAACTTGCAGCAGCTGTATGCGGAGTTACTTGTTCCTCATAAAAGTGCACCTACTTGTATTGATTTTAGAAGAAGTACTTCACTTCAGCAGTTGTTTGGGGGGTAAGATGTTTGGTCAGCAGTGTTGTAGATTCAACAAGAATATTTCTTCAGATACACAACCAAATAAAGCTTTTACTTTGTGTCAGCTACATTTCCTGAGAGAAGTAACGTTGCTCCAGAGATCCGATCAGTGTTTCAGCTGTACTCTTGCCATGATATGTGGTTCAAGTAAATTACATACAATATGAAAGGGCCTGGCTCCCACGATGGACCTCAAACAATCTAAGAGAAAACACTGGTATATCATCCAGCTGCATACACTCACACACCCACATATGCACACAGGAAATAAATTTAATGTTGTCACTTGCTTCAAAGCCGTCAATGTCAAGAGTGACTACTGGCAATTCAAAGTAATCTGGAAGCTACGAAACAAAAATAAATTTGGGGCTTGACACGCTGTTGGAAAAGAATAGCAATCAGCAAATTTAATGCATTTCTGATGTATATTTAAGGCTCTGACACTAGGCCACAGATGTACATGTGTTGGGTTTCTATTTTGCAAAAGATATGGTTGGTGATAACCTATTATGGGACATTGTCAGCTTCCGCACAGCCTCAGCCTCAGAGAGGAAAAATTCCATCACTTGCTCTATCCAGGGGATGTAATATCGGAACAAATTATGGCTGGAATTGAAAAGTCACAAGCTTATTCTGTCTTGATCAAACCACTGCCAAGAGGCTAAGTGCAGAAATGGAGATACCCCCAAAATGCTTTATTGTATTATCATCAGTGACATCTTCGCCATTCTCAGTTTCCACCTTCAGTGGTGGATATACATAGATATTTTTCAAGATGTAATCCAAGACAGAGAAACATGTAGCAACAATTAGGCTATTGTTTCACCAAACAAAACATCTAGTGCAATTATTCAAAATCTTTGTAAAGCAAATATGACTTATGTGTGTATGGTTTATTAACATATTTGTCATGGTAACCACAAACACAGCTTTAACACCAGATAAATATGGAGTTTACAGTTTTCAAAGCCCCAAACCATCAATAGTATTGGATTCTTAACTCTGCAACTGTAACTACACCATCCACTATCAGTCAATGTTACAGTGTCTGAAGTCAGACCCTACAAGAAAACAAGCCATTAATGCAACCTCTGCTGTAGATACAAATTTTATTTGGGGGGACATCGTTTGTAAGATGTAATGATCACATTTCCATCTACACAGTATTTGATTGGATAGCATGAGTTTGTTCAGGCAGCAGCAATAATAAAAGTCTCATCTTGGTTTTATAGTGTGGCATATTGAACCATCTGAGTGCAGCTTTCCTCTACGGTGGCCTGGAGGCACTTTTCTTTTTCTTTTCAGCAGTGATCATTTCTGACACACAAGAGGTCTGCTGAGACCTAGTTAAAGATTTCTATTATCATATCAAATCACACACCAGTGCTTTCATTATAATTGACACATTCTGAACAGTGGATAAAAGCTGCTCTACATAATGCATAATTAGAAAGTTTTTTGACATTTTTTTTTTTGCATATGGTAATATACGTATGATAAGAGCTGATGTTAGGGAGAATAGCTTTGGCCAGACATTAAAGGATCTCATATAAGTTAGATGATTATGGTTGGGTACAGTGACCTCCTGACCTGGCTGGATCCCCGTAGATGGCTGAGCTGCAGTGTAGCTCGGGCCAGTAAAATGAGGGGGCCGACTCCCCCGTCCTTGCAGAGACCTCGTTAACGACTTAGAAGAGCCATCAATATTTAACAACTCCATGATTGAAATTTCAAATTCATCTCCTCAATGGAAAATCACAAAGGAGAGGGAGATGGAAGTGAGTGGAGGAGGGAGGGAGCAAGAGAACCACGGTGGCTCATTTTATCGGAGCTACTTTATTTAAAGACTATGATTTAGTGAGGCCACATCGAGTCAATTAAGGGCAGAATATCTGAGCTCTGTTTAAGTGGTTACTGAATCACCATATTGGATCTGATTGTCCAACAATCAGTCTGATAAGAAAACATACTATTCACACCGCAAGGAAGACAGATTGTGTGAGATACAAAGAGATTTTTGCCCTTGGCTCTGTCTCTTTCTCCTTATGTCTTCATACTGATTTTCCATGATTCCTTTTTTTTATGCATTTCTCAACCCTTGTGCCCTCTCCTGTTCATTCGACAGGCTCGAGTCAGAGAGCAAGAAATAGTTTTACTATTTTATGAAGGGCTAAGGTTTCTTGCTAGTGCCCGAGTTTTTCGTGTCCGACAAAGTCCACCTGCTTGTGAAAAGGTACTGTGAGGCTGAAGTCAAATGTTCAAAGTTAAAAAAAGACCCTAATAAGATACTTGTATGTTATGGGCTACTTGTGCAATACATAAGAGCGAAAATACCAACATCTAGTATTTGTAGATTGTATGAGAGGAACTTTGATTTTAGAATTTAGGATGAATATTAATGTAATTTTATTTTCTTTCTTATATAAACACTTACTGATACAATATATAACAGTATACTATATAAAATATCAAAATCTGTCTAAATATCTAATTACTGTGTTGTCTTTATTGTGTTTTTGTTTTTTTCTAAAACCAGTAAAACCCCCCCCAAAAAAACTTCCTGATGCAGCGCAGTCACCCTCCAATGTGTGTCAAAGACTGGTTTTGTAGGAGTACCCCTGCCTACACATCTCATTCCTCCCAAGCTGAGTGTGTGGCTTTTGGTTCATTGGAGGTCAGGGCGATCATTCACCCCAAGGCCTGAGGGCACCCATATACTCTCGCCTTTATGACCACATAAAGAAAGCCAAGTGCTCAGGCGTGCCTGATTAGCTGCCCTAATATGCTATTTGTGACTAATTTCAGAGGCGCTAAGTCACAGGTGATGGTCTCGGGCTGTAAATCTAACACAGCCAACCTTTGACGGTGTGTGTTCATGTGTGTGTGTATGTTTGCATTCTTGTGTGTATACCCTCCCCCAGGATGCAAAAAGCAGGTCCCATGATGAATATGCAGAGGCCGTTTAGGTGAAAAGCAGGACATAAAAGTAATGAATGGCACATGAAGCCATCTCAAGCTGACAAGTCAACTTATACTGAGAGGAAGTGTATGAGTGTGTGTGTGAGGGGGGTGTGGGGGGGGGGGTGTTTATATGTAAAAGTGTGCTGGACCAAGGCATTTTGTTGCAGGACAATCATTACTCTTTGCCTCTAGCACTGATACACTTTTACTGCTAAAATTTGGTGGTGTTAATTTGTACATTTTATGTGCTATACTGATTGACTAGTTCACACCATGCAAATCCAGACAGGTAAAAAAAATAGTTAATGAGTGTCTTTTGGCAGTATTGGAGTGGAACAAACTGTTTTACACAGAAAGCAAATAATTTTTTACCTTGTCCTACAAAAGCAATCTTTTTTTTTACAAATTATGTTGCAAAGAAATAATAGTAAAGATATCATGTTTACATCTAAATGGTATAAGGAAGTTTAACTTGATATCTGTTTCAAATCAGTTATGGTAACCATGACATGAAAATTATAAACATTATAAAAAAGTATTCTCATTTATTTAGGAACTTCATGAAAATTCGGAAACATAGCTAACAGATCTTGTCTCTCTCTTCCTGTCTCCATCTTTTACTTTCTCATAATGTGTCAACAGTTCCCTGTTTGAGCTGCTTTCCTATTATCCCTCTGACCGCTGCATCCCTGACCTCACGGTGGAGAATTCTGACAGGATAAGGAAGGAGAGGGAAGATGAGCAAAGCAATGCTGTTAAAGTGCTCAATGTGTGTGGGTGCGTGGGTGTGTGTGTGTGTGTGTGTTGGAGGGAGCAAAATAGACAGAAAGACGGTGTGTCTGTGTATGCGTGTATAGTGGAGACAGAGGGACAGTGACTGTGTATGCAAGCCTGCATGAGTGCATATGTGTGAATTTGTGTGTATGTGCTCCAGTGACCTCTGAGCTTGCTTCGCGGTGTCCTCCAAGCTGACAGAGTCCTCTCCTTCAGCTCCTCAGTGTTAAACACCCAGGGTCTGTTCCCAGATGGGCAGCTGTAAGCACCTCTTTCTTAATGCACACACATAGACACACACCTCTAAGCAGCAAGACGACTACCACTATGCACCCTTACACTGCTCCAGCTCCAGAGAGGTGAAAGCTCCTGGTGGGGGTTGAGGGATTGAGCGACACTCACCTCAAAGCCACGTAACCAAAAGGTTAACAGTTTAGCCAGATGTGGGGTCACCACCAGTAAAGAATCACATTATTTCTATATGAATGACAATGTACAGCCTTGAGACATTTGGACTTGTATTTATTCAGCAGAGCTGACAGAATGTGGCACCTGAGACATTTCCCGTTGAATTGCTGAGCAGCAACAGGGCCGACACATTTTAATCCATTTGCATTTATAAGAAATGAATGACAATATATTATAAGGCATTTTGGATGAGGACAAGTACAGCACAAACCTGTCCATAGTACATCATGACATTCTCAGTTAAATTTTCCCCATCTTAAATATTTCTGTGGATCTTTTTCTAGGAGTAGAAACAAAGCTATATGGCAGAAAAGTATCCCCAGGGCTTTCCTTAAAAATAAAAACACTTACAATCATATTTTAGTTCCTTTAAATTTGAACAATGACCAAATGAAATACACCTTCTTAATACACATTTCTTTTTTATTTTAGTTTTTTTAATGTTAACTTTCTTTTCTTTTTTTTAAGTCCTCTCCTTCTGTCCCTCTCATCCCTGGGAAACATGCCCACACAGGTCGTAAACACCCAAGTCTCACACAATTGAACAGCCGGGGTTAAAGAATAGTCCAAATAATAAGATGCAAGCCTCAAACTCTGGTAAATCAGTGTAAAAAACACTCTTCCCTGCAGCCAAAATACTTCAACCTCTTGTCCCCGTTTTAAAATCATAAGCAGCTCACCGTCCCTCAGCGTGGTAATGAAATGCAAAACAGTGTGTTAGAAAATATCAAAACCTGCCTCAGCTTTGCGGCCCTTCATCCACAACACTTCAGAAAAGCAGGCAGGATCACGTAGCACAAACATGGATTCTGCCAAGGCCAAATTAGGTACATTAAAACTTACTGACTGAGAACTTGCTAATTATTACACCCCCTTACAAACAGAGACAGTCAAGCTAAACAACGAGCCACTGGCTGAATCCCAATGTCACTTTGTGCAGGCGACAAATGTCCAAAGGTCAAAGTGTGTTTCTGAGAAAAGGGGGAAAGCTCACCAGGGCTAAGTGGTGTGTGTCTCTCTCTCCATGTGTATCTTTAAAGTGATCTAGGCTCTTATGTCCTTTAAGACTGTGCTGCCACCTGCAGCTGTAGGTATGAACAAAAACAGAGGCTGCAAAGAGAGTAACAATGAAAGTAGGACGTCACATATAGATGTGAACAATTAAACTATGAAATTACACAGATGTGTTTCTCTTTAATGTGCGGTAAAATTTAATTATAATTTGCCTACAATTATGAGCTCTTCCTTGGCAGCACTCGTACTTGAAAAATATTCAACCCAGTAATATTTAAACATCATTTACATTTTGATGATGGTACCTTTAAAGCTCATTAGGATGCCATATTTTGATGTTACATGAGCAAAGCAGAGACACATTTTCTATGTTTTCCATCTCAGGTCTGCTGGGGTCCTTATAGGTAAACTTGCATGCATTGAATAATCCCATCGCAAACAAACACTCATTGTTTCCCCAGCCCACTTATTGTTGCAAAGGACAGCAAGATGTATGACTCTGCAGCAATTAAAATATTAAATATCAAAGCATTGATGCCAGGGATTTTTTAAAGAAATTTGATAGTGAGAATGAGTAATGACAGCACATGACTTGTCATAAATTGAAAAAAAAAAAGAAAAAAAGATAAAGGAGGGTGGGGGTGACTTCAAATTGAATGATTCTGTATAACAATGCAGAATCCTAGCCTAACAATGAGTTTCCTTTTCCTTCTTTTTGGGGAATTATCGGCCACAAAGAACACTGAACTTTGGACTGACACTTGTAGAGATGTGTTAAGGCTAGAAGCCATGCTGTAATTAAAGCACTCACCCTGGGAAAAAAGGTGTGATCTTCTGTCATCTTTTGACAAGGCTCCGAGCACCAGGCAAAGCAATATAGTTACATGCTTGGTAGCAGCTGGAAAGAAGAATGACCGCGTGTTTGATTGCCTGATAGCCAGACTATATCTCCAAGCTATTGTTTTTGGTGATAGCAATCAAAGTTGTGCACAATATTTGTGTGTGTGCAATGGAATAAACATTTGCTCCCACAGTATTTGTGAATTTATCAGCACAACTGTACAAGAGAATTCTTGGGATAAACTGCATCTTGTTTCTCTTCTGATTAAAAAATCATTTCATGGTGAGACACATTCTAAATATTAATGATATCCATATTTAATAGACAGGATTGTAACAAAAACCCCTTTTAAGTCAATGAGCATTACAGTAAATATATTTTGACTTGACTTCACTGCCTTGTAGAAACCTTAGACAGACACCATATATGCTCTGCCACAATCATTAAGTCAACATGCCATCAGGTTCAGCTCAGAGTCTCTCCTCAGAATTTGAGAATGATACAGGCTGACGCAGCTTGAACTTTGCGCCTGCCAGGAGGGGCTACTCTCTGTCAGCTTCGCCATTCTCCCATGGCTTTAAATATTGTAGGCATCTTGGGGATGTGGAGACGCATTTGTCATCCTTGTTTGACAGGCCTGATGAAGGGGTTGTCTGTCAGTGTTTCACAAATCCAACCAGACCGCAAACCCGCTGGTGGCACACAGACAGTCACGAGCGGCGGGGAGTTCCCTACTCTCCTGGCTCACGGTGTAATTGTGATAATACTGAGATGGAAAATTATAGAGGGGTGAGTTAAGGAGATGCTTGAGTTAAATGCAGAGGCTTGACACAGTCAGGAGGCATGTGGGTGGTCCAAGACTGTGAGGGCAAGTTGTTACAGTTCTTCTAAATTCTGTGATGATTGTAGCATTTACATGTGCTTTGGCATTAAATCGGAAAACCCTTCATTGTTTTTCTTTCACTATAACATAGATTGTTCAAATATCTTGTGTTTTTTCAAAGTGTACTGTTTTATTTGACCTATAATGTTATATATGAAACTTTTTTCATGTCATCTAAAAATGTCACTTTTGGGGGATTTGGAGACTTTGCAGTGACTCCCACAAAAAAATAGCACATTTTCCATGCTTTTGCACAAAATACTGAGAGAATCTGACTAAGTCAGCAAACAGTGTACCTAAAAACTTCAGCTGGAAAGATGCAATAAACACTTTCTTTCCCTTCTTCTCCCTCCTGCTCTGTCTCTGACATCAGGGTCAACGTAGCATATAATAGACAAACTTGGCAGTAATCTGGGGACTCTGAGAGAGGTCCGGGAGATTTATCAATCAACTGGCCACATTAAACGGATTTCCTAATGAAGTGAAGTCTTTACAGGGATTAATCCTCTACCACCTGCGAGGAGCCACCTGCTCGACTGCCATAATTGGCATGGATGGCACCGCCACCATCAGCAGAAAGAGGAGAAGCACGGGGAGAGAAAAAGAGAGGGCGAGAGACGACTGAGATGAACGGGAGGGGGGAAGAAAGAGAGAGAAGGAGACGGACAGAGAGGAAACAAGTTGGAGAGAGGACAAAGAAGCCAGACATTGAGGTGTCAAACTCATGCAAATGATGACACTCAGTGTGTTGCGACGACACGACGAGGGAGGAAAATAAATAAAATATTTTTAAAAAAGGAGAGGAGACAGCACCGGGTCTCTTATGACACAGCGATGAGCATCCAACCCTTAGTTTGTGCCAGTCTTGCAGCAATCCAAGACCTTGACAGCAGCTCCTCGCTACATCTTCCAGCTGTGTCAAATCTGCCTATGTGCTAATGAACGTGTCAGCACCCCAATCGTGCCATTGCGGTGTGTGTTTCTATTCACCTCTGAGCAGTGAAATTTTTCCTGAGGTGTATCAGCATACACAATACAGTTATCCACAAGTATTCCTACATGAGTAATTAGAAGATTCCAAGCATAATAAAAGAGCAAAGCCAATACTTTTTGATTGTGCTGTTAATTGCTTTAACCTGACAACTGGTGTTCAGGCAGTATTGCAAGAGACTGATCAGCAGATGTATTATATTGTTTGGCACACTTGATTAACTGCACTATAGGACACAGTATAATAACTAAGATTTTAGGAGTCCATATCCTCAGATAAGGGAGTTAAATTAAGTAATGGTGTGCACTCACTGTAAAAGCAGACTGATGTATGACAGATGTGCCCAAATGAAACATCAAAGTAGAAGCTTTGAGCTTAATCGTATATCTAGACATTACAGAAATGCAGTATGCAAACAATATTTTTCTATAAGCCAAAGAAAGATCATTATCCTAACCCTAACTGAGTAGTTGCCAAGCCAAACACACAAAACTGTGTCCAAAATCAAGTATTGAGGCCTAAATGTGAACAAATAAACTAAATTGAGGGGTGGGCTTAACTCTGTATGCAGGCTCCTATTAGGCTCTTTCGGATTGGCTCTTGTAAAATCCAAAAGGGTCTGACTTTGTCAAACAGTCATATTCTTACTGCCCTAAAATTTGTGCAGTCAGATATTTATTCATTTGTGTTCAAATTATATTCATATCTGTAAGCCCCTTGAAGTCAGCAATGTGCAGTGTCTGTTTTTGTTGTTTTGTTTTTTAACTTCTTTTATTGTTGAGGTGACTAACCCTTTCATAATCATTTTGAAAGACTAAACCTAGAAAATCACATTTTCATACCTAAATCCTTCCTTGCTTATTTTTAGACGTAACCAAAAAAACTGAAGTGGAAATAAAGAACAAACTTGAGTTTATAAGGTCAGACTATTCTGTTAATGGGATGTTTAAAAGTCACAATATGCATTAAAAGTGAGATGGGGCCACCCAAATCTGCCAAAATGCTGCCTTGGAGTTTTTCTGCTGCAGTAACTTCTCGTCCTAGGTCGCCGTGGTCAACGCAACCTGAGTCTCATTTGATAAGTGTGTGTCTGCGTTTCTCTGATTCCTGACTAATGATCAACTCTCCAGAGTCATAACTCCTGCAAAGAAAAAATGATTTTGTGAGTCTGCCAAGGGACCAAGCTTATTGGCACAGCTTGGGTGTCCCTCATTTGTTATGGAGCCATACTGCCACCTTGCCAAAAGTGGTGCCAGGCCAAGGACAAACTGTGTGTGAGTATGTGTGCACACCAGCATGTGTCTGTATATATGCATGTGTGGTCTGACCCTCATCCCTGGACTAAAACCTTGCTGAAAAGCCATACTGGCATCTAAAAATATTCTGATGGGGCTATAAAGTGGAAACAGGGAAGATTTCTTGTGTTTTTTCCCAAAGACAGGCAGAACTGCTGTTATTAGACTTTAATTTGAAAATTTATATTTTGATAAAGTGGATATGTTTTTTTTATTTACTTTTTACTACAGATAAAATGAACTTGTGGAACATGCTAAGCTTTTCTTCTTTTTGCTATAAACTAATGTCCCAAGCTTTCCAAAAACACAGTCATGATTACCGAGATATAGTTTGTAACATTTAAGTCATTTTAGAAATATCACCAAGACCAAGGTAAACGTATTTATGAGCGTGGTTATAGGGGCTTACAACTCAAACAAACACACGCAGAGCTCCATCTAAGTCTTCTTGTTGTATTGTTTTGAGTGAAAGAAGAACCATCCCTAATCCACTTCACGGATCAGTTTCACAGAGATGGTAAAGCCATTCTCCCTCCAAGCTAAAGCAATTCAGATCAGACACCTTGATGTCTCAAAGAGCGCACAGTGAGCTCTTGTTTTCTGTTTTGACTGCTGGGAATCCATGCCAGACAGCACCCCCGATTCCAGCTCAAAGATAAAACTAATGAGGTTTTCATTCAAGTCTGTTTTATAACAATAACTGAGTCATCGGCAGACCTGGCTGTTTTCACTAGTGCCTGAGATTCTGTGATCCAATAATCTAGGATTTGGAGGAGTGTGATTTCTGAACCTGAAGGGTAATGCCGTATAGCATCTCAAATGGAGTCACTACTCCCTTTTTTCTTTCACTTTTACAAAATATTGCAAATTGATCTGTACATTTTTTTCTTTCTAGTTCTTGTTGAAAGTAAATAATCAAGTTTCATATCTGGAAATTGTCTCTTTACACTGTTCATAGACAAATTCATGAAGAGGCCATACTTCTTCAACCATTTCTAGCTGTTAAGTACACTTAAAGCCACCGAGCAGCTGGTTGCACGGGCACTGACATGCTTGCCATGTCACTATCTTGTCTTCTGTTTTTCTGATTAATGAATAAATAGTTTCTAAAACTTCACACCTTACTTTAATGAAGATTTATTACTCATCCCAACAAGCCTTCGTTTCTCTTGCAATAATCCAGGTCCATCTTTATCACACACCAATAATCAACAAGCAGAACTCCCACAACTTAAGTAGTGGTTGTGGTCAAAAACCTTGCGCCATCTGTGTAACAACACCTGTCACCTGATAGATTGTTTCTCCCTATTTGGTGCTATACAGTTTCTTCTCGCTAATTTGCAACTTTCCATAACCTTTTAAAGTTCACATTAAGAAAAAAGCAAGAAAAAAACATTTTTTTTCTTCATTTTAATAATAAAAACTATGTGTGTAATGAAGCATACTAACTAACTAATATTATAATAACAGTAGAGAAATGTTTAAAATTTCAAACAATAATTGGATAACAAAAATTCTGTTTGGGTATTACATATGCAATAATAAGCTGCCTAATTGTAGGAAACAGCTATCTAACACATGTCCAGCTACCTAACTGACATCTGAGAGACCTGTACACTCGCCCAGTCCGAAAATTTCCCCCAGCTGCTGCTCCTGTATTGCACTAGGCGGTAACACTGGCTTTCACAACTCTCTAAAGCATCAAGGACAAGGCCTTAATCCTTTAACAATAGCCGTGGATGTTCTCACAAAGACATTGTTTACATAGACATTTCAAATCAGACGCCTCATCTAAAACCTCCACTAGATGCCTTGAGGTGACTCTGCTGTCAGCTGAATTCCTGAGACCACAGGTTTTAGCTTTTTCTTAGTCTACTCATCTTTTCTTTCTAAAGGCACTCATCTGCAAACAGTAACGGCAGATCTTGACTCCTTAATGGATCTGGCAGTGTTTTTAAGTACCAACCTAGAAACAGCCATTCAATAGAAGTACTGCAGATGCTAACCTTTTTCAGACATGAGATATGAAGCATTAATGGCTTAATCAATCTGGCAGAGCGATGGGATTTACACGCTGATCACTCTTATATATATATGCTCCTTACACATTCAAACATGTGTGTGAAAATAATAGAGAGGAGCACATGTCTCAACAGGAGCTTTTAATGCATATTTTAGTTCACACAGTGTCATAGCTCAGATTATGAAAGATTATTAGTTTATTAGGGATTTGTCCAGATATGATCACAGTAATGACAGCTTGATTATTGCACAGATTCTTCTGAAACCTGCAGTCCCTGTTACTGTTTGTATACTTCTTAGTGACATAATTTAAGGTAAATGGCTACAAAAGAAAATAAAAATATACATAAAAAGGCTTGATAGATAGAGCACAAATTTGGTACATAATACACATCTGGCAAAACAGAAACGGGCAGAAACCCCTAGTCGGATTATCAGCCATGTATTCTTTTACAGGTGACAGTCAATCATTTTCCACCAATGAGTTTCACAGGAGGGCTTGAAGCCCCAAAATATCTTCTAGAGCGTATGTATTTGTAAGCTTGTACTTGAAATTGTGGGCACTCAGCTTTTTTTTTTCTTCTTGCTCTCCCCCAAAGTATGCAGCTTCCACACAGTTATGGTTACATCAGCAAGTTGCCTCCAATATTTCCTCACACATTACTTAAAGTAAATAGAGTTGGTGATATCTTGGGAGAAATTTCTGAAAACTCGATTATACCCAATTGGACTCAGACAATGGTTTGTGCAAGTCAGAAAATCAAACCCCCAGCGTAACGGTCCTTTGCTGCAAAGATGTCGCCATGTCAGTCGGTAAAAAGACAATTCAGCTGTCACTTTTTTTTGTTTGTTTATTTGGTCTCTATTTGCCTGCGTTTATGCTGAAGCATACATACTGACAGTTAGTTATAGATGTGGACTAACCAAAATTATTCATTTCATGGCTTCAAGTTAATCAAAAGTCATGACAATGTCACTTTGGATGAGTGTGAGTAATTATCAAAGCAAATCTTTGTTCTTCACAGTCGGATTGTGTGATGCGCGCCATCCGTGTCTTTCCACTAAGCTTTCATAACATTAACGTTTCAAAGTAAGAATTCACCCCGTGCCCCAAATCAGAGGCTCAGTAAGCACTGACTTAAATCTTATGTAACTCTGGGCTTTTGACAGGCAGACACCTCTGCTGACTACAGATAGGTAATTTGTTTTGATCTGTGATTATACCCCGCGTGTTTAGAAAGAGATGTAAACCCTCTTGTGAAGCTGTTAGGCAAATCCTCACAATGTAGGTAGAAGTGCCCCTGGGGGTCTTAAGTTTTCACTCTCCTCATTCTTCTTCTCCCTTTCTCTCCATCTTTCTCTCTTCTTTTTTTTTCATCTCGTACAAGAGACAAAGCCTCCTGCCAAATGCTGAAGCCCCCCAGGAGCTCATCATACAGAAATCTAGGGCTCCTTGGAGAACAAGAAGAATGAGCAAGAGAGGGGAAAGGAGGAGGACAGAAGAGAGATGGAGTGAAGATGAGGGGTTGTGTAAAGGTGGGAAGAGGGGAACGTCTGTGTGTGTGTTTGTGTTTTCTGTCTACATTGTTAATGATTGTTAAGAGTCTATCAGAGCAACCGGGCATTTTGCACATCCCACAAGCATCCATCCTTTGACACCCTCTCTGCTATTTTCCTTAACACTGCCTTTTGTGGCCTGTGCCAGACATACCTGCAAAATTATCTACTAATTATCTGCTAAATATGTTTGTTCATGTTGAATGAACAGCATACTTAATTGAAGAGGGGCTCTACCTTTCCTCTGTTCCTCCTTCATGCCCTCCAAGTATGGGAGGTGGGGATGTGGGCTTAGGAGAGTGGCTTATCTCCAAGAGCTCGTTATATTAATGCCAGTAATTATGTGTTTTGCTTACTTTTGATGTGCTTCTGTTCAAACGGGAAGAGTTAATAAGAGGATGATGGCAAATATGTCAGAGGGCCCTCTGTGTTGTCTTTGGGCTCTGGAAATTCCTGTGTGTACCCATGGGGGTTTTACATGAGTGTGTGTGTGCTTGGGGGGATATAAAGGGGTGGCTCCTGACTCAAAAGAATGTTAGTACACAGGTAATGGGCAGGGGCTTATGATCAAATCTTGACTTCATTTTTATACTAGTGTTCTACTCAGGCATACGCACGGCCACCACCTTAATTTGGAACCCAAAAGGCGTGGAGATGGCAGCGGGGGAAAGGATTTCATCGAGGGGGTTTGTTTCAACTCTATTTAAGAGGGATCGAAAGGGAGCCGCTCTTGCCAAGATGAGCACAGGTTTCTGCGCTCTCCCCGAGGAGAATGCTGGCATGAAGAGGCACTCTGATGCAAAGAAACAATCACTAATGAGGGAAATAAATAATAGGCTTATAAAACTGAGTGAGGAGGGGCGTATAGAGGAAGAGAAGAGGATGGGAAGAACAAATGGTGGGAAGTTAAATTCAAATAATGGTCTTAAGCACAGGAGAATATAGCAGAGACGTACACAATCAGGCACTCAGTGATGTTTTGCTGTCATTGCTAATAAGAGTGTCTGTGATGTAAGGACAGGCGCTGGCTGATGCAGATTCAAACAGACAGTTGAATAACATTATCTTCCCTTATTGTGAATTTCTGTGTGTATGTTCGTTGTTCCCTTTTGTTACAGAACCATGATTAATATGCTAAAACAACAGAACCTCTGCATGCATTTTCTTTCCCAAGGCGATACAATAATTGTGATGCATGATGTAAGAATGTTTCTGCCAGATTAGATATAACCTACCCATCCAATCACTGGACTGCGAATAGGGTAGATTAACAAACATGTCACTTTCATGCCTTTTATTTTCTTTTAAGGTGAGTAAGGTAAAAGTGGATGCTTTTTTTCTGGCTTATTGACTGTCATGTCTTCTGGGTCAGAGAAGCAAATGTCAGTTTCACAAGTGTGAAGTAAGCAAAAGTGACGTTTTAGGTCCTGCACACACTAACTACCTTCCCTATGTGAAAATATTGAATTTTCTTGAAAGCTTGGCCAGAGCTTTCTGTAACAGCTTTTAACACTTTTATAAGGTAGCTTATACACCACTACACTATATATATATATATATATATATATATATATATATATGTGTGTGTGTGTGTGTGTGTGTGTGTGTGTGTGTGTG
>JBAMHW010000006.1:21974641-22000402 GCA_037177495.1 Rhadinocentrus ornatus
TATATATATGTGTGTGTGTGTGTGTGTGTGTGTGTGTGTGTGTGTGTGTGTGTGTGTGTGTGTGTGTGTGTGTGTGATATATGTGTGTACACAAGTTTCAAATAGCAGTGGTAGTTATTTTCCTTCACCACACATTTAAGCCTGCTTTGGTTATAGTTTCTGAAACATTTTGATGCCTGAAAAACAAGTGCTCTCAATGCACATCTCTTTCTCTGTGTCTTTTCTCTCTTTATCTCTTTGTACCTGTCTATGTCCCCTGTGTCTCTGTGAGGCTTGCTGCTTTGTGAACCTGCTCCCCGGGACTGTGAAGGCGGAGACGAAGACTGGTTGAAACACACTGAGGTTTAGACGTTCACATTCCACCTGTGTTTTGACAACACATCTCACAAGAGGGATCTGAAGTGGTTATAGAGTTTCTCTCTTTGCCGTTTGATATCAAAGAATGATCCCTGCGATAGCAGAACATGCGCGACTCCAGGGGAGGGATTAATACAACATTAAAAGTAATCCCCAGAGTCAGACACTGCTTCTTAACTAAAAAAAAAGAAACAAAGAGACAGCGACACTGGATGTCTTTATCGGAGCACCAGTAGTTCCAGCATCAGCAACAGGAATGTCTCTGTGTACAAAATGTTTACATTGCTAATGTGAAATAGGCTGACACTCGTTATGACAGGAGTAATCATTATCATTTCACACATGACAGCTAGCTACCTGAAAGCTGAACAAGAGATTAAGTAAAAGATTACTGTCCATTTCATGGTTGTGTACCTTTGTGCAATAGTATCGTCTTTTAGCAGAAAATGTGAAGTCAGGATCAGCTACTTTAAAAGTGACTGTGTTAATCGCATTTTAATTTATTTGCCGTTTTGAGTTTATTGTCAGTTCAACATACTAAAAGTAAGAACCTTCTGATGGGAAAAAGCTTTCTCATGGTTATGTATTTGTTTCAGGAAGAAAAAGAAGCTCGGGGTATACGAGTTTATCACTCCTGAGCACTAAAGAAGTGGGAGCAGATTCATTTTTATTCATAAATCTCGACATTTTGCTAATAAACTGTGGTATCAAAAGTCTTTCAGTCTGCCTGACAATGATGAGATATACACATAAGAATAGTGATAACAGTTACACATGAAGATTGAAATACATGCATACAGGGCACAAAAGCCATGTACAGCAAGTAAAGAACTGAAAGTAACTCAAAGGGCTACACTGAGTACCAGCATGCTCTAATCAAGGAAAATACTTAAACACAATTTCCAAGCCCAAGATATGGCACTTCAGTTCTGCTGATTAGCATATAATTCAGGATTATTTTACTGTATGCTGATGACAGAGCACTCTGTTCAATACTCATTGCCCTCTTCTCTGTTAACCTCTCCCTGATACCTCTCTGACTTTTAACACAGCTCCGCTCAACAGCGGCTAATGATGTAACGGTCTCCGTAAATATGTAAAGTATGAGACTTACTAAAA
Organism: Rhadinocentrus ornatus; assembly: GCA_037177495.1. Classification (NCBI taxonomy): domain Eukaryota; kingdom Metazoa; phylum Chordata; class Actinopteri; order Atheriniformes; family Melanotaeniidae; genus Rhadinocentrus; species Rhadinocentrus ornatus. The sequence goes on from JBAMHW010000006.1 coordinate 21,976,118, forward strand.
CCCAGCAGTGTCATTATGTTCTAAGCCTAAAACCTGACTTCTGGATGTGCAGTTCTACAAGGTGATCCATTTTAAAACAGCCACTAATCCGCGGGAACAAAAGTAGAAAAGTTCATGTGTAGATTACAGAAGTCGGTGCGGTAGAAGTTTTCCAATAAGAGTGCTCTTGCTTGCATTTTCTTAAATATGATGTTGAAATATCAAACACTCATTAAAAGAAAGAAAGAAAGAGGAAAATGTCACAGGTGTCAAAAGGCAATTAGTTTCCCTATGCTATCATAGTGTTAATCAGAATCGTGAAAATGATTATATGAAGCTCATTATCATGTTTTCAATAGTAGATATTGCTTTCAAGAGACATCAGACAAGTAAGGATAAAACCTTAGACTGCCTTGCTTCAGAGCCACTCTGTTCAACATTTGATGATTTAAGATCAGATTAAACCAGTGAAACATTCCTAGAGTTTTTTTTTTTTTTTTAAGTGGTGAGATTTAATTGCTGGATAATTTTTTTTTTTTCTCATGTTAGCGCGTTAAAAAAAATTAATACAAACAAGCATGTGCCCAAAAAAATAATCTCACTTTTTGGAGCTGATTTGGATAGGTCAAATATTATTATCTCCATTTGGAAAAAAAAAGTAAATAAAAATATGATCTTGAAACAACAGACAGAGATGGGCTACTCTTTAAATTTCAGTGCTTTTATGCCAAAACACATACAGGGGGAGTAACACACACACATAAAAAAGGGTGTGAGGGAACGGGCAGACAGTCAGAAAGACAGAAGAAAATGGAGTGAAAATAAGAGAAAGCGAGAAAGGAAAAGCATAGCTAATGGCATTGGTATCAGATTTATTCTGAAGAAGCGGCAGCAGAAAGAGGCAGGAAGGAAGCCTGGATGATTTCTTTGCCCCGTCTTCCCCTTTCCCTGATTATGAAAGGAGACATGGCGCGAGGTCGAGGGTCAAGCCAAAAGGAGACAGCATTGTGTAGAAACTGTCACGCACCGCCACCTATTTTGACATGCACAGGCCCGTTTGTTGTCTGTCGAACATGCAAATTGGCGAGCCCGGGCTGTCATATAAAGGCAGGCAGATATGTGCCGGTCGAGAAAATGAGAGACCACCTGTAACCAAGAGAATGGCGAGTGATGGACAAGCATTCAGTCAGCCCGCTCGTCATTTCCAGGCCCGCCATTCACCCATCAGTGAAGTATCCCCCCTGCGCCCTCCTCCTCATTCTCAATCCTATCCCCAGCGCACACATATACATGTAAAAATCTATTCTTAATATTCAGAAGCAGGAAGTGAAGGGAAATAAATATATACGATGGAAGAAGATTGGAGGGGGTCTATGGTGGTGATTTCAACCTGCTGGCTGCCTAATAAGATCCTGCATGCAGACAGCTGAGGGTCAGACCCAGATAATTAGTTGTCCACAGAGAAAACATCACTCTTTCACAGGGAGTGGACAGGAGGGGGAACCTGTGAGGTGGCCTTAATGTTGTGAAGCCTAAAGAAAGTCCTGAATGTGTCAGGTAATCAACTAGATTGTTTTGTCCCAGCCAGGCTAAAAGTTAGGATATCTTGATTCTGTTTGTTGTAGGCTGACAGAAAATACTCACTAAGGCTGGACACAGCATTCATTCGTTTAATTATACAGTAAGATGACGGGGTGTCATGAGAACTTGATGGCCTTATGTAAACTATCCAGGGTGTAAGGCTGACCGGATAATTAGCTGTCCAGAAGAAACATCAGTCCTCCTGAGAGGCTGGGCAGCGAACAATGGAGGCAGCAGACAAACATTTTATTGTAAAGGTGAATACATCCTGGTTAAATTTTCTTTTGCAGTGGCTCATTTGTAAAATAGACTGCTTCAGCTATTGAGTGTTGTATGAAATATCTCACAAGATTTTTCTTTCCCCACTTCTGTGGGTAATGGGTTATAGATTACTGGCTACCATGTAAAACTGAAATAAGTAAAGTAACATGTCATTACTTCAAAGAAAACCCTTATATTTGACTACTATTTATAACTTTTAATATGAGTGTTTGAAAATATACATTTAATTCTTCTTAAAAGTGCACTACAGACTGTGTACATTTCCTCAGGTTTAAGATCAAGTATATCTACTGTGTGTTGACAGCCGGTAAACAGGCGTTAGACTTTACAGTATGTTGAAGGCCTTTTGTGATGCTTTGCCCTTTTTCAACACAGCCATCTGCCTTGGCATGGTGTGCTGGTAATCAGCATTCTAGTCTAAGGTTGCTTACATCGTTTGATTAGCAGATGCAAATAAATAAAAAAAGCAGAAAAAGCTCAAACATTTGATGTATGCAGTTAAATGAATGAAGCTTTTACAATAATTACAAACCTCCACATTAATAACTGTTTAATTACATATTTTTCCCCTAGTGCAACTTACATTTACTGTTATTTAGCTTTCTAATTAGTTATATGTAAACAGCAATCCTGACCTGGGTTATAGCTTACAAAATGCTAAATTATTACTATTAAAACCCATGTATTTGCAAGCCTTAATGTAAACAAGTGTGCTTAAAAATTTGAGTTAGGAATAATGAAAAATAAAAATGGCCTTAATATAGTAACCGTTCCTTATTGAGATAAGGAACGGTTAAGGCACCAAATAGGATACATGGCCTTATGTAATTTAATTTTTAGATGTTTTGAACAGAAATAATTATTTAGTTCCCATACGAGACAGTCTTTCTGAAATAAGCTTCTAAAATACAAAGAGCTTAAGTTCCTTCTCAATCAATTTTAGCAATAAATCATTACTCATGCAGACACCAGCTAATCACTGCCGCTCATTGATGTCAGTTTACCGTGCAAAACATTTTTTCTTTAGCCAAATGATCCATTAACATTGACGCATTAGGAGTCTCTTTTTGTTATAATATGTGGCAGAAAGTGTCCTCATTATATGATTTAGTCCAGTCAAATGTATTCAAATGCCACCTTTATTACCCTGGAGGTGCTTTGCATAAATTGAATAAATCCAACGGATACTCTGCGAGAATCAAACATATCAAAGGTTTCCTGTCTTTGAAGTGGGGGTAGTTTCTAATTCCAAAACAGATTTTCATGATAAATAAATACATTATTTATGAAATATGGGGTAGTGGCGGTATAAGACGACCAAGAAGACGACCAAGAAGAACAGGCAAAAAATGAAAACAAGTATAAAAATGCATAAAACATTTTACGCTGAGGAAATGTCAAGAGACATAAAATGACACGCAGAGTGGCGCATGCCGACCAACTGGCAGACTGATAAACTGATTAGCATATGCACATCGGAGCATATGTTGTGCTCATTTGCTTAAACAAAGTCTCAATCAGAAAAATACACAGCACTCAATGCAGATCATAAAAAAGTTTAGAAATATATTGATGGGAATGATGAAGATGGAAACGTTTCAATTATTTCATTTCTGACAATTACACTGACGATGTGACAACCTCTACAAGCAGCGTGCAGCACGGCGCCTAATTGCCCTCAGGAAATGTATGGAAATGAGAAATAACTAACATGTTGACCAACTTCAGCAAGATCTCTCACATTTTTTTGTTATTATGTTGTCATGATAATATTCCCACATAATTTGATATCTTTTAACATAAAATTAAATTTGCAAACATGCAAAAATAAGATGGATATTGTGTGTTCTTCTGCACAATTCCTTTTTGCAGAGAATTAGAGATGCACCAAATATGAAAAGATGGACCTTTAAGACGTGTCAGAGGTGAAAATCAAAGTTGAGAAAGAAATGCAGGTGGGGTAGCCAGTCATGTAGCATCACTAACCTGCTTAAGAAAAGGATAAACATTTAAAGTGGCATAAAGATGGCAGGTGCATAAAAGGCTGGCATTTGCCTTTGAAGCAGTGCAGGATTTGTTAGGGAAAGACTAATTGAATAAATACTGATAGGCTTATCAAATTCAAACCATCAAAAATGTCTTTCCACAAAGAATGTTTAATTCCAAATACACCATTTTTTTTAGTATCGTATTTCAACCATAACATTTATTTGTGTGAACATGTTTGCATTCAAATATGATGTTAGGGTCTTCAACTTTTTATGGAAAAAATGTCAGGAATTATGCATCTGATGTTGTTTTTTTCATTTGAATTAGTTTTATGCTGTACATTTGCACTTTGAAAGCAATTTAAAATCTTAACATGGTTTTTCCCACAGTTTTTAAGCCTGAGGTGTTGTAGAAACAACCCACAACCCCCCTGTACAAGACATATTACCATCTTGCTACGCATACAAGTCCATGCAGGAGGGTGGTCATCATTTAAAATGTCCATTTTCATTTTTTTAATCCCTAAAGGACAACAGAAAATGTACATTAGAAATACTAGATTGAATGGAGTTTCGGGGATTAATCAATTAAACCTTTGAGTAAATAACCACAAAGGGGAGCCCATTGGGGGTAAATAATGGAGGTTCTGCACCTATGCAAACATTCATTTAACCTGTGAACCACAAGGTTATTTCTGTTAGAAATGATGTTAACACGCACACACACACACACACACACATACACACACACACACACACACACCAGCCTGAAGGAAGGATGATTTATGTGGAAAGATCCATCTTCATCATCTTGCCTCTCACCTTGGTCTCCATCAGTGTTAATTAAAGGAAGGTCAGTGTCACCCTCCTTGCTCCCCCCAAACCAGCCCTCTTTTACATAATAAATCACTCCAGACACACAAAGGGGCTGTTGACACAAACAGAATGCTCATAGCTAACTAGCTAACTGCAGTTCGTTGTGCTGAGGAGTCGATTCAAAGCCTGCCATAAATAATACTGAATGTCACAGTGTTGTGTCTTTGTCTGGCAACAAAGGGTAGAAGACAAAGACGAGTTGTTCTGGGACAAAATTAATGCATGATATATACAGTAGGTACAGGCACAGAAAACACACAAAAATCCAAAATAATAGGATAAGACAGTTAAAAGAAAAATGGTCTTCCCAAAGTAGCTGTTGGGTGGATAATAGTTGCTTCACTTTTACATTTTAGCCAGTATTTTAGATGCATTACATTTTCGAGCACTTATGAGTTTGCTAGAGGTCATATTTAAAAAGTGACTTAAAAGTCTTTATAAAACTTAGTTTTGTTGTGACAATATGTCAACAAGTGGATCTAAATCAACTGTGACCAAAAACAAAATCCCAGGACTGTAATTATGTGGGTAACTTGCTGCAAATGTTTCTATTCTTGATCCCCCCAAGAGCAGAATGTAAATGTGTCTAACTTAAAAAGGAAATATTCATTGGCATAAAAACACAGCCCACCTTTAAACAGTACATCAGCTTGTGTCAGCGCTTTGGTCAGCTTCACATCGACTGCATCATTACTTTCTTGGAATCAATTTCCTTCCCAAACAGAAACATAAAACATGTGCTTTGTTTTGTGTTCATTTTTCTAGCTTTTCTAGGTTACTGTCAAACTGGCATAATAAGGGCCAGTGGTGCTGCAGAGTTCCCCTCTTATCACAAACTAGCATGCATGGCCCCGCTGCTCTCTCTTCAGTCATCAAGCAATTGATGTAATTGAACCAGCCCTTTGCTGTCAAGCAAGCAGCGCGGCTCAATAGCATATGCTCCGAACACTCTGGACAATGAGAGCCACGCAGCCGGGCGGGAAGGCAGACTGGCTTGTTGCTGTTCTGTCAATAAATTTCAATTCCACTAATTGTCCAGAATTCATTAAGTAAGCCTTTGAGACAATGTGGTCCCATAGAAAACAACACACTGAGAAAAAAGGCAGCTTTTTGATGATAGTCAGTGCATGTTTGAACTGTTGTTTTGCATTTTGTGGGTGGTGTTCGTGTGGATCCAGCTAATGAGGAGCGTACACTGGGACTGCGCTCTCCTTCTGAATGGAATTGTGTTAATAAGTGAGTAACAGGGCTTTAGAGAAATACTTACAATGACAAATAAGAAGAAGAAGAAGAATGTAAGAAAACCTTTATTAGTCCCTCAGTGGGGAAATTGCTTTGTTGCAACAGTACAGGTGCTGTAAGCAGAAGCACACAGGTGATATAAAGAAGAAGACATACACACACAAATAATAAAAATAATGATATGCATATATGGTCTGACAGGGTGAGTATGTGCAGTATATATTATATATTGTTATGCACATCAATTAGTTGATCTACAGTTTAAATATGTATATTTTAGTGTATTCATTTACATAATTTTTCTTTAATTTTTAACCATTCAAATTGTTATCCAAGCATTTACCGACCAAAGAAAAATAAAAAAAATACTGAAACAAATTGCCTACTTTGTAGTAGTAAGTGTGCTCCTTGGATATAGTGTACAAATCCTGCTCCAGTTAACTTGGTTTTATTTAAATTCAGATCTCTAAAGTATTGACATTCACTACATCATTAAAATACTTGTTTCAAACCAGTGTTTGTTAGGCTATGTCTTCTGCTAACCTTTGACTTGTGGTTTCTATTATTGTCCTGGCTGCATGAAAAAGACAGAATTATCTCAACCCCTTTCCTCCAACATCTCCAGTCCCAATAACAAACAATAACTTCTTTCTCCTCTGTTTTCCACCTTCATCTGATTAGGAATGGCCTTGCTTTCTCAGAGTCCTTGTCGTCCTCCAACAAAGCCCTCAACGTCCCATGTATCTGCTTAAGTGACCAGCTAGGGTTCAAGGGTCAGCAGGAGCTGCCACTTCCCCTGTCACAGGAAACAAGCAGCAGGAAGGCGAAAGGAGAAAGAGATGAGAACAGGGAGGGAGAGGTGGAGAAGAAAGAGGGAGGTGTTATTAAAAACAGAACAATGACAAGGAGATGTCTGGAATTAGAGTACTCTTCCCTGCATTTACAGGGGCGCACACTCTTTGTAGGGCAGCGGTTTAAGTTGGATAATAGCGGTGAGAGATTCTGGCTTAAAGGCATTTATCGTGTAGACTTGAAACTTAAGGATCTTCAAAAAAAATTACAGTTTTTACTCAGACACTACCTGTACGGTCCAGACACATTTCCACAAAATGCAGTAATCTTACCAACCACCGTTCATGAAAATGCTCACTCACTGTTTCTACACATGTTTAAAAGGGCCCCCCCATGAGAGTAGGAATGTGTTTGAGTAGGCATTGAGCCACTGCTGCTGGTAAGTCCTGCACCAAGACCCAGGAGAGATCACTAGATCACATTATCAATCATACGGTGCTGTACAATCAAACATGCAGTGTATGCTCTTCTGTACAACTTGCAGTCAGTCATCTTCTTTCAGTGTGTCTTGGCTTTCACGTGGTGCCGTGGACCATACAGTAAACTCCTTCATGCACAGCACTTGGGGCTTCCTAAGCAGGCAATTACATGGTAAACCTTGTTCAAATTATTCTGCTTATTTCCTTTTAAACATAAAAATAAACTGCTGTGCGAACAGATTAGACCAAAAAACAGAACATAACCCTCCCTCTACTTTTTCAAACTCATGTGCAGTGGGGTACATCAGCGTTAACAGCAGAACAGTTATCATGTAAAAACCTTAAACTTGGTGCAATGGCTGGAACCACAGAACCACTGATTCTCTTAGTGGGTACCAAAACACCACTTAGAGTGGCGACACTGTCATCTCTTTATTCGTAAAAGAGCCTAAGCGCGGTTCTGTGAAATGAAAATAACTATTATCAAGAAGCTTCCGCATGTGCAGGCTGCCGCAGTAAAAAGTGGTCCTTTGTAAGACTATGAGCTGACATATACATCTGTGAGTGCAGATCTAAAAGTTCTTTAAAATGGCATGCACCTAGTTATTTTCAAGGCCGACCTGTCATTATGTTAGATGTTGCTGTATGCTTCTCTCTTTCACCCGTCAAGCTTATTTGCTTTTGTTTTAAAGATAACCACTGCTGAGGCCCAAAGAGTATGAGGGGCAGAATGTGTATATAGGTTTAAAAAGTTTAAAGGGTCCTGTAAAAAAAATAGTTTGTGATGACAAAAGACTCATTCCCTCCACATTTGTGCAAAATGTCCCATTATTTAAATACTTTAACATTTTCTGCAACATTGCATGATAAATTTAATGTTTAATTAAAAATAAAACAGCAAACAAAGGGTATTTTATTATTGCATAAGTTAAGAAATTTTAAAAACGTATTTAATTTTAAATTACACTGAAGAAAACTGTGAATTTTTTTAGTTATTTTTTTAATTTTCAAATTAGCTTTTTTTTTCCTCAAACAAACACCTCCAGCAATAAAAAAGATATATAAAAAAATAAAACAGCGTGCTGTGTTATCTACAAGATTAAAATGGACGTGGTGTTCACAAGATTTTTTTCTTCTCTCCTAAAGACCCTAAACAACATTACTTTCTCCAGGTGCAGACAAAAAAAATTATATTTTATTTAACTTAAGCTGTTTTATGTTTTATGTTAAATGTGAGATGACATGTAAATATACTGGGAGCAGAAACCAGTGTAGGTGGTGTAGTATTTGTCCTTTTACTGGTATGCATCATTTATGCTGCGGACAATGTACGAAATAAGGCTGTTTTTACGTATAGTCAAAATAGAATAATTCATTAAGGATTTCAAAATAAACTAAAGAATTGTTTCGACAAATCTACATCTATCTTTAACAATATAAAATAACATAATAAACAACATATTTAAATAAATCCTGAATAATCTAACTGTTCTCTTTAATACCTCCTGGTTTTACTAGACTAAGAGAAAAGGTGAAGTAAACTTTTACCTCATCCTCTTTGTTAAACTGAGAAAATCATGCACCAGGGCTGCATGTTTATCCAAAACCCCGAGTCTGCACTGCCCTCAAATGGCACAATGAGGTCAATGCATACAGCTCTTTCATCCAATCCCCATCTCTGTACTTATAACTGCTCCAGGACAAAGAGGCATTAATTAAGAAGCAACCATGAGCAGCCGAGGAGTCTAATGCCCAAAGACAAAACACACACACACACACACACACACACAGACACAGATACATACACTTATACTGCACTGACTCAGAGCTATTCTTCCCTATTCTCCACAGCCTCTGATAACTGTGAAATTCACTCCCTATGCACAAAAGCTGGGGAGGAAAATAATTTCAGTAATAGAGCTAATGGGTTTAAGTGAGACTGAAGAGCAGCCAAGAGCAGCTAAATAGGAGAAGAGGGAGGGGAAGAGAAAAACGTGGATGTGTGCACAGGACTGAAGAAAGAGAAGACAGTGAGAGAAGGAAAGAAGAGGAAATGCAGAGCATCTTTTGCATTGTTTCACGCTTAGAAGAGCTGAAGAACAGAAGGGAACGCTCATTTTCTTCTCACTGTCATGATACAGTTGCTGATAAGAGTCACTCTGTGTGCACAATGGGAGGATTTGGAACGGTGGTTAATTTAATTGATAAAGCCAAACAATAACACAATGCTTGCAGACCGCTTACATTTCTTTTTCTGTAATCACCATAGAGGGAGTTAAACAAAGAAAAGTGAGGCTTCCAGGCAATCTCTGATTCCAAAGGCACTCTGTCACTCTCTTGTGAGAAAACACAATGAACTGTACTTGGAACAGCATGGCCACTCAGTACGTCCATAAATTCTCTCGTACTGCACAGCTTAGTTATTTATAACAAGAGTAGGTGAAGGGTTTTATTTATTCTGAGTGAACCATGGGGCATTTTGCAGTTTTAAATTAAATTTTCAGCATTAATTTCAACAATTACAACAAAGTAGTCTTTTGTTTGTTTTTGTTTTGCTTTTCTTTGTTTAGTAAAACAATATCATTTTACCATTTTTATGTTTATCTAAACTTGACCGCTATACATATTACAATATCATAAAATCTGTTTGCAATTGGGACAATCAGTATTTAAAGATAAAAATGAGTGATTGCAATAAAAGCAGGTGAAAACAATCAAGTGAGCTGGCTAAGTTAGCAGTTTTCAGATTGTAAAAGTTTTTATTTTCATGACTAAAATAAAGAAAAAGTCCAAAACGTTTAGGTATAAAGTATTTAATGTATGTTTCACATTAAGCGTAATAGTCCTACATTCAAAATATCCTAATATGCTGATAGAGTAATTGATCATGTCCTCGTGCTCCATTAGTTAAAGCAGAGAATTCAAGCCAAATGAAACATTAAAAACCAGGAATCTGAGTATCAGAAGATATTGCTGCTGAGTCACAGTTAAAGCTGTTTAGCTCTCCTATTACAGCTGCACATATACTGAAGTCCTTGCCAGTGTGTAATGCACAATACGGCTAATTGCCCCTGCAATTTAAAAAGTGCATTTTTACATTCATGTTTCAAAAACGTTACCACAGAAAAATGTTTTCTTTTTCCTCGCTGAATGCAACACTGCAACTACATTTACCCCCCAAGGGAATGTAGTTCCACTCTTTCTTAAATGAGCAATCTCAGCTAAATAGCACAAGAGGGCACCATGTAAGAAAAAAAAAAATCCACTTGCTATGATGGATGTGATAAGTAAGCAAAGTACTGTGAAAATTATATATATATATATATATATATATAGCATCTAGCTGACTGCAACATCAAGAATTAACGGTCACCTCCTCAGCAGCGGCTGAAAGAGGGCCAAATGAACCCCCTCTCCTCCTTGCTCCTCTCCTCTCCTTTCCATTCACCCAGCCAACCTTCCCAGTATTAAGTGAGGCGAGCGACAGAGATATGAATGTGATATTCCCTCTGGTATTTTTAACCGCCGTATTGAATTCGTATAAAACACTTAAGGCTCCTCAGCTTCTGCCTGATGGGAGCCTCTCGTAGGGTTATCTTTGAGTCTCCAGAGAGAGCTTCTCGCCTGCCATGAAAAATTTCTGTTTCCTCTCTTACACATCTGTCCCTTCCTTCCTTCCTCCATCCCAACCCTTCTTCCTCCGCTCTTTGATGCGTACAGGGATTTTGCCCAACCTCACTCATAAAATCCTAATGAAGTTAGAAGGAAAAGTCCATAAAAATCTCATTAAGGGTTCACCTCCTGATATGGGATACAAATCAAACTTAGAAGCCCTCCTGAGGATTGGTGTAATGAGTAGTGATAAGTAGTATGTCTTCATGAAAACCCTGTCTTTACCACACATGTGCTAACACAATGTTGCATGATGTTTTTTTCCATGTTATGTTAAAATGCAGCATAAGGCAGTGAACTTCCCCCAGAGTTTCCACATGAAAGCTGATCATGACTGACAGATGACATGATGATAGGAAAACTGCAGGTTGCTGCAAGTCTGGATAAAAGACAGAGCAAATACTCTGCTTGCTGACTAATTGTGCTGCTCACTGATCTACTCACTTCATAATATCAGCCACTTGTGGTATTACAAGGCGAGTAAAAGAGAATCAGAATGACTGCTGTGTGTTACAGAGTTTTTATATTTATTTAGTTGGTTCTTCTTGTTAAATCAGTCGCTCCAGTGCAGAAGCATACAGAGTATATCTTTTGAACCTTCGTATATATCATTAAAATTAAATTTACCAGCAATAAAAATCACCCTTAAAATAAGAACTGCCTGAAATCTGATCACTGAAGTGTCATAAAAGAATCAGAAAACAATGAGATGGTAAAGTGTTTTAAGTTGTAGGCCTGACTCTCACTTCTTCATAATAACAGTATTTTATGAATACCTTTAAGAAGTTTCTTCAAATCGCAAAAGTGTCCACAAGGATGACACTGTGGTCAACACTCAGTAATTCTAGGATCCCATAATACTCCTATTAAAATGAAGAATTCAAACAGGAATTGTGACATGATTTCACTAAAGATATTGTACATTAATGACATACATCAAAACTAGACTGTGGCATAATAGTGTTCTTGCCATTATTCAACATGAGATGGAACTGAAACCACACTGGTTGTCTAAGTAAAATCCTTGAGTTTTTATCAGTTGGTTCACTGTGAGTTAATGTTGAAACAATAGTCATAGCTTTGTTGCCGCTCTGGGTATCAGTTCTTATAAAGAGTTTGGTATGGACACTTTAAAAAGAGGGATTCATGGTTAAAAATAAAACTGACCCAAATTATATCATCCCTGTGGTTACATACATATGATACCAGCTATGGTTATAGCTCAAGCTTACCAATTAATTGGACCACAGTCCTTGTGCCAACATACATGAGCAGGGCGCAATCAAATTATTTACTTTAATAAATACAAGATCTCAAAGGAAGTCTGGATAAGCTTCTTTTCAGCACAGATGCTCATAAAGCCAGCCATCTAACAAAAAAGAAAACAGAAAAATGTGTGATCAAGCGAAGCTTTATTGGGAGACCAGTCATATCATTATGCACTATTGCTTTACAGTTTTTACAAAGAGAGGCAGAACAATGCAAAAATGTAGAAGAAGAAAGTACAAGTGGCGCTTTTAGGCCCATTTAAGTCTAGCTGTGGCTGTTTGTATCAATGATTTGTTCCACACTACCATTAACTGGGAGAATTACTCCTGTTTTTGAGAGCTTTAGTTCTGTTTGATAGCAGTCCAACCAATACGTTCCACACATTTTAATAGTCCAGTTTTAGTCCAACTAACACATTAGTTTTTTTTAGGTTTAAGCATTCTTTGTGATACATTGATAAAAGAACTGTGTGTAAGAAACAGAAACAATTGAGACATAACAACATTACATTGTTTAAATTTTGATTTATTAGTCTTTTGTCTTTTTTGTTTTCATTGAACTAAAGAACAAAAACAAAAATTTCAACAACAAAAACATGACTGATAATCAGAGATCAACTTTCTCTTCTATCAGTAAGAGGCAATGGTACGGGAAAAACCCAAATCCATCAATCACAAGTGCAACTGCAATAAGATTGGGTTTTGTATCAAACATGAAGTCTATCAATAAGTTTGTTTTGACCAGACAAATCACAGTGTAGGGTTTAACTTCAAATTTTTCATATATTTATAATTATTGTCCCTGAATGTTGCCAAAAGAAAAGAGACCATTAATGACTAAGTAGGAAAAAAGAAACATGCAGCTTATTAGGCTGCTATATTATGAATAATAGAGACTCTTAAGAGACTTCTACACTGATCGAACACAACCTTATGAATTATACCATGATGGGTTTTTATATTTATTTCCTCTGCTATTTGTCATGCTTGAATGAGGTTTATCACTTAACAATCAATTATTAACATGTGTCAGAGTAAGGAGTGCTATTACAGGGATTGAGATGCATGTTGTACTGTATAGTGGTCAGAACTGACGACACTTCTTGTACTTTCACTCTCCTGTCTGTTAGGGAAGCTGGATTTTAAGCTGGAAACTGAACTTCCTGGCTCTTAATTTGTGAATAATGCATCGCCCAGAACCTGCAATATACCAAAATGTGCAAATACGTGGGATGGCGCATCAGAAATATTTCTCACTCCACAAGCTTGCTTTTTGCCATCATTTTCTGGATAACAATTAGATTTGATAGAAAGCGATGATTTTGTTCTTTAAGTGAAAGTTGAAAGTTCTCTGTCAGTCATAATAATTAAACACAGTATATAGTCGACACACTCTTTTAAAGAGTAAATAACGTAAACTGCTGCAGTTTAAATTTTATTAATACACATATGCCAGTTCTACACTCGTCAATTACATCAATTTAACACACAAAAAAAGAATACTGAGCGTCCTCCTTCTCAAGAATATTAATATGACTTGCAAGTCAGTCAAGAGTATCATCGTCACATCCTTTTGCCCATTGAAAATGGTACATGTGTAAGCAGTGGTAAACCTGATGACCGTTAAACAAAGACCACATTCATTATGCAGATAGATAATCGCTCCCTATTCTGTTCATTTGAATATATCAAAACCTCATCTATTTGTATGATAATCGGATGGTTGGAGAAGAGGAGAAAAGTACATCTGTTTTGATTGGGGCTGCAAAAGGAGCAAGGGATGGCAGACAAGGGTGGGTGTCTTAATGTGGGTTTTGAATATGCAATGTGTGTCTGACCTCACCAGGCACGGGAGAGGAGGCATGTAAGATTTATAAGTCGTCTGCAGCCCCTTGATTGACTAAAACACAGGGGAACATTTAGATAATGTATCCCCACTCCAAACAACTGCTTAGGTCAAAAAGTAAAAGAAGCCAGCACTGACAGCTGCAGCTACTGAAAAGCCTCTATTTACTCACAGTTTATTCCAAAAACATAATACAGAATAGTCTGTGCTCCCATATTTGATAAAATCATTTACTTTTGGTTGGCTTGCACATAATCTGATGTCATATTTTGTGTGTGTGTGACCTAAATCCAAAGATGGGGGGGAGCGGAAGGACCCTTAGCTTACCTTTTTTTATTTTTTTGGCAATGGCAATCTGGGTATGGGAGATAACAGAGTGAAAAATGTTGGAAGCAATCCACTCTGCCTTGGAGTAAGACCTTTACGATTTCACCACTTCATTAGGAAGTGGCTAATCTCTCCACTCGAGAGGCCTGATAAGGACTCTGCGCTAATGCAGGGGGAGTCAAAGTTCAAACAGCCTTCGATGTTTTGATGCTTAACTTACTAAAGTTCCTGTATGTTCATTAGACAGCTTTATCAGGAAACTCTTCTCTTACATTCCCCAATACCCATCAAGATTGGAAGAAGTGGTGGTGGTGGGTGGGGTGGGGACAAGGTGGAGAGCGGCGCAGCAGTGTGCAGATAACAGATAGCAGGGAAAGAGGGCTTTTATGGAAGAGCAGATGGAGGGATGAGGTGGAGAGAGAAAAGGAGATGACTGGTCAGACCATCTTCTCTTCTGCTCTATAGCGCTCGCTCTGGATCTCGATTAAGCCTTCAGTTGCAGTCAGTGTGTTTGCCTTCATCCATGTTGGGCTATGTATTTGGGCATGCACATATGAGTTCCTGTGTGTGTTTGTAGGCATTGCCCTCATTTGCATGTTGTGTGTGCGTTCAAGGCCTTGATGTCCTCATGCAGTCACATCTCCATCCACACGACAACAGCCCAGGCCCCTGCACTCATCAATTTTACATTGCAATTTAAAAAAGCCTATCACAACTTCCCCATCAGTTTCACATCGGCCCCTGGAGCACATAAACAGGCCTATTTATACTGATCCCCTCTTTCCCTGAAATTGTTTTTCAAAGGGAAGATACTATTTTGTGCCCTTCTAGTATCAAAGGCTTGTCAGGACTCCAGAGAGTCCACCAATATCAAAGTAACACAGGAGCAAGAGGACACATTGAAGAGAGTGTGGGCCAAGAAAACAAACACACATTTAGCATGAACTATTTTGGGACATTTGGATGCTCTTATTTTTGTTTACTGAATCCGACTTCTGTCACTTTGTGTCAAGCGACATGTGGGCTGCGGTTTAATTGGGTCTGACATGTTTCTCATTTTAGACTAACTTTACCAGTGTTCCAACATGGTGTTCCTGCTTCACAGAGGAAGTTGTGAAAAATCTGGAGTACAAACTCCAGAGAGTGACTGAATCAAAGGTTACAAAATGTTTAGACATAGCGAAGTGGCACGATGTGTTTGAGCGCACTCAATGAAGTATGGTTGTATTGGAAGCTACTTCCCGAACACAGTTTCATTTAAAGAAGAGTGCAACATTTTGGGGATTTTTTTCTTCAGTCAACAGTGTATGCATTAATATTACAAGTGATGGCATAGCAATGAATGCAAAGGCTATCACTTACATTTCCAAAATCATTCCATCAAAGTGCAGATGGCAGTTTTGATGGACTTTATTACTTCACAGACATTCAAACATGCCATTGAACAATAAAGACAGGAAGTGAATATGTCTTAGATACACAGAGGTACAGTATGTGCAGGCAAAGAGAAATGCCAGAATAAAACATCTGTGAGCAGATAACAAATGAGGGTGCCAACTGGGCCACAAAATGCTGCAGAGATAATCTGCTATCAGTGAGCCTCGCTGATCCCAGAGAAAAGAAACGGGGCTTAGAGGGCGAAGTGTCAACACCTTAGATATCTGTACATACTTAGCCTTGAAATCAAAGCTAAGGTGGCAGGACCTGCTCACTACTTAGCCACATATCTCCAGAGCAGTGACATCTCTGCACTACAAACCAAAGTGCCTCGACTTTCAGCCCAAAAGAAGACATCAAGTATGATTAAACATGAGAGTGTTCCCGTTTGTTCCCCACAAAATTCATTCACAGTGTCCTAATTGTCCTGGTTCTTAAACTATTCTTTGACCTTGTTTTTCCTGCTTGATTGTTGTTGTGGCCAATATCCAGACACACACATACACGCACACAAAAATAAAAAACAGGATGTTTTCTCTTTATGCTGAGCATGAAAACAAATACATTCAGCATAATTAGTCATTTAATTATGCATATTTTTCTAAATGAAGTGACTCACATGGAAAGAGATCAGTATGAGGTCTTTATTTTGCATTCAATTAAAAATAAAGGAAACAGTTACCAGACAAAAAGAATATTTAATTCAAACCATTTTTATCCTCGATTCCCATCTATTATCAAGACTACCATTCCCAATGTTGCAAGTTATTTATGGTTAATAACATTAAAAACATTCCACCTTATATGTAGTGAAACATCCTTAATTGAATTCCATTTTACCTATATTCTGCATCACCACAATCAAACAAGAACTCACGTTTAAAAGTATTTGCAATCTTCTTCATAATATCTATAGAATATAATTATATGTTTCCTTGTACTAATTTGTCAACTCATCATCTCAACTAAATGCATGCAAGAACACAAAATGTCTAATACAATGACAAGTTCTGTTTGTCGAAGTTGTGGCTCCTGTATAAACGTTTTAAACTATTGCTTTTCATGATGTCTAAGGTGTGACTGCTATTTAATTTTTATAGTTAAGGGGTTATTTCCTAAAAATGTTTTCAATGGGCCATTCTGTACTTTAAGTAATTCAATAAATTCAAAGCAAACTGCACACATGATTTACACTATAGAAATGTATTGTTTTTTGGTGTAATTTAACAGAGTTGAAAGTGTTACGGCACTACTAAGTATTTTAACTTTTAAATGAAGCACATGTTTTTCCAAAAATGTGACGTCGTTCTACTATAGCACAAGTCCGCCAGACTATGTTTGTTGTATAAAATGCTTTACATATATAATCAGGCATAAATATCTACAGAAATATACAATTTGAAATGGGATGAGGGGATGAGTAAGTTGTCAGGATCATTTTAGCTTTCCAACCAGCTACATTACAAGGCTGGAACTGTGGGACTCACTGCTGCAGCCTCTGTTTGATGGAGACTGACTTCTTCCGCTCCCACTGCACTCTCCTGGGTAAAGGGGGCTTTAGGGGAGCAGGAGACCTCAGTTTTCTCCTCCTCAACATCTTCATCACTGCACACAGAAGTTACATGCTGTGTTAGATGTGTTCAGTTTGACAGTAATATAATAATAATGCGCATTTGGCACATTTTCATAACTACAAATAAAGAAATATAAATTTATTGCAATAATATACACATACAGCATATACAACATATAATATATATATACAACAGATCAGATGAAGTCAACTTAATCTCAACTGTCGGCATATTCAGATGAGACGGGTCGACAGAAACCCGGCCTTTATCCAACACTGCAATCAGCTGACAGCTCTGTGTCAGGTGTAAGACTGCTTGGCGCATCCATGTATTTACAGGTGTGGGAGTGTGTAAACAGTGTGTCGACGGTGTAGTAAGTGTCTGGTTTGTGTGTGGGCTGTGTTTTTGTGAAAGAATAAGAAATAAAATGAGACTGAGAGTGCCAGGATGACCTCAAACTGAAATAAGTTTTTACCATGGAAAACTACAACTCCTGAGTAAAATTATGTCACTTCCTGTTGTCGCGATCATTCACGTGCACAAAAACAACGCAATTCCTACGTTATGTACTTTTATTGTCCTTTTCCCACATACCATCAATCGCAAATCTACTTTTTAATATTTATTTTTTGCTGTTTTGTTTTATTTTAAAATGTAGAATACAGCTAATTCCTGATTTAAGCAATGATGTTATGACCGAAACAAGTTTACTTCCTGCACTGTTTGGCTGCACTGTCACTGCAAAGCCCCAGTTGATACCGCCGATAATGATCTATTTTTAAGAACAAAACCAAACTACAACATTTTCTCCTCTACACTTGAAAGACAGCAAGACCATCTTCCAGGACTGACACAGCTCTATGGTGATAGGTATGTCTACGCAAGACTTCAATTAGATTTGCCTGCATTTTTCAAAATTCCATCAGCACTTCAATTAAATGTCATCACATGTCTCCCATTATTCCCATATGAAGATCCATGCAAATTTTCAGATCAGTTTAAATCTAGTCTTGCAATGCACAAACTCATACGGACATCCAAAGCTAGTATTCATTATGAGATTGTCTCCCATTAAGCACACTAATTTCTCTGCCTCTCAAAGCAGCTAAGTGGACACCATTTACAAAAAAAATTCACATTATTGATGTAACAGTGTCTACATAACTAAAGCACAATCTAGAAATTGTTCCCTGTTCTTAATTAAAACAATGTGAATATTACTGTAAAAATGTGCAGTTTGTATCCTTTTTTTAATAAAAACCTTCAGAGAAATGTATCAGCATATCAAACATGGACTCCTCATTTATCCTGCTTTCCATTTTTCATTGATCTTGGTGCGATCACTTCAAAAGGCCCAGACAACTAGAGGGGTGCAAACCAATGCCCAAGCCTATGCTTACATCTAAAAGGGCAGTCTTGGCCCTAGACAGTCCCATTCTTAAGCCAACACTGATAGAGTGGCTTTATAATCCAATGGTTTGAACCTGAGCAGGTAACAATTTGCTGGGGGCATAAAAGCTTTATCTTTGTCCTCACTACATTGCCATTTCCTTATCTGTCTGTCTTTGTCATTCTATTTTTCTTTTTCTATGCCTACCACAGCTTTTATATTCAAGAATGGAGGAAAAATCAAGGAGAAAGTGACCAATTCTTTAGTTTTAATAGTCAATCCCATAATTTGATGCCTTTTTAAGTGTGTCACTTTAATGTCACTGAACAAAAAAAGCTACAAGCAGACGTGTACACTCTTACATTTTTATTCTCCTAATCATATTCATGCACTGGAAGGTGCTTCCTCACTCCTATCATGTAACAATTGTATAAATTCACACGCAACATACTGTATATACTGCCACTTCAACGCACAACCACTACCATCTCTAAGTTCCAGCCCAGAAACTCGATCTTTAGAAGTTCTCTTAATCAAAGTGCAGTTGCGAGGCTAATCAAAGGGCTCTAAATAACTCCATCTCCCAACACAGGCCATAGGAGGATTAAAAATCCACTAGCCAGAACTGGGTTTCTTCGATCTGGGAGCCGCTAACGCCTAATGAGAACTCCCCAAAGCCCCAGATCACAGCTGAGCTGCTGGGCGCAGCATGCTGAGGCCCCTCTTTAAATCCTAAAGAGATCCTATCAGGATGAGATGAAAATAGATATTGCCCTCTCTGGGTGTCAGATGATTAAAAGAACGGCAGAGGATTATAGAGTCCAGTTTGGATGTTAGTTCTGCAAGGGGAAAAAAAGAGAGACTTAGTGTTCCTGTATCTATGCATTTCTTTTACATGGCATTAGGGCCCTAACCGACAACAGCAGCTAAGACCAAGGGTGAATGTAAAGACAATGCTTCATTAAGCAGACTTAGAAGAGCTAAACTTTGTTTACTTAGATGTTTCAGGGATTACAAAACTGTTTGCAGTCACTATTAAAAACACAGGGCTTTTGTTCAAGCATGAGGGCTGATGACCGCAAAATTGCCTGTACTGAACTGTTGTCTGTACATAATAACTGTCCTGGACCTTCGATTCATGGATCATGACACTGGTATACTTTGGACATTAAATAGTTTAATCTGTCCTAGTTATTTAACAATATGTCTTTAAGTAGTTTTGAATTTTCCAAGAAAACACAAGGAAGCATTAGAAATTATTGCTACATTATATTGCACTTAAAAAGTAAATGCATTCAAAATGATTAACAAAATTTCCAACGATTCATTTGGTATTTTCACCATTTACATTTAAAACAATGAATAGGTGATCAAACTGAGATTAAAACAGAACTAGTTTTTTTCTCTTCGTCAAAAGAAGATAAAAGTCAATAAACAACTTATCTTTCTAGGGTCATTGACAAAATACAACCTCATGTTTTTGTTATCTGTATTTTTTATATATATAAATAGTGCATGTTTGGAACAAAACATCCAACAAAAAAAATTAACTATATGTTAAGTATTAGTTGGGTTGCCTGTGACATAGTAGAGACTGTGGTAATCTGTTAAACCTAGTGAAGCAATTCTAATCTCAAACCCTAAAGAATTGCCTTACAATTTACCAGAAAGTGTCATCATGTATTGCTGTGTTGATATGTTGCAAACGCCAAGTAGAAAAAAACAGAGCCTATTTAGGGGACTATGGCTTTGAAAAATTATAATATTTCTGTCTCCAGCATGGTCTTTTATCTAACTATGAGCAACAAATGTTATTGTCTTAACCCAACCAGTTAGTGATTAAAGTGTTTTAGTGAAGCCTCTGACTGCATGTAAAAACAGTTGGCATATCTGGGTGTTGACCTTTTTGTCCCATGGTTTACAGCACTGCTCAATTATGCACAGCCTTTCAAGCCATAGGACACATGCATAATTGCATTTGTTAACAAAAACACTTGAGAATAGTTTTGCTCAGGTGCACAAGCGCTCGAGTTGGATTTCCTTCCTGCCCCCTACAGGGCAAACATTAGTTTGGAGCAGTGGTTCTAAACCTGGGGTCCGGGGCCCCCCAAGGGGGTCCCCAAAAGGGCACAACTTTCAGCTGCCATTGTGATTAATGTCCACACATTGCCCCTATTTTAAGAAATAAAAGTTTCGCTACATGTTGTTAATTTAACTTTGGCTTTATGGAAGGACAGGACTCAGCCAGAATGCATTATTTTGGGGGAGAATCTAACTATTTAAATCAATAAACCAAGCATGGTTTCAGCACAGGGTGGGGCTGGGGGGTCCATGGCTTTTCAGGATTTGCATGAAGGGGATCGTCAAGGAAAATAGGCTGGGAACCATTGGTTTAGAATACACCTCTTTTAGTCTTTTTTAAGGGTATGAACAAACAACCTATTTGAGTTATTGATGACAGAATGTCTTTTGTTTCTGAATATATGTTCATTCTACTATCTATTCATTCTTAATGCTCCATAATAAAGGTAATAACATAAAAATATTTCCATGCCCATAAACTTGAAAAGAGTGAATTAATGTTTCTAAAGGCTAAACTACAAAAGAACTCTTAATGTACAGTACATTTATTCTTTATTATAGCTATGTATATGCATTCACTGATATTGCTTTATTAGGGATCTCACAATTAGTCAGCCCTTGTATTCTCAGAGCAGTGACTCACATTCTGGCAACCTATCTACCTGTCGATCTCTTTTAGAGTGGAAGATCTTTATACTCTAACTAGACCAACACAGATCTGACAAGGTTGTGTGCACCTGTCATGTCCCACTCTCCTTTAACTTTAACATGTTCATGTCTGGGCCTGGCAGGTCATTATAATAAATGAGGTGGGCTCAGTGGACAGCCATGCCTCGTTCCTTTTCCCTAATGGGAGGGAAGAAATCTGCAAACCACTATTTTACATTGAGTGATGCTGAAGGCTCAAAGAAACTCGTTAAAGTAGACAATTAGAATTACGGGGGTGGGGTATGTCTCCCTGCCCAATCACAAGAAATATTCCTTGTTATTTTAATAATTCAGACAGCAGCTAATTTCTACAGCCCATCTGTGTCAAGGTGATGTGCAGCTCACATGTCCTAAATGTGCCACTTTGAACTTGGTCACTCATGTTTCTCAAGTGCAGCAGACAGGTTTGTAGGAAGATGACGTGTATTTTTAATTAAATCAAGCATTGGGGGGAACATAATAACGGGGGAGGTATGTGAGAAGAATTGCTTAAACTCTTTTTGTGTGCTACAACATCTGTGGTGATGCATTTCTCTGCACTGTAGATTCACAGTGGTTTGTATTTCTTTCTTGATTTGACAGCAAACATATTCAATACTCAGCACTGCAACTGCCATTTGCCAAATATTATGTTGAATTGAACACAGAGAAGGCATAACTTGTGTGAAATTCTCTCCCCGTCTGGGACATATTCTGCCCTCAGTGCTTACACAGCTCAACAACAGACTTACAGACATACCTTGATGCTCAAGTCTAAGGCTGTTAGACCCTCCACTCACATCTGAAGTGGCTTCGCACAAGTGCAAATCTCTCCAAACCAGACCCTGAGGACTCTATTTCATACTCCCAACCCCTCTCTGCCTCTTCCTCTCCAATATGTCTGACCTAGACGTCTGTGCTCCTTTCATCCACATTCCCATGGAAACTCATTTAGCCTTGCTAGAGGGAGAAGGCAGCCCTGGGTTCAATTGGCTGGATTTACACTTGAGATATTATTCATTACATTAGCTGCCATGCTGATCTCTTGCTCGGTTGTTCTCTCCCTCTCTCCAACTCACACTTTCTATCTCTCTCATTGTCTGGTGCCAGGCTTCTCAATAAATTTCCTGTCTTAAAATTCATGGACTTCTCCTCAATACATACCTATATTCTGTTTTTTTCTATTTTTATCCAGCTTGTCTTATTGCCACATAGAAATTGCATTGTTGAATGTCAGGAGCAATATTTTCAAGGACAAATTAAGGCACGAAGGCACAAAGATGCTGCATAACAAAGTAAACGTGTCTTGAGATTTATTAGAATGAATGCCAGTGACTGTAACAATATGCAAATACAGAGATATCTTCTCTTAAAAAATAAATAAAGAATAGGCATAATTGAATTGTCGACGCTTGTTAAAACAATTCAACATGGTGTCCAGACAATGTAAAAGAGAGAGGAGTTTTTTATCTTCAAAAGCCAGTGTGTGGCTATCAGCACCATGGAATGTAATTGCTAATTGTCCTTGCTACTGCAAATTTTATGGTACTTAAGCTTATTATATAATTGCTAGCCAGAGTTTCTCTCCTGTAGTGAACTCAACCATAATGAGTGTGCATCTGTGTGTGCATATAACAGGAAATATTTAAATCTCTTAATCCACATTTGAGCTCATCCACTATCCAGTCTTTTATCACCTCAAGAAGTATATTTAATTGCATCGCAATTACATGTTCCATCATTTGTTGGGGTACCTTGCACAGGATCCTAACAGCACAATGTGGGAAACTCAGAGTAGCTTTAACTAAAAAAAATTAAAAAATTAAAAAAAAAAAAATGTGGGGACTGCCACTAGCAAAAATCATTTTGGAGTATAATAAGTTCAGGTGTTTTTTCTTATATTGTTATCAGCATCTTCGTTCTTTTACAACCAACAGGCCAAGCTTTACCAGTGCCACTACAGCAACAAATTTCTGACTGGCCATTACACAAACTTTTATAGTTAGCAAATGAAAATGGTATTATAATAATAATGAGACAACTGTCATTTTCTTTACCATTTTTAACCTACGCATCTGGCTCCATTTTTCCATACAACTAACAGACTACTGCCCACTTCTGCTCTGCTGAGTTGAGGTGTTAATTTGTTATTGTTCATTTAAACAGTTTTCTTTGATTAAAATCAACTCTTCTATGTTGCCCTGTTGATGATGTGGTTCATTTTAGCTGATCTGAGATCTGTTAAAAAGGATTCTTGAGCAGACATTCCTCCAGCTGCTTAGAGCAGAGTACTGCTGATTTGCAGTGCTGTGCATGAATTAGTTCAAAAGAATGCGTTCATTTAACACAATTGTTTTTCTCTGAACGTTGAGCTGCACTCGGTCAGATTATGTGAGGTCCTACAACAGTCACTGCCTAAATTTCCCCAGTGACACACCTACTTCATACTACATTACCCACAATGCACTACTCTGTGACACATAACAAACCAGAAACGCTCTGTTGCAAGGCTGGTGCAGTCCTTCCCTAAAAAAGTGAAAAGTGAGGCGCTGTAGACACCACGTGCACATTATGATAGTTTATAGGAAAAAAAGAGTCTCTAATATTTGCAACCCTCTTGAACTTGATTTTGTTTTTTTTAACCTGTCCTGTCCAGCATCATAGCAAGCAGAATGGTAGTCTGGTTGCTGTATTGTGCCCAACAATTTTGCTTTGCCAAGGGGAGGCTTACAAGTATAAGGCTCCTCTTGATAGTCTGATTCCTTTATTTATTTATTTACTGT
>JBAMHW010000006.1:22000502-22013829 GCA_037177495.1 Rhadinocentrus ornatus
ACACACCAGAAAATTTCTTACAGCTTTTACCGAAAAACAGAGCTGCCAGAGATTAAGAGTTTTTAAATAATGACCAATTTAAAAAGACATATCACAAACGTATCACAACACTGACCAGATACAAACCCACAGAAAAAAAAAGAAAAATGATTTCTTAGTGTATAAACCCACTGGACGACTCAGTGACTGTCAGCATGCAGAGGATGTGGAACAAGGAGTTATCAGAGATGAGTGGGATCATGCAAATGTGACCCCGCCTCTACGGAGGCTAGAGGCAGACCAGGCCAGCCCAGAGACCCGGGCCATTAACAGCAACCCCGTAGCACAAACCCATGCCACCCCACCCTGAAGACGAACCAAGCCCCACCCGGAGGGTGGCAGAAGAGAGCCCCAGCCAGAGTCCCCCACGGTCTTAGGGCACAGGCCCCAGTGGGCCAAGAAAGGTAGCCGCTGGCCTGCCAGGGACCAGCCATCCAGAGCGGCCCGAGCGAAGGGTCCAGGGCCCCAGGAGCCCGGGGACAGCTCCGACTCCCCCAACAAAGGCAGAGGGCCCGCACCATGCCAAGGAGAACTGGGCCCCCCCAAACATCCGCCCGGCGCGGGCCAGTACCCACCCCAATGCTCCAGCCGCCCACCCCGGGAACCAGGGCGTCACCGACCACCCTCCCCCACCCTCCACCCACTCCAACCTCCACCCCACACAACCCCCCACTCACACCCTCTCCCGTTTTTTCTTGCTTTTTAGAGAAAAGCTATAAAGCCCTGCTGTATGGTAAGTCAACTACAGCTTCCCTGCCTCCCTCTTCTGCTCTGTCCCTCTACTTTTCACTCCCTCACTCATCTCCTCCACTATTTTTGACTGTTTAGTAAACAGGCAACAAGTGTTATATTCCTTTAGATCTCGAACATTGCACAGGTAAAGTTGGGAACACTAAAATATTACACTTGCATATAACTCATCAATTCTATTCCTTAGAACTTGAGAACATAAAGTCAAGATAAATCAAGTACATAGAACCTTTGTTCTTTTACGTCACCTGACTCTCTTCCTCAGGTTCCTCAGGTAAAAATATTTTAATATTGGCTTACTCATCTGGAAATGCAACAAAGAATGAGTAATTACAGAAAACTAACCAACATAGTTCCTTTTTTTATGTAACTGTAACTATCTGAAACAACATGAGAAGGTGAAACTTTGTGTCATTAAATGTTACTGGTACCAGTGTTGGGGTAGTTACTCTAAAAAAGCAATTTGTTACTAGTTACTCATTACTTCTGTAAACTGTAATGAAATTACTTTACTCGTTACAAGAACAACATCGCTGTCTGTGGGAAGAAATGGACACACTTGTCTCATAATCATTTTATCTAGTATTTTCTAAACCTGGGCGATTCAACAAAAGACAGGGGGAGCATGTCTCCTACAATGAACCCTGCAACTAGCTTGTTAATTTCTGTCTGTTACCAGCTGCTGCGCTCCAGGAAATGTTGAAAGAAGCTTAGCTTGTTTAGGAGGGGTCGGCTGCTGAAGGACTACTTCCACTGACTGGCGAGCAGGATGCTTTGCCACAAGTTTGGACTGAAACTGGACTGAACTGAAAATAATGCGAATATCGCCACTGACCAAAAGCCTGTATCTCCGACTCCAGCTGCATTTTTCTTTTTCCTTAGTTGGCGCACAATCAGCCACGTCACGTAAATCGATCTCTATGGCAACGTGCTCAGGCAAGCTCACACACAGGCAGCAGCATGCGCGCACCACTTAAAACGGATGAGAACTTCACACATAGGCAAACATGGCTCGAGTAACGCAGGAAAACGCGTTACTGTAGTCCAGGAAAGTAATTTTGTTACCAATATTGTGTAACGCACTAGTTTACTTCGTTACCCAAAAAAGTAATATCGTTACTGTAATGCGTTACTCCCAACACTGACTGCTGCTAACATTGCACTGGCGTCAACATTAGAGTAATTTTTACAGGCTTGAGCAAAATATTCATCTAATTTATCCTTGCTCAGGTACCTTTCTCTCAGCCTTTTCTTTGTCCCTCTGCTCTGCTTTGTCACCTCTGGCGCCACTCTCGAGTGAACTTCGAACTAGTCCGTGTGAAGTATGAAGTTGCACAACACTGCTGATGTAAAATCCAAATGAATTTACTTGATTGTTTGATCTTTTATGTATGACTGATTGGTTAATAACCAATTTTTCTTGGATGTGACATAGTCAGGATGTAGATTTACTTTGCTTTACTAAAGCTGTATTTATACTGCGTGCTGTCGGTTACGGCGTAGCTTACGCTGGTGAGTGTGCTCTCACACTCGTGTGTGGGTACGCATCGTTTTGGTGTCGTGTTGCATTTCTCCTCCTAATCTGAAGGTGGCAGCAGGGGCTGGTAAACTCACCAGGTCAGAGTTCTTTTAAACGTTCACTTCAGATCTGGTGCGTATTTTCTGTTTACAACAACAATAGCGTGTAGTCTTTATTAGCTTGTGGAAGAAAACAAAGAAATATTCAATCAGCCTCTTATCAACTTCATCCATTAGGTACTGTTTTTAAAAACGCCGTTAACTACACAAATTCAGCAAGATGATTTAGAAATCCGGAAACTCGTGATCCCAAATTGACCAATCACAAGGAAGGTTTGGAAGAGGCGCACATCAAGCCTCCGCTGACCTACGCAGCATCTACGCAGTGACGCAGAAGCAGACTCCACGCGAGTATAAATTCACCTTAAGACTTAAATCCTTACACTGGCTGCCTGTCTCTTATTCAGAAAGTTGTGGTTCTGAAACATCTGCCACTAGGCCTTTTGGCTGAAATGCTACCAGGTGCATAACAGTAATCTATAGATATTTGTTACATATGAACTTAATCTGCAGATTCTCAAAACAAGGACAAAGCACGCTGGGGCACACATGCAGATGTAACAGCTTTTGTGGGCTCATATTTGTTTCATATGCACTTATGTGCCCTTTCACATACTGCATGTGCACATGCCTCGTCACAGAGAAAGGGGGGGTAATATCCATCTTTTGCAGTCCATTTTTTTGGGAGATAATGACCATTTCTTCTTCTCAGTGACTGATGACAGGCAGAACTAACTGCTAATGGCATGCTAGTGCCGGAGCGGGGCACTTATGTTATTTTTCCTGACAAGGCTCAGGGGAAGACTTCATTTTTTTGACACTTGACCATGCAAATTCACTTCTGCTACATTATTCCACATTTACATCCATCCCCCCTCCCACCACCATCATCATTCCCCCTGTCTACAACCACCTTACCCCACCCATCTCTTTTCTTCAGAATCAGCCTGTGGATGTAAAAGCCTAACCTTTCATATCCCCTCTATATCCCCCTCTCTCCCCACAAAAGCAAATGAGATAAAGATGTGGAAAATACAATATGTGCCAGGATATGAATGAGAAGTACAAAAAAATATTATGTTTAATTTTAGATTTTTGTCTGTTTTCTTCACTTTAATTTATGGTAAATGCCTGTCCTGTATATTTATTATATTTATAATGATCTAGAAAACTACTGACATTCATGTATCTAAACATTTTTTCCTTTAACAATCTATGTGAAAATACATTCTGCTTATGATTTCCAAGCTGAGTTTAAAATTCAAACAGCCTTAATGTCAAATAGCAGGTGAAGTCCACAAATGTTTTCTTGCTTCTAGTGTTTTTCATCACATAAATAAAGTTTTATTATTGTAAAGCCCTTAGCTCCTCTAAAATTTGTTGAAATCTTAACTGTCTCAATGGGTGGTTAGAGTTTTGTGTTCAGGTACATGTGTGTATTGTGCAAAACATTCAAACGTTTGTGTGTGCATACAGTTCAAAATGTGTTTGTACTTTCCTAACTAAGACGTAGATCTGTGTGGGGAGGTGTGTGTGAGAGGGGAGCAGGAGGCTGATGGGTCTTGGTGGGTCAGCACACCTGCTGCGGCTACAAGCACTCTGGGACAGCTAATGTTCTCTGGGCTGACAGGAATCTACACCATCACTCGGTTGCCCAACCCTCCTCCTCCCTCTTTCCCCTTTAGCTCGGGCTTAGATAGATTGCCCTTGTAACGGGGGGGCTAATAAGGTGCCACAAAAGGGTTTTTAATGGGGGAGGGACTTTGATAGGTTTTCCAGGACACAGAAAAGCCACACACAGGAAGACATATGCATGGCATGCACATGGAGATTAAACACACACACACACGTTGATGCACGCAAGCATGCCTCTGAACTCACAAACAAATGTTTGTGTGCACACATGTTCATGCTTGCACCCACACACACTCTACCTGTCTGCTTGCTTTACTACATTATTATGGCTGGCAGGGGGTCTCTGGCCCTCTGCTGTTCTCCAAAGTCAGTCTGTAATGTGTCATAAGAGAGAAAATTAGGAAGGAGGGAATGGAGGGAGGAAAAGAAAGAGGAAAAAAAGTAGGCAGACTGCCAGCTGACAATGAAATAAAGCCCATTAGAGAGACGTAAAATAACAGAGGGAAGGAAGTGACAGCAGGGCTGCTTCACATAGCTTTAGTGTCTTTAACAACTGTCAGTCCCACTTGGAGACAGCACATACATACTCCTACACATAAAAGAAGCATACATAAATGCACACGTGCTCACAGGTACACAAACACAGGCAGACCTGCAGGCACAACTTTAGGGTTTGTAATGTGTGCTAATAAAATGACACCCAAAGATTCACGGTAAAGACGGAGATAAAGAAAAAAAATACACGACGTCTAAAATTCACAGGGAAATACTTAAAGTCCTTTATTAAATCTAAAATTCCTATTTTAGTTTTTTAAATATAAATATTATGATTATGCATTATTTTAAAATTATTTTAATAATAAAATAAATAGCTTAAATAAAAATGAACCTACTC
The DNA here is from genome assembly GCA_037177495.1 of Rhadinocentrus ornatus. Classification (NCBI taxonomy): domain Eukaryota; kingdom Metazoa; phylum Chordata; class Actinopteri; order Atheriniformes; family Melanotaeniidae; genus Rhadinocentrus; species Rhadinocentrus ornatus. The sequence goes on from JBAMHW010000006.1 coordinate 22,005,400, forward strand.
CAACATTATAGTTTCCCTTAGAATTGATGCAGTATTTTCATTGCAAAAGAAATTTGAAGTCATGCGAATTTTTCTCTACTTTTTGGTTATTCATTTCCTTTTTTATTTACTTATTTATTTTTTACCCTGTCTTGTCCAGCCTCCAAACATACAGAACGGCAGTCTGTGTGCCATATTTTGTTGTTTTTTGGTTATTCATTTCCTAATAACTTCAGCTGAATGTACTTTAACTGCTAAGCCAAATTCTAATCCAAGCTAAAGTTTTCAGAAATATCTTAAAACATTAGGGATACATAGTCCTTTCATACTCAGTTTGGAGAATCGGGGAGAACTGTGACAGCTGAGACAAAGCAAGAGCTGCTCACATTGGGGTCCACAAAGTTGTTTTTTAAACAACTCAACCCTTAGAAATCTTTGATAGACATTTAAGCAAATACTAATTCTGCTGAATTTTATACCACAATACTTTTGCATCAGACAGTTATTTACTTTGTCATAATTTTCTTAACTGAAGAATGTCTGTGTTGCTTCCTGTTGTTTTTTATGCACAGCTGGAGGTTAGTGTATCTGTCCATCAGGAGTAATGTTAGGCCTTGGATGGCTTACTGCTGGGCACTAGATGGGATCCCTTTCCTAACAAGACATTTTCATGTCTTGTTAGTATTTTGGGATTTGACCAGTGGAGCTGATCAGCAACAAAATGCTTAATACTGTACCACACCGTTACACATAACACACACGCTCATTGGTTTACAAAATGTCCTTCCGTTTTCGACCGCTTACCTGAGGTCGAGTCAAATGAGCAGCAGTTTGAGCACTGATGCACAAACTTCCCTTTGCCCAGCCTTGTCTTCGATCTTGTCCATTTCCAAAACAGTGAAATTATAAACATCTGTCTGATGAAGTGACTCAGTATAAGAATAATTTCAAATAGCATTTTATTTGAACTGCCATAAAAACTTTAAGATGTCAGAATCCTCAGCTGCTTCTTGGTCTTCTCAAAGTGCTCTGACTGATGCCCGCAGCAGGTGGAACACGTACTGCTCGTAAGTACTTTACACAACCTCACTTTAAAGAAAAAAAACACTAAAGGCAGCCCTTTTGAGTATCACTAATGTGAATGTGTAAAATTAGTTAAAAAAAAAGTTATCTCCCAAACACTAACAGTGTTTTATGTGTCTTATAGTCACACTTATCCAGATAAAATTAAACATCTCCACCAAGTCCTCTACCCTCATCAAGTAGCTTGTGAAAATAGTCAAAGGGTAATGAACCATTCCCTACTCTCACTAAACTGCTTTAGTACTTAATACTATAATCAGTATAGTTTTAAATGCAGTATACTTTCAACTACCATCCATTTACTTTTTACCATCATATTTTTTTTATTTATTATGAGAAAGGAAAACAAATGTTTTAGACTACCAAACCAATCTTAAATATATAAATACATTTTTTAATGTCTCTTCTTTAGTCATCTCGTTTAAACTGACATTATAAAAAAAAATTATATTTTTTGGAATCCAATACCAGAAACAGAGTATTTAATGTCCCCTTTAGTGACACTATCACATGAATTCATTTATAAATGCATAACCAAATAAAGTAGGCTGAGAGATGTTTGACTAACAGTGAACTGGGCAGAATTCTTGTTTATCTGAAATTTAAGAAATGCAGGTGTATTTAAACAGCAACAGAGTACATTGCCATATCTCGTGGTCACTGCATTGATAATTACAGGTGGATACGAGGGTGGCACTATGGAGATAAAATGGATGTCATGTAAAGTCAGATTTCACTGATGTTCTAGTCACCATGGTTATACAAATGCACATTTTTAAGTGACACAAGGCTGACCTGTCAGGAAAAAAATGGACTTTTAAATGGTATGGACAGAAATCTTGTCAGGCCAGGTCTCACTAATATCCTGAAAAATTCATGTGCACCTCCATCAATGCATGAGTGAGGGATATTCTAATAGATGCTCAATTATTCATATCCATAAATAAAACCTGCTTACCTAGATTAGGACTTAAAATCCCTCCTGTGATGGCTTACAGGGGCAGTCTAATAATGTATGTATGCAAAGGTTTTTGATGTTCAGCTGTACTTTGCACATTAAGTTCAGCCCAGTCTGAGACAGGAGTATGTCAAAACTAAAAGCACAGCTGTCAGATATATTTTCATTGGATATTCACAGAGAAGGACTTTCTAGACCTTTACAGAACTACTTGCAACACCTCAGCCACCTCACAGGTTTCACCATGAATGGTGATTTTGTGGAAGACCAGTTTGTTAGACTGTCAAACCAATGTCATAACATCATGTATGCTTCAGGTGTTTGTGACTGGGATAATAACCTGTACATGTGTCCATTTCTTGTACTAGTTTTGTCCATTTTATGAGTTGTCCATAGCAGCCCATGCACAAGCTCCACTCAGTCGTTAAGATAGATGTAAAAAAAAAAGTGAGATGAAACAATATTTTGTGTTCCAGACTAACATGCATCATATGGTGTTAGAATGCATTCAAAGCCTGCATGGGTTGTGCAACACTAAATCCATACTTATCCGAATTTACTAAGTACTTGAACAATGAATATTTTCCTGCAAAAACATTAAAAAGTTATTTTTGTCATCAAATTCACTCAGATTTACTTTGACACATCTGCTTTGCCATGTCATCCAAAGCTAAGATTATTTTGGAGAAATAGTCCGGTAATCAGTTTTAGTCACAAGTAGTTAATATTTTACTTACATGCACAACATAACAGGGAATGTTGCTTATGTTTTTAATATTTCCTTACTTAAAATTCTGTCATGAAACATTTTCTAATTCTAATTGTTTTTTGGTAAAGGGATTGTAGAAGCAGTGTAATAAATGTAACTCAAGGAATTAAGCGAAGTGCACATGCTTTAGTAAAAAGTGAATATTAACCATAACAGATTGAACGCTAGTTTAGATGTCAGGGACAATATGGAAATTCTGTGTAAATTGTTAACGTTAGACATACCAGAATTTAACTATGCTAGAGAATTAAGATCGTTTGGTTCTGACATCCGAACAGAAACACTTTTTGCACTACACTGCAGCTTTATAATACCAACAAATCTTCAAACAACCAAGTACGTTGCTTTTTCTACACAGTTTATTGAGGAATATTGTAAACTTGCTGAAAGAACTTATTTGTGCATTTGCATTGGAGCAAATTCTTAAAGGTTTTCTTTAAGGAGTTAAAAAGTCCTTACAAAGTTAAAAAGGAGGAGGAAGGGTGAATAACATGTTTATGTGCAGCATTTTTAACCATGGACCTCAACTTAAACCCATATATGACAACTTTTATAGTTAGATTTAGTCAATGGTATATAAGACTTTTTGCTCTTGTTTATAGGGGTAGAAGCCAAAACTACTTAGTTTGGTAAGAAAATGATCATAGTTAGAGCTAAAGTACATTATTTTTACAAACTCAATATCACCTCAATGAAATGTAATGGTTGTCTTACCAACATGTCACTACATTAAAGGGCACTGTGACTTCCTGGTTGATTTAAGGCAATAACATCAATTGTTTAGGATTAACAAGCAAAAAATTACTGTGGGGCTTCTTTATGCTCAATATTAAACACACACACACAGATGTAGTCTTCTATACATTCTCTGTATTCATTTTGTGCATATTTCAGCAGATTTTCAGAGTTTGTGGATGAGTACACAAACAGTGCAGTAACAATGGAAATTGTGGAGGCAGTATTACGCAGTATAGTTCATGTGCAACCAACGATAGGAAGAAAGAAGAAGCCGCCATGATATATTTAATGGCCACACAGACTACAATTACCCACTGTGCTATCTCTTTTTATGTCTCTTTTTGAGAATCTGCATCATTACGATCTCCTCCACCGTCGCTATGTTTGCTATTGTATACTAAAAAAACATGAAAATGTAAAGCACACATGGGGAGTGTGTGTGCAGGGATGTTTGATGACATTTTAAAAGGTCATACCTATTTACGTACATAAAATGAGCATGAGCATAAATGAACCCTAAAAAGTTTTAAGCTGTTGTTGATGGAAAGTACTTTTCTCATTTAAACGTCTAAAATTTGCTGGTCTGCTTATGGCAGTGTAGTTTTTTGGAATAAATGTACCCAAAAAAAGCCAACTTGCCCTTTTGGATAGGCATACTACCTTTACTTGTTATTATAAGGTTGTTTTGCAGCATTATGCAATGTTATTGTTCCAGGTTGATTGAGCTATCAAATTTCATTTAAATCTTGCTTCATAGAGAAAGCATTTGCTTATTAAACAAACTTAAATAAGGTTTTATTAAAAATATTGTTAACCCCACCCACATTATTGCTTTTATCTGAAAGAAAAAAAGATCTGTGTGTGGGCTATGAACCTCATATGTTTAATGTTTTTTTGTTGTTGTTGTTACGTTTGTGTTTTTGGAGGGCCAATGCATTATTGAAAGCATGAACAAACAACCCATGAGGCTGTTTTGGAGAGAAATATAGTTTATATATTTGGCTGGCGGTTGTCTGCCAGTGACTAAGTTTGCCAAAAACAAAGAACGAAAAAATAAATTAACTGTAAGTCCAGCATCATCCTTTTGGTATTTGTTCATAATTGGGGGGAAAAAACATATTTCATTGATTTTCTTTAATCCCATTAAACCACAAATTTAGAAGATTAAATGTTTTAATCTAACAGCATCAATACATCTCTACATTCTTCTCTGATCACTTGGAGAGAAAAGACTACTTGGCATTATTGAGTAGATGGTGAGTGTCTAAAGACTTCTGGTGAGGCAAGACTGTGAGGCAGCTTCAACAGATAAAGTGCTCAGCTGTGGTAAAGAATCCAACTGTCTGTGAGTCCACGCTGTGAATGACAATCTCAAAGTATGTCATTAATTATGAACACGTCTAAATAAAGGAGAGATTTCCAAAAAGGTTTGGGATACATTCAGAATGAGAGGGAAAGAAAGAGGGAGATATCCGTCTTTTCCGGCTTAATAAATCAGTAGAGTGAGAGATGGGCCTGCTCTGCCCCCTTGTGGCCAAACTGGTGAAATATTTTCTGTTCCAGTTCTCTGCGACTAATTGCAGTCACTCTGAATTCTATTAAACTGCAGAAGTGCAGCAGGGAGTGGGGTTTCAATTACGCACTGAAAGAGAAGGAAATCCACACTCCAATAGGTTCGTGGAACAGGAAGCATTTAACACTGCATCTAACATTTACAGGATATTATATTATATAAATTATAGTATGCAATACTAACTAACCATTTAAATAATGGTTTAAAATTTAGCAAACATAAGACCAAAAAGGGTTAACAGATATATTGTTGGTTTTTTTTATAAAAATGTAACATCTTACATTTTTATAAAATGTAAGAATACAACATATACAGCACCTCTATAAATATTTTTCCATTCCATAAATATTTTAAGGATAAAAAGCATCCTCAACAACAAATAAAACGAAAATAATCTCCAAAGTGCTGCTGAATAAAGAGTCTCATTTAAGGAGAGGTTATGGTCTGCACAGGAAATGTAATTAATATTTGCATCATGAACAAAAGCGGAATAATGTCTCTGCTGTTTACAAGTCATTACTGGCATTCAGAGTAACATCTTTTAGGTGTTATGAACTGCTAACTATTAAAAGCACTTACTGTATTCCATTTTTGTGTGAGTATTAGTTAACAAGCCACCAACAGAACTAATCAGTGAGACAAACAATTACCAGTCCAGCCTGTCAGACCATTATCCAAGAAGCACACAAGCTTTTCAGCAGTCAGCCAAAGACAATCACCCTACCAACAAGTCAGTTAAACACTCAGTTAATCCTTTAGTCAGTCAACAAGCCAGTCAGTAATTCAGTCAGTCTGCCACTCATCAGCTAAGTCAGTCAGCACGCCTCCACATCAACCAATCATTTAACTTGCTCCCACACAGCCACTGAACAGGCAGCCAGTCTAAACTTCAAATAACCAGTCAGTCACTCAGTCAGCCAGACAGGAAACCAGTTAACCTCTGCTGATGAGTCAACCGCTCCATCAGCACAACCGATACTCTACCTGTCAGTTAAAGCACAGTACATATCAAGCTGGGCTGAGGAGCACACATGACCTTTCTTGCTTCCACTGTGGAAGAGCTAAATCATTAATATTACCATGGTAACCACAGGGCAGACACACAATTTGAGAATACAATAAGACAGAACCATTTAAGAGTGGCCTGGTTGCACAAACATATGTGCATGTACACAAGGGCAAAACACACACAATAAATATGACATGTGCCCATCTCATCTGCTCTGCCCTTGGAGAATCTAAATGCTAAATGTATGTGCATATTTTTTCATAGCAAGAGACATATTAGAATTTTTTGCGCGACCTCACTACCCCCTATCCACATCCACCATCTCCCTTACGGAGGACATGAAAGAGTCTGAGGCGCATAATGCTGGAGGAATTAAGGGATTCCTTGGTGGCCCTGAGTACCAGGGGCCATGACGAGGGGGCTTAAGCATTTTGTATACCCCTTTTTACCACTCTGTCTCTCCCTAGCTGGCAGTTTGCATTTTTCAAATTTTTTAAAAGGCGTGAGCGTCATTAAATATTCATCTTGAGGTAAAATTATGATTATCTTTTTTATTCTATTAAAAAAGGCACACAGGACACTCAATATATTTGTTCTAGTTTGGAAAAGTAATACACACAAATTAAAAAGAGGAAGAAAATGTTCATGTGTAGGTCAAAACATGTGCATACTGTCTGTGTATTCTTTCTAAGTCTTGAAATGAAGTACATCTTTCTAAAGAGAAACAAAAAGTCAGAAATTTGAGCTGCTTTCCATCTAATTAATATATAAAAAAGAAAAAACTGCTAAAAAAAAAAAAAAGATGCCTTTACCTCTGAGTTGAGATGATGTCACTCTTCTCTTTTATCACTTCTTCTCAAGTGATGGTTATTGATTTAGGTCAAAGGAAGAAGAGACAAATTGACTGAGAAACTCTAGCATAGTTAAAGAGGATAGATTCCCACAGGAGCTTCTGGCTTGTGTTTGCTTCATATAGATCTTTCTTACCATCAGGGGCCACTTCGCATCTTGCCATCACTGTCAAACACTATATTACTGACATCCAGCTGCTATTTGGACTGGTCTGACATTATCTAAATTAACAATGAATGTCTGAAAGTTTGTCCTGACATTATTTTACAAGTAGAAATAAATTATCAACCCAGCATGAATTTAGGATAAGAATAAATAAGTTATAGTAAAATAATTACATTTTTTATATTTAATTACTAAAAATACTCCTTTACTAAAGATTTTTTGATAAGCTCTCTTAAACTGTTGACAATGAACATGAATAGTGTACGATTATGTTGAAGCCATTTACAAAAATAGCCACTAGAGGGAGAAATTGAACTGTTTATAGTTTCCATCCACTTAGTATGAGGTACATTAAACTGACTTAGTTTGGTAACTTTATGTAGGAGATGCAGTTAAGATTAAGTTTATTTAATGGTAAGGTGGTTTTGGCTCTAGTTAACTTGCATCACTTCAGATCCCACTCATAACTTTTTATAGTTTTAACTTGCCTTTTTGATTTTAGTGTTTGCACACATAACAGATTTTTTTACTTAGTAAGGTTTACTACAACATTTCAAATTTCATCAAATCGTGTAATAAAATACCAGAGAAAATGTTCAAAATCCTTATCTTAGTAAGTGTATCTCAGCATTATAGCAGCTTCATAGTGCAATTTCAGTCATTTTCTAAGCTCAGTGTAAATTAGTTTAAAAAAGAAAATTGTCAAAAAATTATTCTTAGATAATAATCTATGCTAAAATTTTAGCATAGATTAAAGTTAGATTTCAATTAGTACAGGTTAAAAATTAAAACTGACAAAAATAACCTTACTACCAGAATGCAGCTAAGATGCCCACAATTACCCCCAGCAGGACACAGCAACCAGTGTTGGGAAAGTTCAATTTGTACATGAACTAGTTCAAACTTCATTCCACACATTTTAAAATGAGCTAGTTCAGTTCAAAGTTCTCAATTAAAATTTTATAACTAAGTTAACAGTTCTATAAATGAACTAGTTCATAGTTCTTTTTTCCCCCAATATGTTGCTGCAAGCCAATACCCTCAGAATACTGGCATTTTCCTATCTTTGCCACCCATTCAGTCCACGCTCATAGCCAGCTGCAGCTTTTACTCCTACAGTATAAAAACATGAGGACAAACTTGCTTGAATGGTCTTTTTTTAATGAGGACTTAGTAAACAGAGGTAGGAACCAGGCTGAGGTAAGAAACCAAGGATGTACCTGAAAGATGAGGTGGCGGATGGTCTCCTGAGGGATCTCCTCCCAGACCTGGACTAAAGCATCCGCCAACTCCAGGACAGTCTG
>JBAMHW010000006.1:22061591-22072690 GCA_037177495.1 Rhadinocentrus ornatus
TTCTTTCTTTCTTTCTTTCTTTCTTTCTTTCTTTCTTTCTTTCTTTCTTTCTTTCTTTCTTTCTTTCTTTCTTTCACGGACACTCTTCCTATGCAACACCATCTCAACACAGGTGTCAAATGTGATTGGCTGCAATCAGCGCCCCCCACCCCCAACACACACACGCACACATTTCTCACTCAGAGTGTGTGTTTAGTTTGCCGGGGGAGACTCTCCTGAGATACATTCGGACTCAGTGCAACTTTCAACTGACTGCCATTGCTAAGACGAATCACAGCCTTTTCAAGACAATCACATGATTTCTTTTGGGAGTCAAAATGCTCCGCGGGGGTCACTGGGTAGAGAGAAAGTAGCAGAGTGAGTGTATGTGAGTGTGAGAGGGGGGGTGGGGGTTGATTGTAGTTGACTCTCTGAGTGGAAAAAAATTAAATGACCAGCCGGGAGAGAGTACTTGAGTTCAAGCTATTTATCGCGTCAGGACACTGCGCTTGGAAATTAATGAAGAACAAATGAACTAATATGAAGAAATCTGCAGCCGATAGTCTTTGATGTTTCGTTTACCACATGCAGAGCTCCCGCTACCGCCGCTGTTACACTTTTTAGTTCAACCTGCTGGAAAGTTTCTGCGTCTTTTTTTTTTTTTTTTTTTTTTTTTGCTTTAACAGAGTGAAAGGTGATCACCAGACATGGCTTTGTTGCGCTTTTTTTGTGCAGACTGGAGAAACTGCACGGTTTTGTTGGTACTTTTCCACATCTTCTGCTTTTTCACACCGTGCACAGTAAGTATGCTGCAGGCTGCGGTCTCTGCTGCACGGAGATGCACGCAGAGCTCATTAACTTGTCAGCGTAACAAAGTGCAATGCATAAGAATCTTTTTCTTAGCGATAACTTGTGGGATACACCAGCTAAGTCTAATTTCTTTTCTTGCAGTTGAATAATGGTGCTCGCTCTTCTGAACATCATGGCACATCTGATCTACTTCAGTTGCTCAATTTACCTCAACACACAGGTAGGCGATGTTACGTGTTCCACATGTCTGGTTGACCTTATTGTTTCTGCGACAATTTTTAGAGTGGTGGATTGCATAAGTATTTGTAGATTTGTGTTAAGCTTTTCAATATATGCATGCATCTTTCAATCGTTCCAGCAGCATCAAACAGCGCTCACCTGCGCTGTCTTACCTTTCTTCACCGCCGGGGGGCGACCTGCAACCTAACTCTGAATAGCAAGTGTCTGCTGCACCAGCTGATCTAAACCAGGGGTTCCACAACAATAAGAGAAAAGTTACATTCTAATAAACAAACAGCACTCATTTTACATTTTTCTAAAACAACAAAACATTAAGTTACATAAGTGCATTTCTAGATAATAATTTGTTAATTATGTTCATTATTAAGTGCTTAAGAGTGTGCCGCTTTTTTATTTCTTCTTTGTTTTGCATCCATGTGCTGCGTCAGCAGTTTCTGTCTGTGTAATCCTATTCAATTTTTTTTGTTTGTTTTCATCATGAAATGTTTGCATATCTTATTTAACAAACAAGCATGAAAAATCTTTTTTCTCTGTGTAAATTATCTAAAACAGAAGTGAATATTAATGTTTCTTCAATTACCCATCAGTGATGTCATATTTTAAACAGCCATTTTACATCCAGTTCTCTTTTTCTTTTAATTGAAACTGAAGATTGAAGTCACATGTTTGAACTTGTGTTAACTTCAAGCCAGAGCATCATGTTTTATCTGTGCTAATGGCACTTTGGAGCCACTAAGCCAACAAACTAACAACTGCAGGATTTTCTCTCATTTCAGCAGACAAGACTTGTGTATATATATGTGTGTGTGTGTGTGTGTGTGTGTGCTCTGTTCCCGCAGACTCTTTGTTTGTATACTGTCCGACATGGGTCACTGCAGCTGTTTATGTGTGTGTGTGTGTGTTTGGGTGGGACAGTTTGTGTGTATGTTTGGATGTGTGTGCTGGAGGAAGCATGGTAAAGTAGCTAACATATAGAAGACCGTTTCTTAGGTTTCTCCCTAACCAGTTTACTGCCTTCAACCTGATGTATGTCTTTGCAGTCTTACTGTCAGACAGATCACACTGTTCACGCTTTAGGAGTTTGGGGCTTGCTTCCCATTTTGGCAACCCATTTTTAAGCCATACAGTCATTGTAAAGCAGATAGATGCAGCTGCTAAGCAGCGTATGTCATGTTAAGGGGTAGGGCTGTAAGCTAACATCAAGGTGCACCACACCACAAGTTCAAACCCCACGCTTTCACACTGCCAGTGATGACACACTGTCTACCAGTTGGGATGATTTTCCCACAGCCAAACCATGTCTCTGTGCTATATTTGCTACTTATTAAAGCAGGTCATACAGTACAGCAGCCAAAGCTAGCGCTTATTCATTGTATGTCAAGGGTTGCTAGAATTCCCCTGCACTTACACTTAAAAAAGAGACAGCACATCCCTTTCCTGCTGCTGAAATATTGAAGCAGAATCAACAATAATGTTGTTCTCTTTATTTGCATCTTTGTTGCAAGGTGTTTGATGTCATATAGTACCAGACAGTGTGCCCTACAAACATCCCCCTCAGAAACATGTATTACTACTATTCTGAGGACATAATTCACAATTTTAAACCCTCTTTGTAAGATGCATGATCGTTAACAACCTGAAAAGTTCAAAGAAAGGATTTTTTCAATTCTTTTTACAGGGTGATGTTTTAAGTTAGATCAGGCCATTCTTATTTTTAAGATGAACAAGAGCAGAACGTTCACTCATGATTTTGCTTGTAAAAGTTATTTCTGTGCGGCTCAAGGTGTTAGGAGTCATCCATCCATTAAATTCTCTCACCAAAGTGCCATTAGACATTCACCTGGACAACGAAGCCAGGTCTGTGACTGGCCACCATCTTCTTTTATGACCCACAGTAATCTCTCTTCAGCTGCAGTAAACCAAGACGTTAAAACATGACTCACTCTGCATAGAAAAGCCTCTTGTGGAATAGTCTGGAAGCCCTCCTTTTCTTGTAACAAAGTTTTGACCCTGCCAACAAAAGTATATGTCAGGTCAAGGAGAACTTAAAAGGGAAAGGAAAATGTTGCTGTTTATATTCAGTCCGTGATGCAACCAAGGAATCATCTAACTTCCTGTGTGCAATATTATGCAGTAAATTCTGTTGACATATCATATTAGTGCTGACTGAACACATGGATGATTTTTTTTATATATGGCCAAGTTGCATCTTTAAAATATAGTGTTTGACATCTGAGATATTTGTTTTTGCCAAAGCAATGTCTGACACCCACTATTTGGGGTTACCGTTATTATACTATTATTGTTATATTACAATAATACAGTTGATATAGATAATAAAACTAAAACCGAAGCTCTGTTTTCCCTTTGGAATTTCTATGTTTTTGCAAGTAAATGACATAAGCTATCATCAGATTTGTACACAAGCCCTTAAGGTAGTTGACAAGAGCCAATTAAACTAAATTAGAAAAAGTTTTCCATATTGAGGATAGTGATCCAACAGTACGGATATGCGAGTGATAAAAGAAGCTGATGTGAATTCTTATGATTTGTTGTTAATTTGAGGATGAATTTTGAGTCATGGATTTGCAATTGATGGGATCACAGGTTTGAAGAACTGCCTTATTTTAGTTGAAAAAAATGAAGCTGAACAAAGTTTGCAAAATGCATATTTGTAAAAAAAAATTGTGACACAAATTTTGGAGCCCAATAAAAGTAGAGTTGTTGATAGTTATCATGCATCAACAACAAGTAAATGGTCACAAACCAATTCATGAGAATGCCATCAATTCACTGTCAATTCGTATAAAAAAACAAGAAATATTGAGTCAGTGTTACCCTAGTTAGGATTGATCAACCATCAATAGTCAGCAGGAGCTAGGTGTGCGTCACAAATTAAGCTGGGCTAACATTTAAGCAACTAAAGACCCCTCTCACAATAGATTATGAGTTTACCACCCGGAGAACTCTGAAAAACAATAGTATGCATAGCAAGACTGCATGTGAAGAGCCACTGTTCCCCACAAACACTAACCTCAATCTAATATGAGACCAGACCAGACTTCTCTGGTCATTTTCCTTGACTTTTGTGCATGCATGTGGGTCATTTCTTTTGGTCACTTTGTAGGGGATATCATAAGCTCATGGGATGAACAGCAAGTCCCCTTTAAAATAAATCATTATAATAATGATTTTATTGGTTAAGAGTTAAAATAAGGTTTGCTTATAGGGTGTAGACTAAGTACTAGGATTAGCTAGGTAGTGATGAGGCTACACAAAGCATCAATGTAATTCTCCTTAGAAGTGGGGTGGTGTTTTCAGTTGTTACATATGACCAGTCAAAACTTGTAACAAAGTTTAATGGGCCATCTAAAAGCTAATAGGAGACCTTGCACTTTGTCTAGTTTCCTATTTGACTGGTGCCAAGTAAATATTGACCAGTGTTACCAGCACCTGACCCCAAATTTCAGCATGTTAACCTGAGATGAGACCTGTTTGTCATTATTGTTTGCTCTGTCAATCTTTTGAGAAATGAACACTATCTGGCTGAATTAAGAGTGACTTACATGGCCTATGTAGGGTTTCTCAGGTTGGCTGGTGGATGCATGGCCGAGCTGCATGTGAAGACTCACTGCTCTCAAAAAACCTGACCTCAATCTAATATGAGACTTGAAAAAAAACTGTTTATCTGAGGTAACCCTCCAATAATTGTAAGATACATGGTTCCCAAACTGTGTACTGGTACACATATCAGTGGTGGTACTCGGGTTCCTTCTAGTGGTATGAAGAAAACCTAATTAGCAATTTCTTCTTTTATTTGTGACAACATAACTGTGGGAAAGACATCTTTTTACTTGCTGTCAAAAAACTAAAGACAGAAGGATGGATGCAGAGCCAAATCTTAGACTCAAGCTAACATCAACTGATCCGGATATCACAAGACTGTTCACTGAAGCAGTATGTGGTAATGTTTCTGAGGTGGTATGTGACTTCAAATGTTTGTGAACCACTGCTTTAGATAAAACTGTTCAAAGAAATGGTTAAAAAAAAAATCCTACAAGTCGATTTGCTGTACAGCAGTTGTCATTGCAAAAAGAGGTCACACCATTAAACTTCTAAATGGCTGATGAACTTTTGGATGTATTTTTGCAATATAAGGATATATATTACCTTAAAACTTGCTGGTATATGTGTGCAGGTGTGCTGATTGCATTTTCATTTAGTATTTAACTTCTCTTCAGAACCAAACAACATTTTTTCTTTTCTCTTTTGTCCCCATGTCATCTTTTTTTGTCCCATCCAGAATATGAGATTGTAGCGCCATATGAGGTCAACTATCATGGTACGTACATCTCGCATGATGTTGCTCATCATAAGAGCAGAAGACGGCGTAGATCCTTGACTCCAGATGCAGACTCATGGAACACTGGCAGCAGTGAAACGATCCACTTCCGGCTTAGCGGCTTGGGGCAAGACTTCCATATGGAGCTGAGAGAGACCTCAGAAAGCCTGATTGCACCTGGCTTCACCATCCAGGTCCTGGGAAAGAATGGCACCAAGAGCCTGAGGGCCTACCACCAGGATGACCTCTGCTTTTACCAGGGGTCACTGAGGTCAAGGGTCAACTCCTCAGTGGCACTGTCCACATGCATGGGGATGGTGAGTCTGAACATGCATAGAGTCAGGTTGCAGAAAGGGGCTGGATAAGAAAGAGGGAGTAGATAAGTCAAATCTGCACTGGTGTGTGAATGTGTTTGTATCAGTCAAGAGAGCTCAAGGGTCACTCCAATTGAAAATTAGTCTCCTGGACATTTTTGTTTTAGTTTGGTTTAGGCAGCATTTAGATTTATCAGGGAGTGCTGTAATTATACTCACTCACTGAGGGGATGTTGTATGACTGGGAGCCAAAGAAATTTGGCCCATTCTGAGACCCCCAATAATATAAACAGAGTGTCAAGACTCGAAACCCTGTGAGAAAGAAAGGGAGAGGTCACCAGCCCTTTCTGGATATCATCTCAAAGATTAGAAAGTCCAAATTAACAGTTACATTTGAGGGAAAATAAATTTATACACAAAGCAAAGACGAATATTTTAGAAGGGTAAGAAGGGTGAAAGGAGGACAACTTTAGATCAATCCAGCCAGGAGAGCTAGGTAAAACTTCAGTTCTTTCATTATCGTGATGCATTTTTTTGCATTTCCACACATGAAAACTGGGAAGGGTACCCAAATATCTGACCCGACAATTCCTAAAATGGTGGAGTTTAACACTATACAATCGGTTGATTGGTTAAGAAGAAAAGTCATTTCACGTGCGACTTGGCATAACAACAAAGCAGGAATGGCTCTTTGTTTAGAGCAACATGTTGTCTTTTTGTTGATTAAATCTCTGTTTAAAAGAGAGGCACTGCATTGTTTGTGCAGTCTGGAAATGGATTTATTGTTGACTCATCCTTCTGGCAAGAAATGTATGAAGTATACTTGGTCCAGTCTGTACATAATAAGCTCTATTTCATGACTCGTTCAATGCATTGTTAGATCAACTACTAAGAGAAAACATCAGGTGTGTGAACACCACATGGTATTTGAAAATTATTTTTAAAAGACAGTGTATTTATGAGCAAAACTTTAAAGTTAAGTTGATAAATTTTAAGCACTGAGTATATTTTCATTGGGTTTAATTAATGATTCAACTGAAATTTATTCCACAAAAAAAGATAAAGTACAAGAATTTGAAAGATGGCAAGTGGATGATCAGCTCACTTGACTCTGCAAGTAATGTTTATATTAGGCTATGTTCACTGTAAAGGCTGCACAGTTACCTAGCGGATACAGTTTTGCATATATATGTACAGTTTTGGAAAAATATATACAAAATTGCACTGAATTCATAGTATTGAAATAATCACCCTAATAGATCAGCCTTTTAAATTATACGGTATTTGAATGAAAGGTGCATTAGCTGTGTGTTTGTTTTGGTTCTGTTTGGGATTAATTCATTTTTTTCTTATGTTACTTTTGTATAAACCTTTTTGTCTTGAATGAAAGTAATTTTACAATGTAGTGTTTTTTTTTTTTGTTGTGCTGGGGGGGTGCTGGTTAGATTTAAATTCTTGCCTTGTTGCTCCTCCTCTCCTGCGTGAGCAATAAAGGGAACATTACTGTAAGAGTGATATTAAGTAAGCTGAAATGAGGCGGTTCCACGCTGAGACCTCCAAGTGTTATTTCAACCTTCTCGGCTGGCTGAACAAGAGAACAAAGGACCGAATGAATTCAGATATAATCCTCTCAGTCTTAAATTCACCACACTTATAGCTGTAGCTTAGTGGAAACAGGGGTTGTTTTCTGATCAGAAGATTGGTGGTTTGATTTCCAGCCTCTGCATGTGTTCAAGATTAGCCCTGGGCCAGCTGGTGAACCCCCACATTATTCATCCATGTGTGATTGTACAGAAATATTGCACAGTGCTTTGTAGAGCTTAGATAAGGTTAAAAGGCACCATGTACCCTAGGTGTTAATATAAAGAAAATTCTTTTGGATTAACTGCCTTTTTTATCGATTTAACAAAGCAAAGACCTTAAAAGTTATGCCACCTCAGCATGCCTGTTTGGTGTTTTTAAGTATAATAAATGCCTAGGTCCTTCGGGCGGGCCTGTTGTTTATTTTAGTATAACGGAGGACCACTGCTGTGTCTGAGAATTGCCCTTTAAAACTGGATACAGAGTATGGCACATCTCTAGGGAAGGTTCTTCTGCAAGTGTGTGTTCTGACCAGAATCCAATAAAAGACTTGGCCAAAAAGGTCCAGGGTTGCAGAGACTGTAAAGGCTTTTCTCACGGCTGACACTGGTTTGGATGGATTGCATCAATGGGAATAAAGAATTTTTCTGATGTGAATTAGGGAATGGCAAAGCTATGTTAGCAGTCAAAGGTATTTACACTCCTGGGGAAAGATAAAGATAGTTGTGGGTTTTTTTTTTTAAAAATGCCTGAATGCATGTTCTAATACATAGCTTCACAGCAGTATATATATATATATATATATATGTATATATATATACATATATATATATATTCTTCTTCTTGTGAACATTTTAATTATAATTTTTAGATGACACACACACACACACATGAAAAACAGAAAATATATGAAAAAAAATTAATTAAATGAGAAAACAAAAAGTTGGGTAATATCTTTCAGTGACATATCGATAATCCAAACAGACAGTAGTACACTGAAACTGAATAATACCTTATACACAGTACACCAGACATGGTTTAGCTATCTACCTAACTATTTGAGCTGAATGCTAGAGGTCTAATGTTGCAGAATGTGGGGACATAAATCAGGTGGGAGAACTTCTTTTTTGAAAGTAGTTTTTTATGGACTGTAGCTGACGCGAATGTGATTGTTTGTGTTTCCATGACAAAGCTGAAACGTAGTATTGACCATTGTGGGTTTATTCTTTTTTTTTTTTCTTGTTGTTAATAACTAAATACTTGCAATGTACCTCATAAGGTTCCTGCCATTTCTAGTTTCCCCGACCCCAACTAGGGCAGATACATGGACTCAATTATGTTTGACCAGGCTTGTATACAGCCTTTGCTCAGCCGTGCTGTTGCACATTCTAAAGAAGCTATACTCTGGTAAGAATGTATCCAATAATGAATTTAAGAGGTACTGGAAACCAGCTTGAAAACAGTAATCTATGTTGGTTTAGATTAAGAAACAATGATGAATCATCATTAAGTAGACAAAGAAATTATTTAGGTAAAATTGTGGACCTAACAACTCAGACAATGATCTGAATCCAAAAGTCACTGATCAATGAGTATTCCCAATACATAGTGTGCCTAGCTGATCCTGACAATGAGAGTGCGTTTGGACTGGTTGTGAAATCACAATCTTGTACTTAAAAAAAAAAGAAAAAAAAAACTGCATCTAGCACTACATGACAGCACCTGGGTCCAACTGGCCTCACAGCAGTCTGACTACTACTTAATTAGAATGTCGCACCCTATTTGAATTCTTGCTTGTGTTGTTCTTATTCTCAGATGTAAGTTGCTTTGGATAAAAGCGTCTGCCAAATGACTGTAGAGTAGAATAGAATATATATATATATATTTATGTAATAAGGCCACATAAAGCATCAATTCCTCTTAGAAGTAATAGAAGCACAGTTTTGTCTATGGGGTGGTGTTTTCAGATGTTCCATATGACCAGTCAAAACTTGTAACAAAGTTTACTGGGCCACCTGAAAGCTTATAGAAGACCTTGCACTTTGTCTAGTTTCCTATTTGACTGGTACCAGGTAAATATTGACCAGCATTGCCAGCACCTGACCCCAAATTTAAGCATGTTAACCTGAGATGAGACCTGTTTGCCATTATTGTTCGTTCCGTCAATTTTTTGAGAAATAAATACCAGGGTTCCAGACTAACTTTTTTTACGAGGAGCACAGTGGCCCCTAACTTACATTTTTAGGAGCGCAAGCAGAAAATTTAGGGGCGCACACTTAAATCGCCCTGCATAGCAATCTTTCACATTTCTTCTCATTTTCACTGTATTAGTGATAAATACTTGAACAATAAATTCAGAAATTACAATGTTTACAATGCACATTTTTTGTGCAGCAGTTGACATAACACTTACTTACTGGCCGCACTAATACAAAAAAAGTTGACATAGAATTTGTCCAATTAAATTTGATATTTTGTTTTTTAATTAGGAGTTTGGAACATATCACAACACTTTTAACTTTTTAAATATTTTTGTCCAAACTCTTCATTAATAGGCATTATTCTGATGGTAAGCCAGCAGGGATCATCCAGCAGCAGCTTTGTGCATTTCATTTTCAGCCTGGTCATGAAAAAGAGGTGAACGTTCTGCTGCTCTGAATACCACTGGGAGCTGCTGCTTCGGCTCGTATGAGTGCTTTTGGATGGGGGAGCGGGTCTGCGCAGCATCTGCTCCTCCTTGGGAAGAGAAAACTACATTCATTCACATCAGTCTCCAGAAGTCTCGAAAAAATACCAAGGGTGGCTGGATTTGTCCCTAGTTGCTTTTTTTCTCTTTTTTTTTATCGCTAAAGGGGTCTGAAAACCTGCTAAATATAGCGACAAAGTCGCTAAGTTGGCTGGCTAAATTAAGAGTGACTTACATGGGTTTCTCAGGCTGGCTGGTAAATGCAAAGTTAAAAATAAATCAAGATCATAGTGAAAGAGAAAGAAGTAGAGATGAAGGCAGGGTGCGAACCACAGGGGAGCTGGGGGAGCTATAGCTCCTCTTAATGATACATGAGCTCCCCTAGAAACATGATTTATAAAATTTGGGGGGAGCTATATAAAACTGACAATAAAATGTATGGTGATTGCTCACAAATTCACCGTAGCCTAAAGTTTGACTGTGGATGCTATAATTATTGTGACCACTGAAGCGTGGCGGCGCTGCAAGTTAAACTTCTTGTAGGCCTACGTTAAATACAAAATAAAGGAGTAAATGCACGGCTAACACACTTGCAGTCTTTGCTAATAACTATACACAATGTCCAAAAGAAACAAGGTAGCCTAACAACGTTAGGATTTACTAAAAGTCTGAAAAAGCCAGGACAGCCAGATGTAGCCACTACATCTCATACAGTAGACAAGTCAAAAGAAACTGGAGGTGAGATTGATAAAAATGTTAACACAACAGAGGTAGAGGCCAGCAAGTATGCTGATCACACTGGACAACCCAGCTCTCTTGTTACACAGAAGGGGCAGGGATGACGGTCAAGGTTGCTGCCAAGGGCTGCTGCTGGCTGGAGCAGTCAGCACTAGAGAGAATTGAAGGATTGTTGCCCGTGGCTGACAAGGATGGGATCCTTGGTTGCACTAGATGCAGAGATGAAAAAACTCTTTCTTCTTTTGGAAAAGGTGAGGTAAGGTGGTCTTTGCAAAAAGAGTGGTAAAGAAACATGTGTGCAATTATGCATTATTGTTGCACGAGAGTTGTTAACTATTATGTATTGGTACGCCTATGTTCTGTGGGAAAGCTATAATATCAGTTGGCATCATAAAATTCCTTGACCCCC
>JBAMHW010000006.1:22072790-22115344 GCA_037177495.1 Rhadinocentrus ornatus
CCCCCAAAAAAAAGTGAAGAAAAAAAGTGACTCCCCCTAAGCTCACGATATGGTTCGCACACTGGATGAAGGGTAAGGATCTTGAGTCCCTCCCAAGTGGTGTGAAGTGCTGAAAACCCCCTTGAAGGGAGTGTGATGTTGTAAAATATAAGATGCCTTTTTTAACCCTCCCCTCTTGGCAGCCCATATAGTGGTTAGCCCAGCTTTGATGACAGTAGGGAAATCAACCATAAAAACCTTTTCTTACAAGCAAGGAATTGGTGGAATAAAAGTAGCAGGCCAATCCCAGTAACTGCACTGTTCACCTGCCAAATGGTTTTATACTCTGGATAGTCACACACATGTGGAAGGGGAGATCATAAAACAGTTCCTCCTCTGTGTCGACTTTATGCTGCAGCATAATATGCTTCAGTCTGGCTTGTATAAGGGTGAGAGTGTTACAGGGTTAGTGGAACTCAGTCCAGACATTATTTCAGTCTGAAACCATGAATTATTATTATTCCCCCCTACAGGCACGTTATGTGAATTTTCACAATACTTAAACCATAACTCAAGAAAAGGCTGCCACTTTGGTCCTAACTAAAATTAAGAAATTAGATTGATTGTAGCTAAGTTGTTAATATAAAATATTGGTCTTTTACATTTCTGCAAACCAAAGATTCATTGTACTTTTACCGAGAACACTGAGATGACATGTTACTGAGTTGTTTTGATGCATCGTTTACAGAACTGCATTTCAGTCTCACTAACTGTACTTTTAATAGTTTTAATAGATTATGCAGAAAGGCTAAATAAAGATGACAAACACAATACATATTCTGTGTTAACATAGGCTTGTTATTCGGATTGCGAGTGTGTTAGCATGGTGATGTTAGCATTTAGCTAAAAAAGAAAAGCTAACACCAGTATTCTGCTAGCATGTAGAGTGCTAATTTTGGAAGTACTAAAACAGGGCTGCCAACTCTCAAGCATTAGCCTTGAGACTCACGCATTTGAGTGGCTTCACACGCTCTCACACTAAACCTCCGATTTCTCACGCTGAAATATATATCAAGAGCAATGATGCTAATAATGATAATGCAAAGGTGTGGTAGGATTCCCGATGGCCCGCATTACTCTTGGGCCAGTGTCCCGGTGAAAATATTAAATAAATCAATAAATAAGTAGGTAGGTAAAAAAAAAACTACAATTTGACATAAGCATCTAAGAAAGATAAATAATAGTGATGTGTGAATGAAAACTGAAATATCTCTTCCTCCTTTTGCCAACATTTATATAACTAAACTTTAAGGATAGGTAGGAACTACTTCTTCTTCCGCCTGCCATAGGCATATGTGAAAAAAACGCAGTGTCATGTCGCAGCAGCACACGGTTCATTCACAGCTCAGTGATCAGTCCGAGATGCAGTGATGAGTGGAGATATTTCAGCTCCACAAACAAAATCAATGCGTAGTTTGATATGTGTGTGTGTGTGTGTGAAGACCATGATCCTCCTTAAAGGTCTGAGAATCAGTTATAACGCAAAAGCAGCGGTGACGAGGTTGTGATGAGGCAAACTAAAGAGAAGAGGAGGAGCACTACAGGTGCTGCTAGGGAGGAGAAAGACGTTACTCTGAGTCTTATGGCGCTGTAGCACTGTCACTGGTTTTTGGGGAAGTGATTTACATCTGCCTGCTGCTGGTTTAAGTTTTGTGTTGATGTTTAAAGAACAGGATTTCCCTGCAATCTAAGAAACTAAGGCTTCCTGTTTTGCTTAAATGTGCAGTAATAAATATCAGCCACTCTGTAAAGAGTGTGATGTTAGTGAGAATGGTCTATAGAAGATGGATGGATGGATGGATGGATGGATGAGAAGGCTGTCCAGCCTGCATCTTATAAGATAGAATAAGTTAACAGTAAGACAGGAGGTACAATACAAAACATGACTCATGTGTTTGTTGGTGTATCCTAGAAAATGGTTTACTGCATAGCAATCATATATACTGAACCTTTCAGTACCACTTTAACGTTGTAACATCATTATTGGCAAAGATTAACATCTTGTTCCACGTGTTGTTTTCATTTTCATACTTTCTTACCACCTTGATCAGCTGTTAGTTACTGTCTTAAAAAAGGCCAAAAACAAAGGAACACAGATAATGAGAATTTATTATTGTGAAATTCCCTGTTTTGTTTGTCTAAGTGTCACTTACTGTGTATAGTTTAGTTGTTTCCTGTTTTGTTTTAAAGTTTCTGTTGGTACTGTAAAAAAAACTATTTGTATACATTTTTTTTTTGTAATTTGTAACTCCTAAGTGCTGTATTTCGTAATTAAACCTGCGCAAAATGAAACAAAATTACTCTTGTGAATTGCCGCCTTGTATGTGGCAAAATTTTGCTTGGTTCAACCCAATCTCACTCCAAGGATTAGTGAAAAGTTGACAGCCCTGAATAAGACTTTCTGAAAACAGCCAGGTTCTGTTACATACTTAATACACTTTTTAAATTTTTGTATTGTACTCAATATGACATAATTTACCTACATTTATTAAAATTTATCTGTATTTTTGTCCATATCTTCCTCTTTTTCCCTATGCTTCTGTTAATCCATTCTTACTCTTCTCTCCTTTGCAAATCAAACTTTACTTTTGTGCCATAAGGAATTGCTAAACCTTTGACTATGAATCAGATGGAGGGCATGTGCTTTCTTCTTGTAAAAGGGTGGGTGTGTTTCTCGCCTCAGGGATAGTAGTAGTATTAATAATTGAATGTTGCACACTTGTCCCACCCCTGGGATTTCCAAGAGTATATGTAGGATGGTCTACTGATGTGTTAGAGCTTTGAAAAACACACAGTGTGGTCTTGGCAGGTTGCTATCGTCAATTAACAGCACAAAATACATCAATTGATCTTAAAAGATAGTTACGAATTTTACAATTAATTGTGGTTTCTGCAGTCATGCACAATAAATTAAGGCATGAAACAGAGTTAAGTAAGTTTGGATGCTTTTTCCAAAATGATAGACCTCCAACTTGTGACATGTTTTGGATACTTAGCAAATTCCTAATTCATTCCAATGCAGGGTTGGGAAGGACGGGGGTGTGGGGTAGGGGGGGTAGTCATCATTTGCGGAAAATGTATTAAAAACAACATGTTTAGGTTTAAAAATAACTAAAACTGAATTTAAATTCTTTGTATGAAAAGAAAAACTTCCCTTTTAGGAGGGGCAGAGAGAAATGTGAGAGAACAACATAGAGCTTACATTCAGGTGCACCTTGTAATGCACTCAATGCCTCCCCTCCTTCATTTCCGTTACAGTTTTTTTACTCCCCCTCCCCCTATTCCTGTTGCTGCTTGTCTGGATGAGTCTTGACTCCAGAAAGTCCAGCTGTTTGCGCCCTCCCAAGTAGTGTTTCAGCATTTTATGACTGCTATTTGCACCTCGTAGGGTGCAGTGTGTAATCTGATGACTTTGGTTATTTAAGAAAGGCACTAGTGTGACCTAATCACCTAACACAGTGGCCTGTATACATGCATACACTTAAAGAAAATGCAAATGTTGGTCTTTGTGAAATAAGACTTAAACATTAGGAGAGTGCAGCAACATGCAGACTGAAGACATAAAAGCAATATCTGCCTTTGTTTCTTATTAATTTTATGTTTATGTGCAGGAAGAAAAAGAGGATACATACTGCTTTGTTTTAGACAATAACATTTTGAATTTATTGAACTTACAGCCCACTGCTATTACTTATTGTCCTTTAAGAACCACGTAGCATGGACATAGGTTTTGTCACAACATTGTAATATTAAAGCAGCATTTGAACTGAGTAGCTTCAGAATAGGACAAAACAGAATTCATGAACATCTTAACCCTCTCCAGCCTGAATACAGGCTCAGTGTATGATGCTGTATTTCCCGTGACATTGGTTCAACCAAAACACCAACAGTAATTTCCTCTTTTGTGGGAACAGAAGAAATACTGCCAAAATCTTGTTTCTAATCTCATACACAGGGACACGTGTTGAATCAGAATTGTATACTAATGAAGTAAGCACACTACTGTGCAATATTGCATCAATCACTCCAAGTTGTATCTCTTCCTAATAATTTGATTACTTTATGAGAGAAAATACTAGAGTACAATTAAAACAAACTTTACAAAGATTAAACTGCAAATGCAAGCACCAGAATCAAAACTGCACAAAACTGATTATTCTTGTGATACCTGATATTAACGTTAGGGTACTTGACATAACTGAACAGTATTCCGAAGCAACCTGAAATTGCCAAAACTTTCTTGAATTTGGGCTGTAATTGCATAAATCACTAGGAAAATCATTTTATTGTAACAGACAGAAAAGGATATAAACAAATTAGCAAACAGTTGCAGCAGCTATAAGAACATACCAAACAAGTGATACAGCTAGTAATTAGAGGTGCATCAGAGTGTTGCATGCTTGCAAAGTTTGGCTTTAAAAAACAGATGATCAAGTCTGCCAAACTTGACTCAGGAACTATTGGAAATATAGACAAACAGAAAGAAAAGCACTGCAGAAAGTCAACCTCTAAAGGTGTCATCCTACAAACAAATTCTTAATGTGCTTTTTGGCAGAAAACTGCAGATTGAAGTGAGTTAAATTACTTGACAACAAGCCTCATGACTATTGTTAAAACGTTTTAGGCCAGATTTGAAGATTATTAAATAATCAGGTCACAGATTGTAGGTAAGTGAAATCTTTGCATACACTCACTTTATTAAGTACACCTGGCTAAGAGCTGGACCCCATGTTGCCTTCAGAAGTATCTTGATAATTGGTGGTATAGATTTAACAATGTGTTGAAAAAATTCCTCAGAAATTTTGGTCCATACTTACATCATTGCATCACACTATTGCTGCAGATTTGTTGGCTGCACATCTATGATGAGACTCTCCTATTCCCACATCCCAAAGATGCTCTATTGCACTGGTTCCCAACCTATTTTCCTTGGAGACCCCCTTCATGCATACTAAAATGCCATGGACCCCCTACCCCACCCCGTGCTGAAACCATACTTGATTTTATGCTTTCGAAAGTGGTATTCTCACCATAATGTAGTCCCGTCCTTCGATAAAGCCAAAGTTAAATTAAGTTAATTAAATTAACATATATCCTTACTTTTTTTTCTTAAAATGTGTGAACATTAATCACAATGTTCAAAGCCTCAGAGACCCCCTGTGCTCTTTGGGGGACCCCCTTGGGGTGTCCTGGATCCCAGGTTGGGAACCACTACTCTATTGGATTGCAATCTGGTGTCTCTGGAGGCCATTTTAGTTCAATAAACTCATTGTCATTTTCAAGAAACCAGTTTAAGATGATTTGAGCTTTGTGACATTATCCTGCTGGAAGTAGCGATTAGCACATGGGTACACTGTGATCATAAAGGGAGGGACATGGTCAGCCACTAAGTATCAGTAAATTGTAGCCTCAGTTTCATGTTCTTAGCTGGCACGAGTGCCATTCAGTGTGGTCTTCTGCTGCTGTAGCCCATCAGCTTCAAGATTTGACGTGTTCGGAGTTAGTATTCTGCATACCTTGGTTGTAACCAGTGGTCATTTGAGTTACTGTTGCCTTTTTTTATCATCTCCAACCAGTCTCCCTATTCTCCACTGACCTCTAAGATCAACAAGGTATTTTCTTCCAGACAACTGGCACTTGTTGCCTGTTTTATTCCGTGGTTACCCCCTTGTGTATTCTGTTTAGTTTACTTAAGCTAGGTACAAACATAAGGATTTTCTTAATCTGAAGAGATTTTTTTATCTGAGACCCCACACATGAAGATAAAAACTCAGGCATTAAACAGTTTTGATCGTAGTGTGTGTGGTGTCTTCTGATTATCTCAGCACAGCAAACCACACATAACAATTCTGTTCCACAGCCGATCTCATATCTACTCCTCCGAGCCAGAAGTTTCACATGATCAAATGTGATCTAACAGAAACAAATAAGAAGAAATGTAGCAACAACCAGAAAACACAACACCCAGCAGAGAAGAGGACATACAAGACGAGCAAATAATGGTGTTCTTGGGACTATTGTTAATAATGCTTGATCTTTCTTCGCCTCCTTCCACTGATATGCATGGATCAGTGCCTGCTTCCTTTTTCCCCAGTCAGCTCGTTCTCTTGATTGGCTAAAATCCATTCCATGTCACAATCCACATAATCACAGATTTTTGGTCATAAATGTTAAACAAGTTTAATACTTGTGATTGTTGGCCACGACCTGTTTTCGGAGCTGATTGTTGGGAGCATTTCATTCTTAACACACCTCAGACCACAGGATTATCTTATAGGATAATCTTATCAGATTTAAGATAAATGGGCGTTTGCCGTCCTTGGTCTGTAAGGTGGAAAATCGATACCAAAACAGCCCAATAATCTTTATGTGTATGCCCCGCTTTACTTCTCCATGAATCTGGTCCCTAATTGTCGCACCTGCTTCTTGTTTTGTAATTAGTCCCTCTGTATATATGCTGCAGGTTATCTTTGGTTTATTGCCACATCATTGTATTAGCTGTGTTAATGTAATCACGTCAGCCATCTGTAGTGTTATTTTTTCTGTGATTATCCCTTTTGTTTCAGCCAGTCTTTCCAGCCATCTAAGTTTCGCCTTTTGTTTGTCCTGCTTCTGCGGGGCTTTGGTTTTATTAAACCATCTCTATTCCAACATCCACATGTGTTTCCATGAGTCTTGCATTTAGGTCCTCCTTGTCCCCTGCTGCATTGATCCTTGACACCCAGTAGATCAACGGTTTTTATAACACTCAGACCAACTTGGCTGGCCACAACTATGACATGCTCAAATTCAATTAAATCTCCTTTCTTGCCCATTCATGATCTTTAGTTGGAACTTTAGTAGGTCATCTTGATCATGTTTACATTCTAATTCATAGAGTTGCTGCCATGTGATGCCTGATTAGCTGGCTAATAGCATTTTTAGCACCAGGGCATAGTCCTGACAGTGAGTCAGGTTAAAAACAATCTAATCTTTTCAAATCACTTTTATGGAAGTGCACAGGACTGGAATTGGAGATTCATCAATTATCTACACACTCTTGTCTGGAACTAAATGTATAAGATATAACAAGTATTTTTAACACATGCATGTGGTGGTGAAAGGGGAAAGTTCTAAGTGAAAGAGTGAACCCTGTCACTTAGAGTTGTAATCACAATGATGTTCATGTTAGTTGACATGCCCCGAGTGGAAATGCAAATCAGACTATAACCAGGGTTGCTGGTTTTGAAAGCAACCATAGTCATGCTGTACTTAGTATTAATCAATCCAGCTCTGCAGATGCCTCTTGAGGTTTTTTGACTGAATGTCAGCCAGTTTACCCTCTACACTCCAAACTACGGTTTAATATTTGTTAGAACATGACAGCCTTTTGACAAATCCTTGCAACAGTTTAGTCCACAGGGTTCAGGTGCTATGGTTATCCTCCACTATCATGGATTTCTTCTTCTTTGTCTTTGCCGTCTCATGTTTTTGCCATTAAAATGAACTGACCAAACATAACCTCTCATGAAAAACAAAATTGGAAGCAAAATTTTCTTTTATTTCCTGATCCCCATCCTCATCTTTATCCCTATCCCCATCCCCAACCACCCACCCAGACAGAAAAAATACTTAGCATGTGAAGTTTTCAAAGCTGACAGCAGCACAGTTCAGGTCAGAGGCCTCACCGTGACTTGGAACCAAATATTGACAAATGCCTGTGATTACATAGCGGCGGGACGGGTGCCATGTGGAATCATGCACCAGTTGTCACATGTAATTGTAAGTAACAACCCTGGCTGGGGTGTTTGTTGGCCATTGGCAGCAAGTGCAAGTTAAAAATGGTAATGCATTACTAATCCTCCTTTTAAAATCTTTCTTCACTATTTTGCTGAATAATTGATCCTCCACCCTCTTCTTTTTTTATTTCCCTAACCTAAATGAAATCAGGGATCTGTAGGCAGTGCTGTCTCATTGTATTGAGCATGGCTGTGTCGGAATGTGCACCCTAATCCCTACATAGTGCCCTATATAGGGATCACGGCGCTTTGTAGGGTGTCCGAATGTCCAGAGAGAAAAGAGTAGGGCACTCAAAATAACCCACAATGCATCTTGAAAAGTAGTTAGCATCGATGGTCACTAGACCGGTCTATATAGACCACAATGCATTGCGGGCAGAAGCTCAACATGGCGCAAGGAGGCAGAAAAACATTTTTTATTGAATAGATACGCAACAAAGAATAAAATACAACATAAGGAAAAAAATATATTAACAAACACATTTGGATTGGATTTAAATGACATCTTGATGCGCTTTTTGGTTGCCGTGGTGACGCTGGTAGTCACATGGTCTGCGGCAAGGGAAAAATAGACAGCTTCATGTCCCAATCACCAAGAAAATGAGTGCAGTATGTCGTGTGCTATATAGTGCAGCCCTATGTAGTGAACGAGGGGTTAGGGAGTAAGGTGCACATTCGGATACAGCCAGTGACATTGTCCTGGATGGTAAGTATAATAATAGCTTTAGCATTTTACACAGTTTTAAAACTTTACTATGAAACATCTATTCACACTTTGTGTATGTGTGTGTGTGTGTGTGCAGTTCTTAAAGGCACTAAAAGATTGTAATTATCTCAATAAGTGCTGTGTACAACCGTCTTTCCGGTTGTAAATATGTCACCAAATATGTTTCTTTGTCACTGTTTGTGGTTATCCTTTGTCTGAAACACCAGTTACTGTATGGTGGGAAATGATCATTATCCAAGAGAAACACCTGAAAACAACAACTGCTCCGCAGTTGACCTGTAAAAAGAATGGAGCTTCACAGTTAGATCTTAAAAAGTCTTTGTCCAACTTAACATAACAAGAGCCATGCAGATGTGTTGATGGCTTTTAAATCTAGTTAGGGAAAGGGATTAATACTATGCACATTTATAGGAATAAACCTACTCTGCTGCAGTCTTTGCTGCAGTAGCTGTAAACTGCAGTCATCACAGCTGACACATCTGTAACAGTGTGTATTTATCTCTACTCAGATCATGTTTTTCACATTTAATTCTTAGTACAGACAAAAAGTGTTTCATTTTTCTACAAAAACAAACTTTGTACTAGGTTAAAACTGTCAAACACACACATAAAGCAACGCTGATTCAGTCACAACCTTTCCACTGCCACTGTGTGTTTCATATTGTTTGGTTGCAGCGACAAAAGACCTCACACTTCACTCATAGCAGAAAAAAAAGAGGACTGCAGTCAATTAGACATATTTTAGGAGAATCACAGAAATTGCCAATTGCAGTTAAAACCCAAACTTTCCCTGCCAGCTGACTGTCAACACAGATGTGGTGCATGTTTAGACAGACTGAGAGAGACAAAAAGAGGCAGAGAGCAAGAAAAATAGTCTCCAAGTCTCTGAATCTGCTGTTTTTATATATTTGCATTGAAAATGGAATATATGAAAGCTCAAAATGTAAAAATGTCTTAAAATTTTAACATGACCACTGGCACTCAAAGTAAGACCTTAAGTTTCACATGACTGTCCACGAACTACTCTTTCCAAGAGCCAAAAACACTCACACATATATTTGCATTCAGATCAGAAAATTTTTTATGTGCTACTATTTTTAAAAATGTATTTTAATATATGTATTGTAGTAACTGGGTTTACAAGAGAGATCCCTTTGGACGTTTTGCATGAAAACCCTTTTGTCTGACCTTGTGTTATTTAGATTGACTTGATAACGGGTGACCCTGAACAGCAAAACAGATGTTGAGGGTGAAGAAACATGTCAAATAATTGAGCTGTGCAGAGGTTTTTTGGGGGGGTCAGGTTTGCAGTGACCAAGGGTCAGATTTTGACTAATAGCTGACAGGTTGGGAAGCTCAACAAATAGCTGAAGAGAGTTGCTTTTATGAGACTAGAGTCCTTTGGGCTACTTTAAGTACAAGGGACAGCTCAGTTGGGCTTGGACAATGTGTGCTCCTCAGGCAACACGTTGAAGAAATTTATGACACAATTGGAGCAAAATAAGTACACACAAACATTTAAGTCAAACACTTTTATTTGTAATGAAAATGTATTGTTTCTTTTCTTTTATGTGACAACTTAGCATTGAGTGCAGATTTGTTCAGGATAATTAAACCAAAGTACAAGTGCTGCAGAGCTAATTGGACTTTTTGTTTTGCCTCTAGTCAGGTTTGATTCGAACACAGGATGCAGACTACTTCCTCAGACCAGTGTCACGCGGCCTTGCAGAGAGGGAGCACTTTACCATGCCTGCCAGTCACCAACCACACATCCTCTACAAGACAGACGGGGACTTTTTAACAAAGCAGAGGCATCACGAGTCTCGATTGCTTCAGAAAAGATCCATCGATTCCTCTCACCGCAAATCACACGAACACTTCCCTTTAAAGGAAGACTCCGCACACAACGCATTTAATGAAGATCAAAATGGGCTCTTCCAAAAACAGCAAAGTGACATCCGAAGCTATCACCATGACAACAATAACAGCACAAGTCATGGCGACCCACTGAAACGTCACGGCAACGGACGCCACCGCAGTGATTACAGACATGGAGAGAAGCAGAGGCAACACTTCTGTGGGAGAAGGAAGAAATGTATGTAAGGGCAATTTCTCATCCTAATCCCCACCTGCACACTCATATTTATAAAACATTTCTGAAACATATTCCTATGCACATTAGATAAACTGTGAAATAGAGGACATGCAGAGAAAGGCTTTATATGGGGGGGAAAAAGTATTTTCTGCATGAACAATGTGCAGAAAATGAATAGACTAAAGTCAGTCACATCGATTCTTCTGTTAAAAAGAATACAAATATTCTTTGTTCTGACAATTGTCAAGTAGTGATTTTTGCCCTTTTCAGTCTCCCAAATTAGAACACTTGTCTAAATAAGGATATTCTCTTTTAAACAAGCATCTCCTGTTGCCATAATATTTGCAGATTTCCAGATTTAACTATAGTCATTTGCCCCCAAATTATACCTGAGCCACATACTGATTATAATATCAGTAACAATTTCAACAACACAAGGGAAAAAAATGGTATAGGACATTAAATATATTTGTTGACATTTTTGATTAACGCCATTAGCAGTCAACCTGACTGGGGTGTGATTGCTTGGGCAAAGAGAAAATTAAATACTAAATAAAATTATGTTCTTGTTTTCATTTTATTGCCCCTGTAAGAATGTTAATACTATCATACGAGCACAGCAAACATTTAAAAACACTCTGTACTTGTGCTGTTTTTCCAAGAGTGTAACACCTCATTAAAGGTTGACATGTGGCTGTTAACACATCATTAGCACCTTTAGTGTTAAAAATTAAAAGCAGCTCTGCTAGCCCAAAAAGTGATCTGTAAGTGTTCTAATGTAGCTTTGCCAACTTAGAGATCATTAAACTTTTAAAAACATCAAGATGTGAATGTTTGAGTGGGCTTTCCTCGTAGATATACCCCTGAGAATGAAGCATTTAGAGGA
This sequence comes from Rhadinocentrus ornatus, assembly GCA_037177495.1. NCBI lineage: Eukaryota > Metazoa > Chordata > Actinopteri > Atheriniformes > Melanotaeniidae > Rhadinocentrus > Rhadinocentrus ornatus. The sequence goes on from JBAMHW010000006.1 coordinate 22,084,316, forward strand.
AACTTTCTTTACATCCGTCATTATGACAAATAAAGAAAATGATCTCAGTTTACATTGGCAGTTTTGGTTGACTTCATTAGTGACTTAACCTGTTAAAGGTTAAGGGGGAAATTATTTATATTTACTTTGCACTGTGACGAGTGTTTGTTCTCAAGAAATTACCGCAAGATCAATTCACATTGCTTGTGTCATAGGGGTCATTTGAAAGAGAAAAAAAAGGCAGGGATAGGACTGGTACCACTATAACCCTGTAGAATCCCAGCTGTCGGGCCCTTGTGAAAACACACTGCTGTTTACATTTCCATTAGGTGACATCACTGAACACCTGTGGGGTGTTTTAGTCTACAGACACTTTGGTTACTCACCTGCTTTCTGCCTGTGTAAGCAAACTTCCTTTATAGTTTATCTCTGCCAGGCAGTGAAAGGTGTTCGGTGTTTCTGGTAACATGGAGGTGAAGCTATGGGATAATAATGCCGACTAAGGTGAATTGTTGTTGTTGTTTTTTCGTTTTTATGACAGGTGTACTCTTGGCCTTTTATTAGTGTGTAATTTAATTTAAATATGGTATTTTTATTACCATAGAAACTATTTTCAAAAGATGTGTTGAAGACAGAGCCGAGTTGGATTTTTATTTTTAAGGTTAGGTTATGTTCATTTAACTCATAAGGGTTGATGACACTGCACAAAAGGCGTTGCACATAATGGAAATTTACACACACAATGCACTGCAAGGTGTTTCAGTCAGAATACTAAATGCATAATTAGCCTTCAAAAACGTAGAAACTCACTTAATTCATTCCTTCTTATTTTATATGCCTTAAAACTGTGTTCACAGATATGCCCAAACTGCCAAAGGACGATGCTTTTATCCTCCTAGATGAGTACAAGTTGATCCCCAGGAACAAACGGGCCGTGCTGATGAAGAATCGAGTCAATCAAAAGCTCAACGTGGAGACACTGGTGGTTGTGGACAGAAAAATGATGGACAACCATGGCCATGAGAACATCACCACTTATGTACTTACTGTGCTTAATATGGTAAGAAAGATCAACATATAAACTTTGCTCTGTATGTGTGCAGGTTGTGTGTCAGTTGGACAAATTAATTGAATAGTAATACTTATAATTATTGCAGTCTCAGTGCTACATCCTCACCCTGAATGCCGGATCAACATCCTACCCATCTTAACTTTATATCATTGTGGTGGTAATCTGTTGGCTGTTCAGTTTGCTACTTCAGGTTGCAGCTAACAGTTCATGGTCTATCAGTTGTTCTTGAAAGTTTTGTTTTGGATACAGTAATATGGCTTATGTAATGATATACACTGAGTCTTGATAGCAATAAGTTGGTTTCCTGGCTCTTTGCTACACGAGGTTCTTTCTGTTAACTGGAGTAGACAATGGGCCGCATTCACCTTGCGTTCTTACGAACAAATGTGTTCTAAGTCAAACTTAGAAAGTTTTTATCATGGCATTCATAAAAATCTACTTATCTTGGACTTGCTTTTAGCTACGAACAAATCCTACAAATACCCAAGTACTTTTACGAACATTTGAATACAGACAACAAGTCAGCTTTTGTGTTGTTTTCTTCTGTTTTAATCATTAAAATAAAATAATGATATTACACTAATGATTAGGTCCGATTTTTACAATAACTTTGGGAAATTTATAGAGCATTTAGTTATTTTCAAATAAATAGTATATGCAAATCATTACATGGGAATGAAAGACTTCAATACTTGTTCTTTATTTAAGAACAAGAAGCTGTCATGACAGGATCTAATTCTATTGCTGATCTTCCTAAACACCATTGGTGCAACAGACTACAAATGTGCGCACCAAAGCTCCCTCACCAGATCTGCTCCCTCAACCGCAAGAATATCACTTCATAAATGTCCAAGACACCTGTGACTCCCAGATCCACGCCATGACACCATGAGTGTGTGTCTCGTACCGTTTTTATGGAACCAGACTGCAGGCTAAGTCCAAATTATCACCTGTTTGTACATAAAACTGCTTTTATATGATCTGAATCTCACTGTGTGGTCATTCCCACTTTAAAAATGAGGACAATCAGGTTTTAGTGCACATTTTTATTATCTTTTTCTTTTTTCATTCATTCTTTTGGCATTCTTTTTGTTAGTTTCCTGATCTGTCTCGCCACTGTATGTGACTGTTTGCACATGGCCCGTAAGTCTTGACCTTTGATGGGCAGTTTTTGAGCATTTATCTTTGCAAAGTAGGGCCAGCAGGCACATCCTTTCAACTTAGAGAGGTGGGCATTCAACAATCTAAGAGAAAATATAAAAACAATTTTGCAGTCTACAAACACAATCGTGAATCTGAGGGAGGTTTTTTTTTTCTTTTTTTAAAAAAAGACCTATTAATTACAACTTAAGAACATATTTAAGACAATTTGAAAGAAGATTTTGGTGAATGAGACACAATGTTTGCATTGCATTGGAATCTCATAAGATAGCAACATCGAATTTATAGAGAAGTCAAACCAGGGAATCAAGCAATGGCTAGTGCTGGTTAAAACATTTACTGAAAATTGCTAAAGAATATAAATCGTGGTGGGAGTTCCTTTGGTAAGTGCTGGTGTGGATTCTCAATCATCCAAGTCATAGAAGTCTGAAGAGCTTGAATAAAGGAAACTAAACTCTTTTTTTTTTCTTGATTCTTGAAGTAATTTTACTTCTCATCCAAAAGGCTTCAGTTTTAACTAGTTGTTCTGTTCTCAAACTCTTTGGACTTCCTTTGGCAAGTGACCATTGTAAATAGGGTGATACCCTTAAAGATGCCCACAATCATATGTTGTAAAAAATTATGTATCCAGGTTGGCCATCCCTGTTGATGCACAACTCCTACTATCATGACATTATCATCAGCAGGGTTCTCTACTTTCCTGCATGTTTTGCTGTTGTACTGAATGTAACATCAGCTGAGGTGTGCCATAGCTTAGGTTTAGTAACCTGATAACCATGTCTCCTAGACTAAGTTATCAAAGAGCACATATAAAAACATGAAACTGATATGTGACTGAGATCATTGGTGCCACACTCAACAGTGTCCACATACTCTTCTCAGATGATCTGGAAGCGAATTTTGTCGCGCTCTGTTTGCCACTTAAAGACTGACTGACAAATCCAAAGATAATCCATCTATTTTGAAAACTTTCATCCGTCTAGTAGATACCCAGTTTAAGCCAACAGGCCTCGCCGTCCTCTACCTCACCTGCTAGCTCTTAAACGTAATTAAAAGTAATTTGATATTTCTTGAAAATGCAATTCAATGTAACTTTCCTGTTTTTGGATAGATTGATGTTTTACCTACAACAGTGTATAAAAGTGTAGTAATTATCAAATTTATTAAAACATGCCATGAATTGTGAACCTCAAAGTACTAAAGCTCCATGGAAACTGACTGTTTCCTCTATGTGGCAATAAAAACATGGTGATTCACTGGATATCTTTTCATCAGATCAGGATGTGCAAATCAGACACTTTGTCAAACACTTCGGTTCCAGGGTTACTGTGTATCAGCTAGTAGATTTGATTGCCTCTTTGACCCCTTGAGTTTGTTCATAAACCACAGCCATGCATCTTCTCATGAGTCAGTGACCCTGCAAGACCAAACATGAGGAGCATAAGGAATGAATGAGTATGGGAAAGGAAAAACAAGGTTTTGTGAGTGGCACCTGATCTATTCACATGGCCCGGGACATACAGATAGCAAACATAAACAAATGACTATGGCTCCACTTTCAAAGCCCATAATGTTATGACTTTGATGTCTGTACAAGAAGCTGAATTGGAAACAGCGGTGGTGGTTGTCAGACCTTCGGGATACCATCAAAAGGATTTTGTATGTGTGTTTTTTTGTTTTGCTTTGTTTAACCCTGCAGAAATGTCAAGTTGTGTCATTCTAATCATGGGAGAAAGACCTGTATTAATATTGACATTGATGTGGTGCTTGCAAGCTAAGGAAATTGAAGAAACTATCTATGATAAAGGAATATTGCATTTGATTATTCATTTTTTTGTACAAAAAAAGCAAACATGCGCATTAATATGACTTTTTTTATGCGTCAATCTTACCTTTTGAGTGCAGTGGGAACTTTGCACTTACACTACCCCCTTGTTTGTGTGTGTGTGGTGTGCATGTTTGGTGGTGGGCAAAACTTGAGTATTGTCTCATACGATGCAATAAGTAAATAACCCTAAATGTCTCTGGCAAATCCATCCTTGTGTGAAACCAATCTGAGATGCTCAACTGTCCAGCTCCTTCATGCCTCCAGTGGCTACACATTGCCATTTCATCAGTTTTCTGTCAGTAATTTCTGTAAATCTTTAAATGGCCTACAACCCAAAAAATCTGTTGGCCCAGACAACCATCCACCGGGCTTGACTGCAGATATTTTTACTAAAGTATTGACATATATGTTTGATCTCTCCATACAACATCATTTTTATTCCTGATGTTTGGAAAACAGCCTTTGTATTTCCCTTATTAAAGGGTGGCAGTTCAGCTTCACTATATAACTATAGACCTATTTCCAAACGCTTGTTGTGTTTTGGCAAAGGCTTTTAAAAAGCTTGTGATAATCACTTGATGATGAGTGCATTTTATCTTATAATCTAGCTTTAGGAAACAACGCAGCACAGCACTGCCACCTTGAAAGTTTTCAATGATGTCCTGGAAGTCTTGGATTCTGTACTTTTTTTTTTTTTTTTATGGGGGGGGGGTGTTCAAAGCATTTTACACTGCAGATCATGGCATCTTATGCCAGAGGCTTTTGGCCTTTCAGACCAAGCCATGGGCATGTGTTCAAACCATCTTTTTGGTTGTAATCAATCTATGCAGTGGTCTCTGGTGGTCTCACTGTGGGTGAGCATTGCCCAAGGTTCAGTTTAATAAATGTTGTTTACCATTCAACACCAGGAAATGGATCGTTTTACTCATTGGTTACGTTGACATTAGCATATATGGCCATTTGTGTAGAAAATTCCCAAAGAGTAATATGGACTAAAATAATTGGGATTGCACCTTGAACTGATATGACGGTCTATATCAGGTAAAACCGTTTTACCTTGACAACAAGCTGTTAATAATGCCTGTGGCAGTTCTGGATTATTATGTGTTTAAGCTAACTATAGTATAATAGAATGTAATATATGCTTATTTTTGTGTTTTCTGCTGTAGGTCTCCAGCCTTTTTAAAGATGGCACAATAGGAGGGAATATCAACATAGTTATAGTGGGACTCGTCCTTTTGGGTGATGAGCAGGTGAGCATCTTGATGGCAGACAAGACAGTCAAAATCAGTCAAAGATCCGCCTCATACACTACTGTTGTGTTTTTTATGTTTTTACAACTCATGATTTAGATCTGTTTGGTCTCTCAGAAATCAGTTGTAACTGTTAAAGATTTTGAAAGTGGCTTCAATCAATTCTGGTTTTTGGAGGAAAATTCACAGAGTGCTAGTGTTGGGAAAGACAACATAAGCTACAGAAACAGGTGGCTTAGAAACAGACATTAAGAATGGTGGCTTCTTTTTTTCCATCCAGCTGTGATGCTGACAGTTTATTATTATCTATAAGAGAAGCTAAGTATGAATATTAGCAACATAATGAGTAAGAACCTTGTCTAATTAACTTTGTCCAAATATTCCTCCAATTATAACAAGCATACTGTAGGTTGGTTTTAAAAATCTCCAAACTAAAATCTAAGTTCAGGAAAGAATCTAAAATATTTGCAATAAATGTGGGAGCATAAATCGGTCTTCTTTAATGAAGACAATATTGCCGTTTTTCTACTTCTTTTTATCTGTCTCATCTCATAGAATGGCTTGGTGATCAACCACCATGCTGATCACACACTGAACAGCTTCTGCCACTGGCAGTCAACTCTTGGAGGAGGAGAGGGCCGACACCATGACCACGCCATCCTCCTCACAGGACTCGACATCTGCTCTTGGAAGAATGAACCCTGTGATACTCTTGGTACGTTTGTATTTGCCCTTTTTATTACTCGACTGCTCAAAAATAAAGTAGCAGTACCTAATACAACAAAAATATGAAACCAAATAAAGAATCGCAGCAGACACATGAGTCAATGGGAAGCACTGACTAAAACAAGGAAAAGTTAAGTTGGGAGGTTTTTCCTTTGCTTAAATAAAGTCACATACATGGCATTCATGTTCACTCTTTGAAATCAGTGTCATTGTATCACTGCATAACTAAGTTTCCATCACCGTTTTTGATTGCATTTAGAAGCTGCAAATAAGAGAATGTGAATCAAAAAGGTTCATACTTATTTAAACATTATTTTGCATATTTTCTCAAGATCTTTTAAGATTTGCTTTGATGGTGAATGGAACCTTGATCAACCGGCCACAGTGACTCTTACAGAATGAAAACAAGTTTAGTAGTTTTGGTAACTTATTTTCCATTCTACACCATGAAACCAACCTATGCTTCTGTTCTCTGTCACACTGAGTGACCTGAGATGACACAAACCAAAACAGCTGTTAAAAAAGTCTGCATCTTTCTTGCTCCAGTGTCACAAATTCCATGTTTCTGTATGATAACATTAAAAAAAATAAAGTTCAACAGCAGATGCAAAATATTAGAAAGCAATATCAGAAGGGCAAATCCAGGACATATTCAGAAATGTGTATTTCATACAGACTTAAGTGAAAAAACAGACAGATATAATCTGCAAATTGAGATTAGCTGAATACAATAACCATGTTTTCTCTTAAATTACAGAACATATAATTTTTTATGTTAATGTTCCTGCTAATGCTTTGTTGTCTTTCACACTGTGAGAAAAGACATTTGGTGTCCCAGAATAACACATGACACCCACCCACCTACACACACACACACATACCTTCAAACCCCAGTTGCAAGTTTGTCTTCAAAGTGTCCAGGCTAGCATTAGCCCTAATCATTGCTATGACAGCCTAGTTCAAACTTGTATGTGTGTGTGCGTACATTTAAAAAAAAATAGCTAGTTCTGAGTAATTCACAAAGGTGCAAGATAACATGGCAGCTAGTACAATAACCAGTAATTATATAGCACTGTTTATTTGTCTTTCCCTCACAGTCCTGTCCCTTAATGTTTTCGCTCATATTTTAAAACTGATACAAAATATATGACATACGTCTTTCCAGACACAAAATATGAACTAAATGGTTGTTCTCACAGTCAATCTGCCTAGTTATGTTTAATATCATTACTCACATTATTTATTTATTTTACATGAGAACATTACTTCAGGGGGTTTTGTACTCCATGGCTAATGACTTAAAGTAATAAATTAAGCAAAACACAAGACTAAACTATCCATGAGACTCTGAGACTAAAACGTTAAGGAAGGGCCCCATGCGGATTATCCCTTTTGATTCACAGCCAGGAGTGTTGTACATATGTGTTTGGAGAGAAGAGGCAGAAGGAGAGTGGACAGAGAGGGGCATAAAGGGAGCTGACCCTTTATGGACAAATCAAAGATGTGATGTTCCCAAAGGGTCCAATATTTTAACATATAGAGGGATTTCCACTCTGTCCAGCACTGTGTTTGATATTTCTCTCACAGTTTAGATTACATTGAGATCTTATCTTTTGATTTTAGATCAAAAGATAAGATCTCTTCACTTGAATTGAAGAGTTTAGCTCTTAAGTACACACAGTTTGACAACAGTTATTATGACTATAATAGAGATGTGACGTAGAATTGAAAATGTCCAACACTGGGTTTACAGGCTTTGCACCAATTAGTGGAATGTGCAGCAAGTACCGAAGCTGTACCGTGAATGAAGACACTGGCCTGGGCCTGGCATTCACCATCGCTCATGAATCGGGACACAAGTAAGGTTTTCATTATCTCTCATGATGAGAAAAGAAAGAAAAAGAAAACAATGTAATGAATATATTAAACTGTTTAAGGTCATTCTTCATGAGCAGAGTTGATCAAGAAAGACTTGATTGTGAAATAACACATTTGAGATCAATAATCCAGAAAACCAAAGACTGATAATGCTATTTTGTTTAATTGTTTTTTAGTATCTTTATTTAGTCTCAGTATTTCATCACTGGTGGTTGCTCAGCATATAGTGAACCGCTTTCTACTATCTAGCTCACATGATTTTAGCCACTTCTTCCCACTATGAACTCACCACACATTTATTGTTATGGTGAAATTGCAAAAAATACATCCAGGCCCAACCTTTAGTTCCTTCTAGTCAGAAATCCATGGGTTGTGTGTCCTGAGAGGTTAAAGTTTTATTGTGAAAGATCACAGGGTGCACGATGTCTTCATGCGAGAGAGGTTGTAAAAACGAGACTTGCAGTGTAACAAAATCCTCATGCTTCTTCTGGATTATCCAAAGTCTGTATGAGAATGAAGTGTTGCTATAACAAACCAAGGTATGTTGGTTGTGTTTTATGGATTTGCTGGAAATGATTAAGTCAGCAACTCTGTAAAAACAGCTGACTGTTGCAATTTTCATCAAAATGCCATAATTCTAAGACACATTCATTCTATGGTGAGAGCAACAAGCAGGTGCAGGATCCTCATTCAAACATCTGTACTGCAAGGACACCCTTAATGTGCAGAGTTGTGTGATTGGAAAATTTTGAAACAGATCCGCAACCATGTTCACTGCAGATGAAACAGTCAGATGGAACTGTGTGTGCATCTTTATATGTCATTTACTTGGCACTGGGCATGCTTTCAGAAGAAACAAGTGTGGTTTTACCCATGTTGCTACATACTTACCAATGAATTAAAGAGCGTTGAACCGCTACATGTCAAGCCTTGAAGATGTGGAATGCCACGACTAGTGCACTTGTTTGTCTTCAAGCTGATTGATTGTCAAAGATATATTCAGGAGAACATAAACACAAAGTTTTTCACAGACTGTTGCAAGACATATTCCAAGAAAAGAAAAGACAGGGAACTGCTATCCTATGCTAAACTGTTTAAGCAGAAACAATAAACCATGCTGCATGAAATGATGCATTATTGAAAAGGGTTATTTTAATTTTAGGAATGGCCTCTTTTTATTTAAAAATTTTGCTTTTATGGTAAATGAAATATGTTAAAACTTTTCTAAGCACATTTCCACAAACATGTATATACAGTGCATAACACAACTTACAAGTTTAACTTTAAGAATTGGCAGCAAGAGATGTCTCTAAATATTTTCAGAATGATTTAAAGGTTGATGATGACGTTTCTAGCTGCATAAATGCAGTATATCAGTTTCTACTTTACAAACACTTCATCTTATACGGTTAAAATATATGTGTATATTGTTTAGCTAAATCATTATTTGTCTACATAAGAAAAATGTTTGTGTACTCTTTATTCTCCAGTTTCGGAATGGTCCATGATGGAGAAGGCAATGTTTGCAAGAAGTCAGAGGGCAACATTATGTCGCCCACATTGGCTGGTCACAATGGTATCTTCTCTTGGTCTCCATGCAGTCGCCAGTATCTCAGCCGCTTCCTCAAGTAAGCAACCCTTCTGTTATAAAACTGCCATGCTATGTTGCGGTTAACAAAACCAAAACACTTAATTTACTGACATTTATAGGTAACTTTTTAAGTAACTTTGAAAATATACTATATTGCTACGCTATGTGACCACGTCATGTTGATGAATTGTGAGTAAATCATTGTGGCAGCCTTTGATATCTACACATGCAACAGACTTAAAACACTGCCAGTTTTTACAATAAAATTTTTAAAATAACCACTTTTAATGTGCAATGAGTTTGTAATGTTACTAATAGAAAAGCATGTGTTGTAGAAGATCATGCCAGCAGCAGATTTATCTGTTACTATTGCTGCTGCGATCTACATAGCGGCCAGTGAAAAACTGCATCATGTTGTAAGTTCTGGATAAACAGTACTGTTGCATGTGTTTGTGAGAAAGAGGTTGTAATGCAAAGCTAGTGTAGCAACTAGGTTAAGTGATTTGTGACGCTGCTTTTATCCTTAAAGTGCTGTTTTACAGAGAATATTTATTATGTGTCGAGCTACATGTTGGTGAGAGTTTTCAAGGGAGAGAATAGTGTGTGTTTGTGCAGTGACTGCATTTCCAAACATACAGCCTGCTCACCCAAGCGAGAAAACAACCATCAGGACCATAGCGTCCATATGTCTGGCTTAGTTTCTAAGCGTCCATTAATGCTTTGTGTGTGTGTGTGTGTGTGCTTGAAACTAGATAGCCCAAAGTCAGTGCCCTCCACTAAATTTACCAGTGTGTTAACTGAACTGTCAGGACTGCTCTCTTTGAGTGGTGGAGACAGACAGTGTATTTCCTCGCTAAGTTATTAGAGCTGGGATGACCTCAACCTTGTTAGGCTTGTCAGCCTTATATTAAACTTCCATCACCCCTTGAGGCCACGTGGAGAGGATCTCTGCACTCCTGAATGTTAAGGGTCTATAATTACTGGACTGCATGTTTTCCTAATTGCAATCAACAAATGTTATGACATTTAAATGTTCTTGTTTCTTCATTAATTTACTGAGACTCCTAAAAGTTTCTTTTATGTGCAATGGAGAGGGGTTTTGCATTAAGCAAGAGAGTTTACTTAACAATCAGTCTAATCTAAGCTGCATATTCTCAGCCAGCAGTGGTCAGGTGAAGTGTGCAAGTGCTGCTTGTGTAGTAATGGGCTTTTTTCATGCCTTAAATGTATTGATGCAATCATTCAGCTCATTTAAGATAATTAACAGATGATTGAGAATTCACAAAAGAGGTTTTATATGATGTTCATTTGATTGGAAATAGCATGAATTTTGGCATTGATTTCTGTACGCTCCCTTTTGGGGAACTTTTTAAAATACCGGAGTTTTCATACTTTAAAGACACTTTTTTGTTTGTTTTTTGTTTTCTCTGATCAATTTTTTCCTTGTTGAAAACCAAAAATTGAAGCAAGGAACTGAAGCCTTTACAACCAATTAATTTGACTGTTTTTGATAATGGTAATTCACTATTAATATACACAGGATTATTATACTATATCCAAGTTACAGCTCTAGTCTCCATCATCATCAGTGACCACAGTTGACAAAAAATTTTATTGGTACCTTTAAACTCGGTTGTGTGTTCATAACTTGAGCATTCGAATGCCCCTCTTGTGATATTCAGTGCCTTATAAATTAAAATGTTTTGACAGCTCCAAGTTTATGTGATAGTCAAGAGTTACATTTGATTAAGAAAACCGTACAACTAAATTGTGGTTTAATGGAAATGTTATATAGTTAAGATTTATTTTTCTTAAAGTTCATCACCTCAGACTTGGATGATTTGATCTGGCATTTGTTTATGAGAGAAATAATTGCAATGTGGCAGCATTATTGGTGATGTCAGGATTGTATCAACAGCTTTTTGCCCTTATCCCCTAATAAATCTTCTACGTAGTGAACTTTGATGAATAAGTGAGTGAAAGAGTTGTCAGTCCAAACACATATTTTATTATATTTCTACAGTACATTTAGTATCAGTAGTCAGTTAGTTCAGCTTAGCTTAGATAATTTTAGTTTTGCTTAGTTTGAAGTCTGGACAAAGGATACGGTCAGCTTATTTCAAAGTAACAAAACCACATCAAAGCTCCCTCAAAGCTCGCTTACTAACATGGTGTGATTCTCTTTTGCCTAAGATAACCAAATTGATGAACAAACATGTTTATTTGTAAGCTTTAGAGGTTTAGGCAGACTTTTTTCTTCTATGGAATGAGCCAGGCTACAACAGCTGTTTTTGCCCAGTCTTATGCTAAGCTAGTCAGCTGCTTGCTCAGGCAACATATCTGCTCTAGTCTTGATGGTTGGGAAACAACATACTAATTTGTGAGCTTTAGAGGTTTAGGCAAGAGTTTTTTCTTCTATGGAAAGAGCCTGGCTACAACAGCTGTTTCCTCCAGTAAGTAAGCTAGTCAGCTGCTTGCTCAGGCTCTGGTCTTTAGCATTGTACCCACTAGTTGCAATTAGAGCTATAGAGAAGGTGTTTTAAGGCGAGATATTCTTGCCTGAGAGTATTGTTCCTCTTGACAGTCTGGCAGTTGGGATATGCTATTTAGACCTTGAAGCTTTTTTCTTCTCACCACATAACAAGATTTTACTGGTATTGTTTAATGCACCAGCAGACCATGATTGTAACCAAAAGCCCAGTAATTTCTGTCTGGAAAAGATGAGTCAATGAGTCAGAAGATCTGCAGGGAATCATAGAAAAGAATGGGTCCTTTTACATTCTTATTTTATTACCAGCTGATGATAATCTTGTGTACTGTGCTTACAGCTTACACTTTGGGGAAAACGTTTTGTTTTGAGCCGGTTTTGATACCATTATCCAACAATCGCTGTGTGTGATTACACTGTGAATGTGATCTATTTTTCAGGATGCTTGTTATGTGAATAATGTAGGATATCATAACCTTGCACTTGCAGGGCAGCCATTGTTCTGCAGACACATAAGGTTCATAAAGCAGCGGAATATCTCATATACACACACACACATGCACTCTGTTAAAGCAATTAGGACCACTCACTAACAAAATGAACCATTCCAATATGTTTTGCCTTTTCATGCTCTTTCCACCATATTTTCATATTACATTTCCCTGACTGCAGTGTTTAAGCTATAAAACATCTCTGTATAGAAACCATTGATATCAGTTAACATTGGAAACCCCCCTGCTGGTGTAAGAATATGAATGATATGGACATGGACTTTTTATGTCTGTCATAATTGAGTGTATAGTGTCTTAAAACCATCACTCTCAGGTTTTGGGTTTGGCAATTTGTTATGTTACCATGGCAATACTTTATGGTTGCCAGTGTTGGAAGCAGTGGAACATGTAGATGCTCGCTTTAGTGGAATTTGTGCATGCACAGCAGGAAGTTGTTCATAACAACTTTACATGATGGCAAAAGCTACAATCACATACTGTTTAAGAGAATGTAAAATGTATATCAGAGAAAAAAGTATAAAGATTATCATTACAACCGTTCTCTATCCTCTAATTGTCTGTTTTACTTCAAACTCCTGTCCTCACCTTCGCTTGTCTCTCTCCACTTTTTTGCTCACTCTTCCCTTCCTTGTTCTTCCTTTTCCTGTGCATTCTTTTATCTTTCTTTTCTTGACTTACTCTCCTGTTTTACCCCATATCCTTCCCTCTAGTACCGCCCAAGCCTTTTGCCTATCAGATGAACCCAAAGCTGTCAAGGAGTACCAGTACCCTGAGAAGTTGCCGGGCGAGTTGTATGATGCAGACACACAGTGCAAATGGCAGTTTGGAGAAAAGGCGAAACTCTGCACCCTTGATTTTAAAAAGGTAAAATTAACTTTTTAAAATTTTTCCCAATCCATGCTTTGATTCTCCCAGGAGTTTTGTCAGCACTTCCACAGGAGCCTGATTACTTAAAAAAAAAAGTTTCATAGGGAAAGCAAAGAAGTTGAAAGTGGGATGAATGAAGTAGAGGAAAAAGGGACACAAGAAAGGAAATAAAGAGGAACTGGTTACATGTTCTAATGTGTACAGACACACACTATGTGTCACTAAAATGCACACACACACACACTCACAAAACAAACATTAAGAGGTTATGATGTACTCAGTGGGACAGATGACTAAATATAAGCTGGAGCAATGCCAATGAGAATCTCTTGTTGCATCTCTCCCATTGTCTCATTGCTGCTGATGTTGCTGTTTGTTATACGCTGCCAGATATTATGTAGAGGATTTATTTTATTATCATGTTAAATCACACTTTAAATGTGTTAAATGATCCATCTTGAGCCAAAGAGGACACCTTCCCTATAAGATTCAATACCTATTTGTTTTGAGACAGTGGATTTAATTTATTTAAAATGGTACTTAAGTCCATTTTAGATGGCAACCAGACATGGAGAGCATTTGAAATACACTTAATAAGTTGTTTTCTGGCACTTTGGAGGGAGCCATTGTTAAGACAAAACTGGAATGAACCTTCCAATAAAATGCTAAAATGCTATTTTTTGGGGGCTATTTCTTGTATATGTATATGTATATGTGCTTGTTACCAACAAGATGCACAGGACCAAAAATCCCCAAGCAGTCGTTAAGCTCATTGTCTTTCCAGGCCACTTGTTACTCATAAAAAACACTACAAGACTCAGCCTCAGTGGTGCAGTTCATTGTGTAATTAACACATACTTCATGAAATGTTTTGGCAGGCTTATCGAGATCAGGTACTGCTGGAGGAAACAAATGATACTCTCTGCTGTGTGTGCAGTTAGATAGAGATGAAAAAGCCAATAATGTTTGCAGGTGTTTCCTTTCTTTCTCAAATTTTGTCATACTCTGTCCATCATATCTCCTTGTCTCTGTCCACTCCTTCCATCCCAAATTGTCTCTGCCAGTTTTACAACTACAAAAATCCTGAGCAAGCAAAACAGCTGGACAAATAGGCTTCGAGATGAATTCCATGGTGGCTCTTGGCAGCAATAAGCTGAGACTGAGGTGCTTGTCAGCATCTGCACTGAGTTGTCAAAATCTGATATAGTCATTCAGACAATAACAGAGTGGACATGTTAAAAAAGTAGCAGGCCAGTGTTTCTCAGGCAATGTGAGCACACCCGCTGCTCCCATCTGAATCTTCTAGACTGTGTTGAGAATTACAGCCATGACATCATGCAAGCTAGGTAGACCTAAGCTCTATGTGATCTTCATGTAGCTGTTTCTCTTTTTCCAAACCAAAGATTTCATTTTCATTTTTTAGAAACAATGTATGTTTCTACTGGAACAGATTTAATCTTTTTTTAATTCTGTTTTTTAACGATTTTGGCTATCCTAGCTACTGGGGAATAAATATTTTGGAGATTCACGATTGGTGCACAGTGACAGCTTGCCAAAGGATCATTATTCAGATCATCTCCTTTTCAGCAAGCTTTCATCAGCACGCTTTAATAGCTCCCAAGAGACTAAATAACAGTGTTATAAATTAGTGTTCCTCCTGTTGCTAGATTTATTTGCAGCTGCTGTAAGGAGGATTCTGGTATCTCCATCTCTTTAATTTTTTCATAATGTTGTTCCAGGATATCTGCAAGGCTCTATGGTGCCACCGTGTTGGAAGGAAGTGTGAGACCAAATTCATGCCAGCTGCTGAAGGCTCTGCCTGCGGCCCCGATATGGTGATTTAACACGACTTTGTGTGTCTGCATTTGTGTTTGCATGAGGTGAAGGGGGTTTCGGTAGTACACTCGCAGGCTTTGTCACTACAAAACTGGAATCACATGATTTCCTTGGGAAGATAGATTTTATTTTTTTCATTGCTTTGGAGCAGTGCAGTGTCACAATATCGTGTTTTTGAGAGAGAGAAAGGATGTCCTTTTCAGGGGTTAACCTTTAATAGTGTCATTGATAAGTTAACCTTTGTTCAGTTTTAGCCAAAGGAGACTTCATGGTACAACAACTGATATGCCTTTGAGATCATTTATTATTTATTTATTTATTTATTTATTTTTATCAAAAAGGACAGGATATTTTTTGTTTCCCTTGCTTTTTTATTAATAGGGCCAGGACACTGCTCCATGGCAACTTCTTACCAAATAAATCCACAAATGAACTAAACTAAACACCCTCTCACATAAATTCCTTGTGGTTTTAGTGAAAAGAAATCTTCCAACAGGACAACACAACTCAGTCAAAAACATTAAAAGTGACCGTTCTAAAGTTCTCCACTTATAATTAATAGTCTGAGCTGATTTGATAGTAAATTTTCCTTCTGACCTAAGCTGCCCGATGTTTTGTTTGGGGTTTTTTCTTTTCTTGTTCAGTGTGGTGCTTAACATTATGAACTCTGTAGTATTTGGAGGGTAGAGCTTGTAAAGAAAGATGTCTCACACAGAAAGAAGCACATTCCTCCTCTAAAGGATACCAAAGACCTCTGAGTCAGTAAATTGTATGAGACAAAGAGCAACAATAATTTATACAGCAAACAGGCTGAACTGATTCTATAATAAAAGCAAAATTTATTGAGCGTTTTAGTATTATTTAGTGCAAGCACTTCCACTGTGTCTTGCAATTTTGAGACAAAAGACATGAACTGAGTGACACTATACTTCGTTTAATAGCATCTCTTTATAGGCCAATGTCCTTGTGTCCCCAAGTGAACCTTTAAATCCCCTGGTTAGCTAAATTAAGAATTTGGAGCAACTTCACTTTGTGTTTGATTTGAGTTCATATGAGTGCAGTGCGAATAAAATCCTTGGTTTGGACAGAAGTACCTCTCTCCCCTTCCTTTATTTTACCTCAGGGAGCAGCTGGTTTGTTGCTGATGTAGCAGAAATATGCCATTGGGGTTGGGGCCAAAAGGCAATCTGCGTTCTTTATTTATGCTTTAGTTGAGTACTTTCTTCTTTTAAGACGATTCTCCCCCAAGGCTCGTTCCCCTGACAGCCCATCATCCACATTTGTGTCTCAAGATTTTGAACTTGATGGTTTAATCTCGCCCTCTCCCCCCAAGAGACAATTAGCTGAAGACAAACAATGACAGGCTCACACAGGAATCTGTGGCACTCGGCTACAAGGGGATAACTTGAGGGGAAATCAGCTGTTCTATTTCTTAGTCAAGGAGCAAATGAATATTTAGAGTGTTGTATGTGTGTGCAGGCACGAATGAACAATGAAAACTCCAACAGCTGAATACATATCAATGCCCCTGCCTTGCACTTTGTGTGTGCATGTGTTTGCAGCTTGTGATATTTTTGAGAAAAGCCCTGTTCAGTTTGGAACTGCTCTGGTGCTTATCAGCCTTTTTGCTAATCATATTATAAATATACTCAGTTTAGGAGACATTCTTGCACTGTAGGGTGTTTAATCATTGTATACAGGACACTCTAAAAAACTTTAACCACTTAATTTAGTTTAATATTCATCTTCTGTCCTGCCTGGTTGCCTCACTGAGAACATTTGGCAGTGTTCACTGTGGGAAAACATTTCGGTCAGTGTGGTACTGATGCAGAAGGGCGTGGATTCTATGGAGGTATTTGGAACTTCAGTGAAGCTACTCTCTGGAGGGAAGCAACTGGTAACACATGTGTATATCTACACCCTAATCAGGCCACCAACAACCAGAAATTGGGAGAATGTGTGAAAATGTTTGGTATAGATACTTTCCCAGATTGAGGTACAATCAAGACATGAATATAAATAAATAACAAAAAGTCAACTCTTTTGGTTTGCATTGGAAAAAAAAGTCAAATTATGTAAGTCCTTGAGAGATTTGTTTTATGTTAAATGTTTTTTATATAGCTGTGGTCCACAGAATTTGTTTTATGTATAAACATCACAAAAACGCTGATGATAATTAACGACAAGACTATTTAAAACCAGTATATTATATGACACCCATTTCTGTTTTTCCTTCCGTTCTGTTCCTTCCTTCTCTTGTCCATTTGTTATTTTTTCTGTCTCTTCAGTGGTGTCGTAGGGGACAATGTGTGAAACAGGGTGATGAGGGCCCGATGCCTCAGCATGGCCACTGGTCAGAGTGGTCATTGTGGGCTTCTTGCTCTCGAAGCTGCGAGAGTGGAGTCACCTTTCGAGAGAGGCAGTGCAACAACCCCAGGTAAAGGAGTACACACTGTTAGTATATAATAAATACAAAGTTGTTAGTGTTAGTAAATACACTGTCTGGCCAAAACAAAGGTCACACACTCTAATATGTTGTTGGACCAACTTTGACCACATGCACCCACCATGACATCATTTTGATAAGCTTAGGGAATCTTTTTCTTGTGTGCTAACATCTTACATTGATGATGGGATAGTTGGACATATGTAAAGTCAAAGACAATATTCAAATATCCCAAAGATTCACAACAAGGTTAAGGTCTGATCTCATTGGATGGCAACCAATGTGTGAAAGTTCATTCTCCCTGAACCACACTTTCACAATTTTATCTGTAAAATGTCATTAACTAGATTTTAATGTATATTTTAGTGTATGTATATTTTATCTGTCTGATTCAAATCAATCTGATCATTACTGCTGACATGTTTACATGGACACTAGATAAAGTGATTCGATCAGTTGTGTGTTTCCATGATGGAAAGATTTATTACAATCATAATGCTCTTGACATGCGAACGCAAACTAAATCCGTAGAAGATGAAGAATATATATTTTTTAAATTTTGACCATCTAGATGTTTAATAATTGTATCTGCCACATTCCAGCTCTGTTTTCTGCCGCCATTTTTTAAGTCTTCCCTGAAATTTATTACGTCTTGTAACCCGTGCCGGGTTCAAGCATGCACAGAAGCATACACCACAGAAACAATCAGAATGAGTTTATACATGGTTATTTGTTCCTGCTGAACGATCATGAAATGTTTAAACCACCCCTCTTGATCGGATATAAATTATTTCCGATAGAGGCCGATAAGCTGAGGTGTTTAAATGGCACATTTTGGACGTTTGATCAGATCAAAGTGCTCCATGTAAACACAGCTACGGTCATTTTGGAATATGTCTTTGCCATCATGAAAATAAATTTTGAAGAGTATATTACTGAAAAAATGTGGTCATACACTACATTTAGATAGTTTGCTTACCTAATTTTTGGGTGCTAACATCTTTGAATGACTGGTTGCTTTGTTGTTTCTAATTTTAATTTAAAGGAAAAAAAAAATCTTGCTGTTCCTTAATGTATTATAATGTCAAACAAGTGTAAGGCCATGTTATATTAAGACACGTTATTAAACTAGCGGGAATAATTTGAATCTGTTGCTTCATTACTTATCCGGTCACTTGGTCCCCTACTCATCCATCACTCCAAATTATTTACACTGTCAGTCAGTCAGGCGGCTCTATCCAAAATGTCAGGACCTCCTCTTTATCATGTCAAGATCCTGACAAGTGCTAGGCTAAATTAGACAGAGAGTGATGAGGAGTGAGAATTATAGGGAAGGACAAATGGTGGTGGAGGGGTAAGAGGACTAAAACAGGAAGGAGAGTGGAGTAGGGAAGCAAGAAGGAGAAGTGAGAAGAGATTTCACAGAAGGGATTATAAAAATGAAAGATGAAATGTTGAGATATGAAAGGAAAGAACCTGAGATTGAGAGAGAGATAAGTGACAATGTTATTGGAGGGCTGATAAAGGTGATAAAAGAGGTTTTTGGAAACATAGCCTAAGGATGTACACCTGTGATGGGAGAAGCCTCCACAAAGGAGCACAGCCACACAGAGGAAGATTCATGTGTGAGTCATGAAAGGACAATGAAATTCAGTGTTCTTTGTAAAAAAAGTAGTTTGAAATTAGCTTATACTCTTCACATCAAAAGCAACTGAATTGTTTCCTACCTCAGAAAGATGCCTTACTCTTCATACATATGTATATCTTGAATGACAATACACACACCCAAGCAAGCCTAGAAGAGGCAACCAGGACTTAAAAAAGAAAAAGCAAAATATGAGATTTTTAATACTGTAATACAAATAGAACACAGTTAACTTCTTGATGTGTTTTATCCATCTCTCCAGACCTGTATATGGTGGGAAGTTCTGTGAGGGCTCCTCCAGGTCATACAAACTTTGTAACACTCAAGACTGTCCACCCAACACTACTGACTACAGAGCACAGCAGTGTGCTGAATTCAACAGTAAACAGTTCAGAGGATGGTACTACACCTGGAGACCATACACAAGAGTGGACGGTGAGACAGTTGTCCCCTTTGTCTTCAAATTTACTGAGAAAAAGATGTAAAATTATGAAAGAACATTCAGGGAAGCCTTTACCAGCTAATTCTTTTATGGTAGTAAACTCTTTGTATGACCTTTTTGGTCCCTGTGGGTATTTTCCTTTTCTTCCAGATCAAGATGTTTGCAAGCTGTACTGCTTTGCTGAAGGTTACGAATTTTTCTTTGCCCTGGCCAGCAAAGTAAAGGATGGGACACTTTGCTCAAAGGACAGCTCCAATGTCTGTATTGATGGACTCTGTGAGGTAATGTAAAATTTAAAGTGGTTTATTTATTTATTTTTTATTTTTAAGACTGATGTCACAAGAAAGGTGTTTGATGCTGAACTACACATTTTGAGTATGGATTAAGTGAAAGGCAGGACAAATAGACACTCTTGTTGTGTTGTTGTTTCACAACTTCTTTAATTATCCTGGAAAATGAATGTGAATGTGTCACCACCATCACAATTAATGTTTGCAGTTTAAACTGATGTCATGATGTAATATTGCATTTTATGTACATAGTCGTCTTTCTTCCACAGAGAGTGGGCTGTGACCGTATTTTGGGCTCCACAGCTGTGCCTGATGCATGTGGGGTGTGTAAAGGAGACAACTCCACTTGCAAGATCTACAAAGGACACTACACAAAGCAGCACTTCACTAATCGTAGGTCTAGCTAATATATTGTTCCATATGGTAAATTTGGTGATCATATTTAAACATTTTAAAAATCTATATTGTGCATATTATGTTTATTTATAGGGACATCACATTAGGTTTACATTAAAAAACATCACATTCAAAAAAATTGTCCAAAAAAGGAGAAGTGTGAGAGGGGCTGCTTATTCTTTGTTTGCCAAACTAGCTCTTAGGTAGACGTTAGACAAGTTTGGTTTGTGGTTATGTAGATACAGTAATGGGAAAAACAAAAGTCTGGACTACAAAGAAGTTTCAGTCTTCTGTGGGAGGAAAGAACTTCTTTTGTTGTGATTTTACAGATATGAAACTGTTTGAAAGTTTTACACACACAAACTACAATATAGCAAATTGAAGCAAATAGAAAACACATAAAAGGCATTTAAAAGCTGTGGATTTCTTACTGTATCTCAGGAGCAATAACATTTTTTCTTTAGTTTTAAAGCTTATAAGCTGCCTTAAAATCTGTGAAGCTTTTAGTGATTGGTTGAACTTTGTATATTCTTTTCTCAGAGTACTATGGAGTGGTAACCATACCAACAGGAGCTCGAAGCATTCGTGTAATGGAACTGAATACATCCACTTCTTATTTGGCTATCAGGGACACTCAGAGACACTATTACCTAAATGGCCACTGGACGGTGGGCTGGCCAGGACGACACCCCATTGCTGGAACAATGTTTGAGTACAAAAGACCATATAATAGACCGGAGAGCCTCATATCATCTGGTCCTACAAATGAAACACTAGTAATTGAGGTAAGCTATTAGTGATATATAAGAAATTTATAAGTTGTTTTTTTTTATTTGATTACATACCTGCATATTATTCTCTCTTAAGATATTGTTGCAGGGCTGGAATCCAGGTGTGAGTTGGGAATATACTCTAAAGCACACTGAAGAGAAGCTGACCAAGAATCACATCAAGAACAATTATACCTGGGCCATCATACGATCCCAGTGCTCAGAAACATGTGCTGGAGGTACGAGCATACACAGAACATTTGAAATGAAAATTCATCCCTTATTCGAGACAGATATAAATCTTAAAATAGCATCTGTGAGAAATGAAAAAGGACAATTCACTTCTCATCTTAATCCCTGACAGAACACATTTTAAATGGATAGTTTGAGAATCAGCAGACAAGCATTTGAACTTAGTCTGGCCTCTCTGACCTGTAATAAGCCTTCTAGCTGCAGGTTAAATAGAGAGTGGCCCCGTTATTACTGCGGGGACATTAGAGGCTCTTGTTTATAGCTGGTGGGACCTCCTCTTGTTCTGCTGGAAACCCATCTATTAGATACACACACTCAAAATGCAAGCGTGCACACACAGGATGCGATCAGTATCTCTCCTGAGGCCTGGTGTTACATGCACACATACACATGCACACATGCAAAAACTGCTGTAACAGCATAGGCAGATAATTTGTGGCCAGAGGTTACACATTATAGTGCATGTGTAGGCCTGCATGTTCATGTGTGTTTGCTCATGAACACTTTGTCAGTGCCTGTATACACATTAATACACGTGCATGTGTGTTTGACTTCATGACAGTGAACAAAGACCCCAGTGTAGAGTTTTTATTGATTGCCCCTGTAGGTTAAAGTTCCCCACTCTGGTCATTCGCGGTCCACCCCAACCACCTCAGCCTCTGTCTGTCCCTGTTGGAGGGTATGATGAGTTGGGGGATGTTGGCTTTATTAAAGAGTGTGACTGACTTACTGACTAACTACAGTTATGCCAGAAGTCTTCAACACATTAATCAGTGTTGGGAGATGTCATTTGGCTTAATGCTATAGTGAGGAAAATTTAAGAGAAAATCAAGTAAAAATCATGTCTTTGCATGACATTTGTGCGAAGGAAGGTGAAGTGAAATAGGACACATGTTTTAATATCCATCAATGCTCTTTTCTTTTCCCTCAAGGGTGTTCTGTTGTGAGCGTAGAGCATATTGCTTTCACATTTTTATAAAGTGTCTCACAGTCACCTACAAACACATGTATATTACATACGAACATTTCATCATCTGTCTCAAGTCCCAAACTTTGTTTTTTTAGGAAGAAAACCTGTATCAGCTCATCATTTTGTTTTACTGTTAGAAATTATCCTCTCCTTATAAGATTATACTAAACTTATTTATCTTTAACCCTTGCAGGACATATGAACACCAAGTCGGCATGCTACAAAGACTTAAGAGTGCAAGTGAATGTGTCTTACTGCAATCCCAGATCAAAACCAGCTACTGGAGTGGTGCCCTGCAACACCCAACCATGTCCTGCCAGGTCAGAACCTTTGCACGTATATATGTCAGTGTTGTGTTCACTACTTGTAGTTAGTCCGTAACGTAAATGTGACAAATGGTTTATCAGGTAAGTAGTAAATTGCCCGTCATGGATGGTCATTTGTTGTGTTATTGTTATAGTTCTCTAAATGTAAAAGTTGGAAGAGAAATATCTCAGTTACCAATGTTACGCTCACATTTTCTTTTGAATCACTTTATTTATTCTGTAGAATTTCATCAAGGCACTATCATACTTTCTGAATAAATATATAGACTTTTTAACTAGCCTATTAGGGTCTCTTTTTTTTAAATGAGACATCTACAAAACTTCTAGCATGTCTTAGCTTTGTTTTGTGTATATTAGAGATGTGTACTTTCATCTCTGAGGAAAATACAATACAGAACCCAATGTACTGCCAGCAGTCTGGTAAATTGAAAGTACATAAGAAGACAGCCTGGAACCAGAACCAGTGATTAGGGCAGAATCTCAGCAAAAGGCTCAACTGGACGCCAGTTTCAAAGGCAGAACCTGCAGACCAGACAGGAGGCCAGCTGCAAATGGGAAAAATGAACTCTGGTTTTCATGGCCCAAAGCAGGACTCACAGAAGGCTGGAAACCTGAGCTGTAGGGCATATGACAGACTCAAAGGGGCACATGGATGTTCCACAGGGAAGGGGTCAACAAAGACTAAAGCAGCAAAGATGTCAGCAGACTCCACTGGGGCTGCCATGGATCAGTGGGTAGAGTGGAACCACCAGTATTCAATCAAAGATCCCAAGCCCTACCCAGCACTGTTTGTGAAAGGGGGGGGGGGGCTCTTTAAATCAATACAAAAGTGTTGCTGACTCTGAAACTGTCCCTTGAGAGAGTAGGACTCTGATAGTGAAGAAAAAAGTAGGAGGTTGGCCAGGGAGGGTAATACTGCAGAGCTGAGTTAGCGTTAGCTAGCACAGATTAATAAAATAAACTAATAGTTAACAGTTTTACCAAGATTTTAATGTCTTGGGAGCAGAGTAGAAAGGGTATAAATTGAACAAGGAACTGCCTTTGGGGCTGAAAAGGCAACAATAAACCACAAAAAAGCAACATTATGACTAGTTTGGCACCATTTATGATCCCCATTGGTAGAGGTGTAGGTTTGTCAGCAACTGGTTTAGGAACAAATAAAAAGTATTGAGTACTGAGAAAGAAAGGATTGCAGCCAGAGATGTGAGCTTGTCCACAGCTTGAACTTCAAAGGTGTTGAGTGTCAGTGATGACGAGGAGCTGGGCAGCAGTCAGGAAGAAGATTGGAATATTGTCTGCAGGAGTTTTCTATTCTCCTTTATCCCTGAAAACAGACACACAGGAGATTCTGAAAACGCTTCCCACAAATTTGAGAGAGACCACTGATATAAAACAAGAAAATATTTCATATCGCATCCTTCCTTAAGGTCCCCTGTTGGGAAGGAGCCTGCTGGATTTTACTGGATTTTTCTGTAACTTATTCTCTAAAGGAAAACCTAAATCTAGAACACCACAACCATTTTAGTTCAAAATCCAAGGCTTAATATACATGCAGGCATCAAACACAGGGGAGGGAAGGGGGCAAGAGTTAGAGAGAAAAACAAACAAAACTGTTCAATAGGGATCTGGCACAAACCCGAAGTAAAGCATGAACACATGCACAAGCACACATATCCTAATGGAGACCATCACATATGTCAAAGTGCATTATGAGTTTATGTGTTTAAGATATCAGAGATAATTTACTGTAAGTCCGACATCAGTAATGTCTGTAATAGTTTGTGGTTCCTAAAGTGAGTTACTTCATCACTATAAAATCACACGTTTTAACTGGTTTTCAGTCCCAACATTATTAAAAATCTTATTTAACTGTTCAGATATTTCCTCATATTTTTGGACAGAAAGCAGCACAATGTTATGTTGGGTATGTAGTTATTTAGTTGAAATTATGAATCCTACAACAGCTAAATTACAATGTATTATAATGTACTGCATGCGACTGTGAGAAAGGCTATAATGATATTGGCTGTAACTGCCTACATGTCTTTTATTACCCTGCTCATCTTTGGAAACTGCAAAGACAGATGATCAGCTTTAAGGCTACCAGCCAAATATCTTATGTACTTTTTCTAGCTCACCAAGCTAGTGAGGATTATGGGAAATATTTTCTTCGTTCTTTTTGCCCAGTCTATTGCACTCCAACTTTCCTGTTGTAGTCAAGCGTTTTCTCTTTTTTTTTGCTTATGTTTTCCTCCTTATGTGTTACTGGCCCACAACACCTACACAACTGGTCTGCAATACCTTGACAAGCAGTATCAAAAGAGCTGTTTATTGGTTAGGTCAGATGTTTCAATCTTCCCACACGCATCTTCTCATAATAAAGCAAATGAAAGGTGTCAGGCAGGACTGACTTTATTCTCTACCCATTATTCATTAAAGCACCTGGTCTGTAATGACTACATTTAGCTGCAATAAAAAATAATATTTATTTTGGCTAAAAATATGTAAGACACACAGAAGTAAGAGACCTTTATGCCTTCATTCAGTATAGCATGACACCTCTCCCCACTGTCAGGAAAAATTAACATAAAACAGAAGGGCAATGATCTGTTAATCTATTTACATCAGAATCAGAATCAGTAAGGCTTTTATTGCCAGGTACAATAAAGGCCATTCACAGTACCAGGAATTTGTTGTGGTATCAGGTGCAAAAATGTAGGAAAGAGTGCAAACAGACAAACAAACAAAAGGCTATTTACAAATATACAAAATTTTTAAAAATGTAGAGGAGTCGGCTGCAATCCTGGTTGCTCGTCTCTGGGTCCTGGAGGTGTTCAGTTCCTGGATAGATGGAAGGTTGCAGCTGAGTGGATGACACGCTGCAGCTTGGCCTTGTCCCTGACCGTGGCTGCAGACTGTTATGGAGGATGTGAGGATGGATTCAGTGACAGCCATGTAAAAGTTTACCATCAGCTTCACTGGAAGGTGAAACTTCTTCAACTGCCAAAAAAAGTACTGCTTCTGTTGAGCCTTCTTGGTGAGGTAGCTGATGCTCTCCTCCCCCTTGAGCTCCTGGGTGATGGTGGTGCCCAGAAAGCGGAAGGACTCAACAGAGGTCACTGGAGTGTTGCATCAGATAATGAGAGGTGAGAAAGGGTCCGGGCCTTCCTGAAGTCCCCTAGCATCTCCACTGTCTTGAGAGCATTAAGCTCCGGGATGTTGATGCTGCACCAGGACACGAGACGGTACATCTCACCTTTGTAGGCTGACTCATCACCATCAGAAATGAGGCCAGTGAGGAAGGTGTCATCAGCAAACTCAAAGAGTATGACAGACAGGTGTTCAAATGTGCATCTGATGGTGTACAGGGAGAACAATAGAGGAGAAAGGACACAGCCCTAGGGGGATTCAGTACTGATAGACCAGGAGTCAGAGGCATGCTGACCCAGCCTCACAAACTGTTGTCTGTCTCTCAGGAAGTCTGTAACCCACTTGGCTCAACTGACAGACAGACAGCAGATTGGGAGGCTGGGATCATCATGAAGTCTTACTTTGGGTTGCAAGCTCATACCAAAAAAAAAAAAAGAGGAACAACACATGCTTTGTAGTCTGTTTTCTTTTTTGGTTTTCAGATGTATATGGCACTGCTCACTGTCAGTTTATCAGATGTTGGTTCAGTTCCAAACTATGGTGATCAGACATGTTGAGGTTCACTTTCAGATTGCTGTGGGGAAGCAGGTGTTCCCCGATGTTGCAAAATGTCACTGAGGAGAATTTGAGAAATTCCGTAATTAATCACAATACAAGACAGAACAAGAGTGGGAGCAAGACCCACAAATGATTGTGTGGTTACCGGGCATGGTTCTACAAGGTCTTTGTGAAGCTCTTTAGGCCTGGTCACTGCCTATACATCCCTGATACTCAGGGATAATCAGTCATCATGCTCAATGCTATATCATAGGGAGCGGTTCACCATGCGATGGACACACAAAAGAAAGTCTTAGTATGTCCTGCTCTGGACAGTGTAATGTGGACACTTGGGATATCTGGGATCTAAATGAGCTGAGAAATCTGAGACTTTTGTTGATAATGATAAAGTGTCACAAAAGTGGGAGAAGTATCTGCACAACAGTATAAAAGGGACAAAAAATTGCTTGGACATGTTTGAGGCTACCCAGAACACACATTTATAGTTTCTACAACAGGTTGTTGGCTACAGAACGTTTAAATACCAATCTGTGCAGGAACTAACTGAGATACTGTATGTCATTTTTAAAGCAGCTGTGGCTAAAGTATCATGTCCTCTGTGCACATTAGTCATTGGAGTAATAATTTCTTAGACATGACACAGACCTGATCTCTCGGGCTTCATATAAGAGGTTAGTAGTGCAACACATGATAAGGATGAAGAATGGTTATTTCCATCAAGTATGTAATGTACCATCCATCTAGTCTTTATATATGTATATATATATATATAGTTGTTTTATACTGGTTAGGGTTACAGTTGGGCTGGACCCTCGCACTCATAGCCATGGTTTATTTAGGATTTTCAGATAACCTCACATTATTTTATGAAATTAAAGTATAGAAAAGCTATAGCCAAAAAGAAAGTCTTAACTCCACACAGAAAGGCCTCAGCCAAGATTTGAATCGGGAGCATCCTTTGTGTGACTTCTCTGATTAAACAAATTAGACATACAAAAACTACAAGCTATATTATTTTAGCTTTTAACAAAATCCGGAAAGACAGTTGCTTAAAAAAAGGAAATTACTCCTGCAACTTGCTTTTTATGTCCTCTGCACTTTTTATGCTCATCCAGCCACCCCACACCTTTTTTTAAATACTTTTTGTAGCAGTTGTAGACCACAGCTGCAAACCAAATTAAAGTAATGTCAAGTTGTCTCGCACTGCTACGTGCAGAGTTGGCCACTCTATAGCTACTTTGCAGGACAAATGAAAAGGTCATTAACAACTTGCAGTATGTGTTAGAGCCAGTATTACATGTAAGGTACAGACCTAGAAGATGCCAGTCCTCTTAGGAATAACAAGAGAACTTATCTAAAGGTTTTTGACAGCTGCTGTTGAGGCGATAGTTCCTCTGTGCCACTATTCTCACATACACCCTTTGCAATGGTATGAAATATCAGCCAACGTCTTGCAAATGAAGGGGACACTGCTGACAAGTTGTGCCTTGATTTATGAGCAGACAGGAGTTCAACTGAAACACTGACCTCATCTCAGACAGTGTGCATGTGTATGTCTAGAAATAAATTCTGTCATATGTCCAAATGTGGCTTTGTCCCTCTAGTTTGTGTCCAAACCCAGGCATTAAAATGCTTTAACAGCTCTCATTATATGATTTTAGAAAGCTAAGCTCATGCACAAGGCTTTGTTGCATCTCACATAAGTTCCTTTGATCTCATCAGTCACTTGTTATTTTCGCAGTTATGCTTTATTGTCATGAGTCCGCGGGGGTGTTATAAGTGTTATAAGTGAGTTATAAATGCTGAAAATTAAAGAAAATGGGAACCAAATTCTTATTATTTAGTTTAAAAAAAGTTAAGTATAAAGGTACCGAAGATTAAGAACATTAAATATTGGTGTCCGAAATGCAAAACATCTCTGTTGATGTTAATCTGTTGATTTATTTGCTTACATTTTTTTTGTTTTTGTCTGTGCTGTCAACTTCCTCACCCTGTCATCTTTTCCATTTTAAGTATAATTTATGCACCACACTGCAAAATCAGTGCAGTTAATAATCTGCGGCCCAAATAATCTATAAGTGCTCAATCCTCCCACTTGCTTATGAAGTCATTTCTCTTCTGATCTCCACTGGGTTGGTGGTGTTTTTGATAAAAGAAAAAAATGTTGCTTCAAAATGTTTTCTCAGGGATAAATAAGGCTTTAAGGACACAGTATTATTCTGGGCACCAGTGCCATCCAATCGACACTGGAATCATAGAATCCCAAATGCATTACCATTTATCAAAAGTTTTATAGTAACCAACAGCTGTTCAAAAGGGGATTTTTCCTCTGCATAGCAGTGCCACTAGCTTAATATTTCCATCTTACTCAGTTTGTGTGTCTCCATTTTGGAACAAGTATCCTTGGAAAATGCTGCAGGATGGCAGAGCTGTCTCATACTCACTGACAAAAAGAAATTATAGAATAGTGGTCAAGCTGACAGAAAACATATATTAGTTACTCAAAAAAATGAGGGTGATGCTTTCCAGCTTTGTTAGTTTTGACATTTTAAGTTGTAGAAGCAAGTTTGTGGTTCATTGTGTCATCCTGTGTAGTAATGTGTTCTGTGTTATGTGATCATTACCGCTCTGTTTTCACAGAAACATTAAGGAAAAAATGGTGCTATGAGCACAGTGCATCTCTGCCAACTTTACAGATGATTCCCACCCAGATTAGAAATGTCATAGTGTGCACTAAATGTTATGTTAAGATGGCTACCACCGTACTCCACCTACAATTTAGATAATTAATCGTTTCAGAGGATTTCTTCATTCTACACAAAGATTTTGATTACTTTATGAAGGGCTATAATAAAATCTTGTTTAAACCTGCTGGCATTTAAATGACAAGATGACATAAGTACAGAAGTTAAAAAAGCTTCCAGGCAGAATAGTAACAAAAAATACAAACATTTCTGTTAGGTCCAACTTACTCAGTGTTTCCAAGCTCTCAGCCATATATTGTGGCTTTTCTCAAGAGATGAAAATGTTAGCTGTAACAGGGATTGTTCAGTTTATATTGCATGACCTTAGACTAAAATTTTCATCATGTTACAGCAGGCAATAATATAATGAAACAGAAAGACTATTTTTGTTATTATTATTTTAAAGGTCCCATATTATGCAAAATTTAGTCCTATGTGTCCTCATAGCCTGTGCATGAGGCCAAAAAATGAGAACATTTTGTCTCCTCTCTCACTTGTTTGCTCCACTTCTTAGTAAATGTGTGCTCAAATGGGTAAGTCTGAGATTTTTCCCTTTGTGACTTCACAAAGGTAGAAACCACACCCCTGGGTAGTGGATACTGTCATTGACCCGCCTCCTCGGCTAGCAGAACCTGCCCTTTTAAAATCACAGAGTGGGCACCAGCGAAAGCCAGATCTTCTCCCAGAGAGGGGCGTGGACAGGCACCACTCAGTTCAAACACAGAAACATCCAGTTCTCATTAGAGCTCACTAGAGCCACTTTTAAAATGGCTGAAAATAAGGACCAAGGCTAAATTTGGGGTAATACACTTTGAAAACAATCTTGCGGGACCTCTGAAACCCATATGAAAGTTTTGAAAAAATGTATAATATGGGACCTTTAAAGGTATTAATAAAGCCGCAGTGTGTAAGAATTACTCCCATCTAGTGGTGCGCTAATATATTACAATCAACCGAGTAGTGCTCTACTGGAGCCTCACTATTTAAGAACATTATTACGACTACGGAAGCCGCGGATATTCATAAATGTGAAGTTTGAGTGTCCAAGTCAGCTGATGAGGAACAGAACGATGCATAATTATTTTTTTTTTATGCCAATAAGTTACAAGCATGCCCTCCATGTATTTAGTACCAAGCTAATGCTAATAGCTAATGTTATCGAATGAAAGCGGTTTTTGTGACTTGCAGACTTGCAGAAGGGAGAGGAAGAGTGAAAGAAAGAGGGAGTAACAGCAGGGCAGTGGACTGTCGGAGCTGCTGTAACATTACTCTGTGTTTAATAACATGTATTTATGCTGATTTATCCAGGGAGGTGGGCGACATATTGATAGAAAATAATTATTATCAGATAGATATTTTTGCGTTAGAATGCTGCGGTTCTGGTGATTAAATCACGCCCAGAAACTGGTTTTACTTTGGTCTATTTTGTCTGACTAGGAGGAGGACAACTACCCACATCCCGTTGACAAATCAGCTGAAATAAAATATGAAACACAAGGGAAAGCTCTCAGACAATACGTCTGAAAGAAGCGCACGGTCGCCTACTGGTATGACTTCTGTGAAGAGTAACAACTAAAAACTGTAGCAACGTTGCTTTTCTACTGTAGGCTAACTAACAAATGAGCTGTTTCTGCCTTTTTAAATAGCAAGTAACAGTAAATGATCTGACTTGAACAAGAGGATAAAGTAGTTGCTGGACCACCCTACCCTGTTTTTAACATAACGCCAAAATAAACTTCACTGTTAGATCGCATTACCTTACCTGTACAGCGGAAAGCTGCAACCTCCGCGTTAGCTTTGAAGTCCCTCTCCTCATCAGCTGCCTCCATGTGGTAAATGCTCCACAGAT
>JBAMHW010000006.1:22119063-22135984 GCA_037177495.1 Rhadinocentrus ornatus
ATGTTTTTTAATTGCATTACAGGAAATAAAGAACTTTATCACAATATTCTAATTTTCTGAGACAGTCCTGTATTGTAGCCAGTTGCTTGATCTTGTTGCATATTGAAACCATGATATCAGTTAATCACCTTAGACTTGTATATTATGTCACTGAAACCTGATGAATACATTTTTAAAAATGACTGAATTTCCTCCCTTGTGAAAAAAACTTTAAGTTTATTATACTCGATTTTATCTTAAATATTGAACAACACATTGTGGATCAAAAAACTGCTGTGGCCTTAGTTAATTTCTTCTTGCATTTATGTATGACATGATAAAGGGCCAGGCCTCAGAAATATTACATCAACATGTTAAACATGTTAGATATAAATAAGCAGATAAAAAACTTCTATTTGGATTTATCCTTAGATGATACTTCCTCCTTTTGAACCATAACACAAATGAGAGCAGATGGATTTTCTCCCTTGCGTTTATTTAGATTTAATAGTGGGTGTATGATACCCTTTTTATTCACTTTATACAACATTCCAGCACCAAATTACTGCAAATAAAGAGCTAATATATACAACTCAGTGTTCGCTTACAGCAATGTTTTGGGGTTGTTTAGGGTAACTCTTACAAGGCTGTATGGGTACATTAGGGTGAAGTCAGGGAGAGGATGACAGAGTGTGTGTGATGAAGGATTTAGCTGCCTGCTCTAACAGCTGGGGGCCAGTTGGAATAGATGCACTTTAAAAGAAGCAAGAAGACTTAGGGATTAGCCAAACTAATGACATCCTGCTGAGGCACAGTGTACAAAATATTTGAAATGGGGTTTAAGTTACAGTTTTAAAGTCTGATGTTGGGGCTGTTCTGACTTGGCATTCATCAGTGGAGAAATGTCTAACACCTGTGTGGAGATAACCCTGCAGGACCCCAGTTTACCTGTCAGAAGACTGCAATTTAGAATAAAGCATAGTAAGTTTGTCAGAAAGCCACAACAAGCATTTCAAGCTACATAAAAATTAAGTTGTACTTCCACACATACCACTTAAGAGAAAGGGCAAATGCAACACGGGAGGTCTACTACGAATGCTATTATTGTACAGTCATGTTATCATTCAGGAAGTCCTTCAGGCTTGTCTGCATACGTGATTGAGGAGCTGTGCATGTTTACTCAGTGAGCTTGTGTTGTGTTGTCCCAGCTGGTCTGTAGGAGAGTGGGGGGCGTGCAGCCGGAGCTGCGGAGGAGGGGAACAGACACGGCAGGTCCAATGTGTCCAGAAAACTATCCAGACCAATGTAGACGCCCTGCCTGACTCTCAATGTGTCCAGCCCCGCCCATTTCTGAGGCAGGCCTGCAACACTTATAGCTGCCCTCCATTTTGGACCACCGGGCCATGGTCACAGGTAAGCATGTAAATTCCAATGTGTAAGAACAATCATTTTACTGATGTAAGTTTCTGTTATAGCACAAAGCATTACTCCACAGCTGGAAAAACGCACTTTAAACTTGCACATTCAATCTATAGTGTTGTTAAGTGGACCCAGGCTTTGATGGCTTCACCACATTTTATGACAGTGATCTCAGTGACGTTAAACTATGAATGATCCCACTGAGACCTCTGGTGCTTTGTTCTCTCTCCAATACCTACACATTTTGTGTGGTGACCTGTCTCACTGTTAAACATTTGTAACAGCCATTTTAACTCAAATATTCCTAAACAGCATTAAAGGTGCCCAGCGTACTTCCTCTCTGGTACACTAAGGCACAGTGTATTGTGTCACAGCTTCCATGACTTTGGTTTGATTATAATTTCCCTTTAGGGATAAATAAAGGATTTTTTCACTAAGTTCCTTTTTTTATTTAATTTAATTTGATTCGACTGTACCATAAGGTATGTAGAATATTGAGTGGAACTATCTCAAAGGAACTGTTAAGAAAGCAAGGGACAGTAAGTCATTGTTTAGAGAACATGCATGTACTGTACAGCAGCCATTTTGAAATACTTAGAGTCCTCTTTTTCATGGGATTTAACATGGTGACTCTTTAATTCAATTAATTCAAGCTGTAATAAAAGTATTTATCTAAATTGAGCCATTATTTTTTAATGCATAAATGAGTACAAGCAGGTTGGAATGGGTGGAAAAGGGTCAGGTATGATATGTGATAAAGTTTAAGTAAGAGTGAAAGGAACATAGTGGTCTGACCGGCTATGTGGTATGGTTGGAAACAGTTTCCTTTGAGAAAATGACAAGAAGCAGAACTCAATGTAGCAGAGAGGAAAACGATAACGTTCTCTTTGGGATGATTGGATAGGGTCAGAAATGGGTTCAGTTGGACACCAGAAGGCCAGCATGTTGTCATTGGAGACCAAGTTAGACTATATGGTTTGGGCATATACAAAGAAGGGATAGTGATTATGTTGTAGGAATTGAGGTTGGAACTACAAGGCAGGAGGCTTAGAGCAAACAGATTTATGGTTGCAGTGAAAGAGGAGATAAAGTTAGCTGGTGTAAGAGAAGAGGATGTAGAGGACAGGGTGAGATGGAGGCAAATAATTCACTGTGGCGCCCCTGAAGGGAACAGCCGAAAGGAAAAAGGAAAGAAGAATCCAGTATTTATTCAGTGTTTCCTTGAGCCCAGATAACAGGGTTGATTTTTTTTTATATATATACTTTAGGATGTAACTGCCTTAAATATTAATGTAAAACTAAAGCATTTTAACCATCTGATCAATGCAAAAAGGTGAAGATGGAAATGTTCTTTTCTAACCTTTTTTCACAGTTTTTTTTTAAATGTCTAATTTCCAAAATGTAATAAATAACATATAGATGTTAAGGAATTATTTACAATTAGTTTAATAATAAAATCTAAATAAAAAATCATTTCCCTATAGTGACTTGCCCTATTAAACCTTAATAAACCAAATGTCATAATTGTGCTTCTTTATATTTGGCAGTGTTCACGTAAGTGTGGCAGCGGTTTAAAGAACAGGACTGTGATGTGTATGAGCACCGCTGCAGGTGTTCAGAGTCACACACTGCCAGACAGCAAGTGTGCAGGCCTGCAGAAACCTGCCAGTCAGGAATCCTGCTTCATCAAACGCTGCCAGAAACAACGCAAGGTCCAGTGGTTTGTCTCCACGTGGCAAGAGGTAGTTCAACCACAGAAACAAATACTAGTAAATAACAATGGAGCTCATTTGAATGAAGCAAAATATGTGTGGCGTATTTATTAAGTTGGAGCTCATTTGCATAAAATTCTCTATATCTTTTTGTTCTTATGGTCCAGTGTTCAGCAACATGTGGTCGTGGATATCAGGCACGTTTTATCAAGTGTGCAGAGAAGGTTCGTATTGTGATGTGCTGTTTACTCAAATGTACCAAAATACCATTTTTTTATGATTAAATCTCTGTCTGAATATTATGACGATTCTCATTAGAACTTCACTAACTCCCTGCTTATTTATGTTAAGGTTGTCAATGCTTCCACTCTGTATGAAACAGTGTTGTGTCATTATAACCTCTGGCCATCACTGAATTTCTTACATTCATATTAAAGGATACAGCTGGAAAGTACAGAGAGCTGACAGCCAAGAAGTGCCATCATGTTCCCAAACCCACAGTTGAACTCCAGAGGCCCTGTTTCCTTGTTGATTGTCCAGGACGCACTATCCAGCCTGTCCACCGATGGAGCACACCTCACCGCACCAATCCACCTCAGCCCCTCCCTCACCGTCCACCTCCCCCAGAGTGGCATTCATCTCAATGGTCTCAGGTCAGTTCAAGTCCATCAGCAATTAAATTGTACATATATTGTCATTTCTGTCATGAAAAACTCTCAATATGGTTTAAAGTACTACTCACCTTTACCTCCTCACACTACCTGCTGTTTCCTCTGACTCTTCTGTCCTACCATACTTACACTAAAAAAAGGGACAAAACTAAATATTACATGATGGCATGCACATGTACTGTAAATATTAGAAAGGTAATTTATATTTTTATGATTTCCTAATACTGTACAAGGTAATTGACAGTGAATGGTTACCATTTTCATACTTTCACTGCTCTAGCATCTGTGGTTGCTCAGAAGTAGAAGCATCCAGTTTGATTCTCATAGCTTGTTTTGTATTTCATTGGTTCCCACAGTTGATAGCTGTGTTTTGTTATAACATCTTGGTTTTAGTTAGAGGAGGACTTTAACATAAAATGAGTGTCCATCATTAAACTACATGTATGTGAGGAGCATTTAATTGTCGGTGATTAACAACATGTTATACATGGCACTGTGTATAACAAGTTAAGTGTACATATATGAGTACTCCTCACATTCTTAGTCATTTTGGATAAAAGTATCTTCTAAATCAATGCTATGCAGTAAACACGTAAGTCGTGCATTTACTCTGTTTCTCTAAAAAACCTTGTTTCTTTGTGTAGTGTACAGTGACATGTGGCGGAGGAGTGCAGGCCAGCACAGTCCAATGTCTAGTCCAGGGGAAACCTTCTTCTGGCTGTGCCCTCCATCTTAAACCCCCAGAGTCCCAGGCCTGCAACACCAACTTCTGCCCACGGCCTGAGAAGAAAGGTACAGATGTCATCACACGATACATTCTTAACAGAATTCTCTTAAAATACTATTAGAGAAAAAAAATGAGCTTTCAGAGACTTTTTTTTTTCTTTTTTTCACAGATCTTGTGTGCAGGGACTACTTTAACTGGTGTTATCTGGTGCCACAGCATGGCGTCTGCAACCACAAGTTCTATGGCAAGCAGTGCTGCCACTCCTGTTCAAATTCAAATCTATAATCATTCAATGTGAATTGCAGCTCAAAGAGACATTGCTAAGGAATTAGAGGACTATATTTCTTGTCCAAGCTTGAAAAGATGTGTTTGTGTTCCAAGTCTGTGGTGAGCATTGAAAACAAACTACATTTCAGTGGATGCGCAAGAGAGCTGCAGGACCCTTTCTTCTTCTATCTGGATGTAAGAATCTGATACTGACACCAGTAAACATGAATGTGACCAAGAGTGGACAAAGAATTTTGGATAAAGCAAGTATGACTGACCTAGCTTAAAAAAAACTTTGTTTATGTACTGTAATGTAACGGAGCACACAAATGATAATGGCAAACCAGCAAAGTACCATGGACGAGGCTGCAAATAACAGGAGATGTTTCCCACTTTGTGCTGTTCATCTTGATCATTTGGAAATTTGAGGTCTAGTAATAAAAAGGACTTTCAAAACCCTAGATTTAATGAAACAAAAAAAATCATTGTTTAATTCTGCATGACCTCTACAATGGTATATTGATTCCTAAAAAAAAGGAAACAGAAAGAAATCATATTGATGACGTCATATATCAGAGATCGACAGTATTTTGAGACAGGACAAAGCTGTGTGAACTTCCTTTAATACTCAGTGGTGCTACAACCTTTTCACTTTTATTTCACAGAATCAGTGGGAGATTCTTAAGATTTCAGGAAATGGCTAATGAATTGTGTGACCTGTGTACAGTATTGTTTGTTTTATTTATTGGCTTAACAATACAGCATTGCTGGAAGACTGTATTAATAAGCAATGTAAATGCAACATTGTTGTTATGTTTTTTTAACTAATCCCAAGCACCAGTACCTGAGTATTTTATATCATGCTGTACTACTAATCAATAAACCCACACCTGTTTTAATGCAAACAGCATTTTTAGCTCAACAAAAACAATCAGCTGTTGGATGTAAATCTTCATCAGTACAGTAATAACTGTCTGAGCATGTTTCAAAAGTCACTTGTCCATATTTTATTGTTTAACATTATTATACAAAGCAGTTGTGTATTGCATGCGTTGTTATGGCACAGAAATGCATTACATATCACCTATGATTTGAAAGCACTGGCGGATTATTGTTAATTCTATTCTAATGTAAATTTGTTACAGTAGAAGTGAAACAATATTTTATTTTGCTTGAAGTGCAACTGAATTTCATGCTATGTTTAAATGAATTCATTTAATGGGAAAAAGGCTTAAGAAGGAAACTTGATCCCCTCACGTTTATCTCTTTGGCAGGTGTCTCTAACTAGGCAAGGTGCTATCATCACACCGTGACAGAGGATTTGCCTTTCAACATGTTATCAACATCACTATCATTGTTACACGTTTTCATCTTCATAATAGGGGCTAAAATGTTTGTTTTCTGTATTCCTGTAACTTTAATACTCAGCTTTGTAACTTTCAGATTTAACAGCTGTAATGTAAGTTTGTAAATTGAAACATATCTTAACTGTTCTTTGGTGTTATTTATTGTCTTTTTTTCTCCACATAGAGTAAGATCAGACCCTAGAATAAGTCTCTTTTGTACACTTCACAGCACAGCCAGGCAGGGTTCCTTGGTACCTGATTAATTAAAACAAAGTTAAACAACAATACTGTTGCGATCTTTAAAATAAATATCAAAATTGTATTACTGATATTTAGATTTAATCCGTTAATAAAACTGAATCTGAATGGTCTAAAAACACTGAGGGAAACTGGGAAACTACAGAGTTGGTTCATATGTGGATTTTTTATAGAAACAGCACCTCAGTAAATAGTTCTGTTATAAAATGTGATATTTCTGTATTAAAATATCTAAAAACTACATGGCAATTGTTATTTATTTTGTTGGAATGTACAACAGTCAAAATGTTCCATAAACAGAAAAAAACTAAATTTTAGTGTAATTTATCTGTGTAAATGTTATTCCATCAGTGGCAACAGAGCCCCTTTACCCACACCAGTGACAGAATTGCAAAAACTGCAATTTTTCTGCTGCAAAGCTTTTTTTCTTTAATATATAGCATTTAGTGTTACATTAATGATCTAATTTATTAGCAGGATATTTATTCATTGTCAGCCACAAAGCTAATGCATTTTGCAGTTATCCTGCATGTTTCTCTGTTCTGCTGTTGACTTCTGCACAAGCCTGTTAATGACCCGTTTGTTTGGGTCAAATGAAATGAAATGAAAATGAAAATTACTTTATTCATCCCAAAGGGAAATTGCAAAGTTGTAGCAGGTTTTTGTTTTGATAATGTCTTGTCTTGAGGGCGATGGCTGCTGGCAGGAATGATATCCTGTACCTTTCTGTCTAACATTGGACTTGACGAAGCCTTACACTGAACACACTCTTCAATCTTTGTTTCTTAACTGTGTTGTGTAGAGCAGAGGTCCCCAATCCTGGTCCTTAAGGCCCACCGTTCTGCAGGTCTTAGATGTCTCCCTGCTGCAACACACAAATTAATGGCTCATTAGCAGACTTGTGCAGAGCTTGAAAGAGAGCCATTTAATCTGAATCAGGTGTGCTGCAGCAGGGAGGCATCTAAGACCTGCAGGATGGTGGGCCTTGAGGACAAGGGTTGGGGACCTCTGGTGTAGAGAATGCGAAGAATTATTCATTATTTTCAGCCATTTGTGCAGCATTCTTGTCTAGACAATCAGTTTTAGCGTCTCCAAAGTTATTTTCAGTGCACAACTAGCCTTCTTGATCAGTCTGTTCAGTCTCTTGCAGTGTCTGACTCTGACGTTGCCCCAACAGATGGCTGCAAAGCTGATTGCACTTTCCACTTATAGAAGATATGCAACATTTTTGTGCAGACATTAAATGGTCTTAGCTTCCTCAAGAAGTAGAATCTGCTCTGTCCATTTTTGTAGATGCCTCTGTGTTACATTTCCAGTCTAGCCTGTTGTCCAGGTGAACTCCAAGGTATTCCCCCACCACCACCAGTCAAGTGGGTTGAAGCAGCGAAACACCCTAACACCAACCTAAAACCTATGATATTGCCCCTCTAGTGGAGATCCCTGGCATACAGTCACATTATAAAACTTACAACAAAGTTAATAAAGTACAACTGACAACAAAGAGCAGCATTGGGATTTACATAATAGCAGTAACTACTGTAAATAGCAATGACTATTAAATTAGCATTAGCAATTAGCACTAACTGGGAGATTCTTACATTTTTTTGTCTGGAGTAAAATTAAATTATGTTATCATGTGTCACTTAATGTGATGTAAATACAACTATAGCACATTATCTGGAATATAAAGCTGTCCAAGTCTAATTAGACTACCATTGACAGTGGCGGTACCTCCTAGGCACCCACAGTACTCAGCCACACACTTTTAACAGCAGCATTGCGAAAATACTGTTTCTTTTTTTCCCTTAATAGAGTTGTAAAAAATAAAGA
The DNA here is from genome assembly GCA_037177495.1 of Rhadinocentrus ornatus. NCBI lineage: Eukaryota > Metazoa > Chordata > Actinopteri > Atheriniformes > Melanotaeniidae > Rhadinocentrus > Rhadinocentrus ornatus. The sequence goes on from JBAMHW010000006.1 coordinate 22,127,273, forward strand.
CCCTTGATCTTAGGGGTTGAGTTCAATAGACTGCAAGTATCAGTCCTTTCCTCATCTGTTTGTTACTCCTCAATACCTACAGCCCGCTGAGACACTGCAGTTCTCTGATTGATGTTAATATTCTGCAGTACCAGACAACAAAGTAAACTTCATTAAAATAAGACAGTAAAAAGACTAATTTAGCAAGAATTTGCATTCCAAAACAAAGTAATTGGATTAAGTGGAACTAAAAGTTAATAAAAACCATAGTTGGAATTAAGATACCCCGCAACCGTCGTTGAATGTGGGCAAATATTAAAAAAACAACTAAAGACTAGGAAGCTGCTTAATAAGCATGTGAAGATTTTATGGAAGATGATGCGACATTTGTTGTGTCTTTTTGTAGGAGCGCCTAATCTATGCATACTGCCTTGAGGTTAGAGTTGAGGTTAGTTCCTGTTGAGCTGAAAAATTCTCTGGCATTTCAAAATCCAGAGGTCCAAAATTTTTCATTTTGTCCATGGAGTGCAAGGAGTGAAGAGAGAATAAATGATTTAACATTGTCATTTTCTTGCCTCTTGTTTAAAAGCAGGATAAACCAATAAAAAATACTTAGACTAATACAGAAAGCATCAGGGCAAAACCCTGATCACAGCAGTTCATTGTTAAGGTCTTAATTAAGTAAGTCTCGGTTCAACTAAAGTAAGTATAGATTGTGGCTAGAGTAAACTGGAGGTATCATAATACAACACAGACCTACAGTATTGTTAACCTCTGGAACTTGCTATCATAATCCCACCTCAAAGAAATCAACGTGATATGATGCTCAGATATTTTCTGCAAGTCCCACAATTCACCTCTTAATCAGTTACGCAACATAATAGGCCCTTGTTTCTTCAGACATATGCATCCCACCACGCATGCATCAGGAGTCAACATGAACTAAAGTAAACAAACATTCTCGATTGAGGGATTTGTCTTGTTTCTTTTCCTGACTGAGCAAATCATCTACAGTTCTTATGAGCACATCACTATGCAGCTGATGCACATGTCACAACAGAGCTCAAAAGAAATATGATGAGGCTTACACTTGCTTTGGACTAATGCTAAGATCTAGTTTTTCAGCTTGCAGTGGAGTGCAACACCTAAGCCAAGGCTCTCTGGCAAACAGTAATGCCAATGTGGTATTAGCCATTTCAACACTTATGACATATTGTGTTTGGACTTTACTCGTGAATCTTCTTTCTTCAAGTCAAGGAGACACAGGTGCTAGAAAACAAAATAACCATTGTTATAATCCCATGGGCATGGCCTTAGTGCTTTCAGACGGAAAGTGGTGGAGGAAAGAAGACAAATATGAGAAGAAAAAAAAAATTTTAAATACAAGAAGGCAGGACATCGATGTACAGCCATGTGAAAAACAAAGTACAATTTGAAATTTTGCAGTTAATAATAATGATCATTTTAATTTTAAAAACCAGGTCTTAAAATGAGGTAAATGTTACTCAGATGAACAGCAAACATTTGATAGTATCATTAATCATTTAACCAAAACTCAGACGAAATGTACCTTCTATTTCACATGGCTGCATCGGTGGTGTCGCAATAGATGAGAGGCAGAAACCCCAAGAAAACAAGGTTGTATAAAAAGACTAAAGAACGAGCATAGTCAGCTTATCAACCAGCTTTCTATAGTAAATTTACAGCTGGTCCGCTGTGAGCATTGTGATACTCGATCCATGTGAGGGAGTGCATGTGCAGACATCCAGTTACTAAACAAATGCAGGTTTATGCAGCAGCGTTTTTTTAGACTTTTTTTAAGGTTTAAAAATGTTTTATTAATGCCAGTTTCCTAAAAACTCCTGCAGATACACACACAAGTTTTTAGATGTACCATCAATGGCAATTTTCAGCTCAGTCAAAATACAGCCTCAGAAAGAAAAACACAAACCAAACAACCACCTTCTGACCACATTCTCTGCTAATATGTCTCAGTTAATGTTTGGGAAACCACATGCATTCAGTAAATAAGAAAAATAAAGACTTGCTGTGGTAGTGGTATACAATCATTTGACTAGTCTCATACAGCCACACTAACTCAACAACAGCTTAACATAAAAAAGGAGGATTCATCTTTTTCTGTTTAACAATGATAATGATCAGACAAAGGCTTTCTGTAGAGTTGGTAGAGACAAACCTGGCAACATTCAAAATGTTACCTTACTTACGGCAGGTAACACGAGATTGTCTGTGAGAGACAGACAGGAAGCTTGCACAGCACTCACCTTTGCACTTTAAAGAAGCAGGGCTATCTCTAACTACATCTCTTTGGAGAGAGCTGGCCCCTTAGCCTCAAGGCTACACTCTGAAGGTTTATCTGAAGTCACAGGCTTATTATCTTTCTGTTAGCTTGCACCTACAGCAATTCCAACAAACTTTCTGCTTAGCAACTGGCTTAAAAAACCTGCTGCCTAAGAAATTCAGGATTATTATGGAACACAACAAACTATAAAACAAAGAAAATGGCAAATGAATACTTAAATACATTTTGAAGTGGGGAAAAAAACAGGTTAGATGCAAAACTCTCTATAAAAATTCTCATGGCAGAATTACTGCAAATACGTCATTTTCACATGCATTGCAGGCCTTAAATTTCTTGACATTATCTGGATGAGCTGTGTCTAAGACATGTAAAGAGAATGATGCTGCTCATTTTGTTGCAATGGGGAAAACTTACATACTGGCATTCACATAGAATTTACTTTAGTGGCTATCAGACATTTTTTTAGACTAGTCACACCCACATGGAAACAGCAATCTTCTATAGTAGTATGCCCTGGAAAAACCTACTTAGGAAGGGCATGAAGTTTAAGAGTCTGAGGTGTTCAATGATTTCAAAATTATCAAGATAACAATTGGATGATATACGTAGGAAGCTAGATTGATCCAAATAGATCCCATCTAAGGCCAAAGAATCTATAACTTATGTCCTACTACCTGACACTATTAAACAATATGCAGGTGGTCATAATGGATGATTGGTCTGCCAACTTATTCATCCAAACTACAGGCTATGTATGAATAAGCACATGTGAACTGTCAACAGAATTTACGACAAGGGATTCTGTATTCTGGTGATCATTATACATACTGCACATATGACCACATACAGTTATGATATATTTCCTGGCTGTTCTACTCTAAGATGCCATTCTGGAGTATGTACAATTGTTAGGAAGAGCATTACAATCAGCCGCATGCTGGGTTAGGCTCCAGCTTCCCCACAACCCTTAATGGATGAAGTGGTACAGAGAATGAATGAATGAATGAATGAATGAATGAATGAATGAATGAATGAATGAATGAATGAATGAATGAATGAATGAATGAATAAATGAATGAATGAATTAATGTTACAATCATTCTCCTGTTGTGTAGTACATTTCATGAATATGCCTATGTGAACTACCCAAAACTAATTATGCTAACTGATATTAAAGTATGCCAGTGTGTTAAACCAAAATATAATTTCCTATATACTGATTTAGTTGCAGTTACATATTGTAAATAGTAATTATGTTGGGTTTATCTGCATGTGAGTATGCCGACACCGAGAGAAGCGCAATGACCGTATTCAGTGCAACAGCGTCCTCTACTGTCTATGTGTAGATTTTAGATTTTGAACTAAATAAAAAAAATTTAAAGGTTGAAAACTATTTAGGTAGGGATGCATCCAATAGCGATTACATTTCACCCTATTGGTGCTTTTTACTTTAAAATAGCCATTTATATTTTTGGGTCAAAGGATTAAAATATAAACGGTTGTATGAAAAAACGTAAGACATAGTAACAAAGCAAAATATGTTCCCTGACCGGGAATCGAACCCGGGCCGCGGCGGTGAGAGCGCCGAATCCTAACCACTAGACCACCAGGGAACGCTGAAGCTCTGTACGCACCACAACATGTTATAAATGCTACAAAATCCGTGCAAAAATGTTTTTCTACCGTTGTAAAATTTGAAGTGATGTTTTATGGTACTGTATCACTTATCAGGTCAGCAGTAGCTGTGCAAGTTTACCTGGAACTATGTAACAAACTTTCTAGGAAAACAGGAAAAAAAATGTGATACAAAATGCATGTGTGCTATAGTTACTCTTAAAGCCTTCGAATTACTCAGAGTCGCGACACTCGACTCCCGTGTACAAAAAATGGCGGCGCACTTCCGAATTACTGTATACGTTCAACTGTTCCAAACACCGGATCAGCTTGCGGACATCGCCTATTCCATAAAAAAAACGAAAAAAAACAAACAAAAAAAAAACGACATCCTTAAAACCTGAATATTTAAGTTGAATTGAATATAAATTATTTATTTAATATTGCTTTTGTAATTCAAAGGTAGGGTAAAATTTTAACACACCTGAAATGGGCATGTACACTTCTTGATTATATTTATCAGCAGTAGCAGATCTATTTACTTAATCCTTCATAAAGGTAACACTCAGTATAGTGAATGTATCCACAAGATGTCGCCATTTTCCGTGGTTTCAGCAATGGAACCCGACCTACAACATTAAAATACTTCTTTACAGATGATTTTTTTATTTATTGTTTTTTTTTTTTTATTAACCTTCATTACTCATTCAAACTGAAAACTGAACACTATTTCTTAATTAAATAACTTTTACATGCCCTCTTTTGGATACAGGCAGAATAGAATGCGCGTCCGCTTGACAGTCCCCACAATAACCTGCCTGAAGAAAAATCCGATTTCCTAAAACATATCCTATTCGATCTCTGACAGACATCTAAAATAAAAATTGAAACGTACTTCTGTACCCATGTCTTTGACATGGAAGATGTGTAATGGTTCAAATGTGACCATGACAAATCGAGAAAAATAAATAAAAATAGTTATTTACGGATTTGCAGGCATTTGGCGAAGCTACCCCAAACGGGTCTTGCCTTGGGTCCTTGATCAACGTGGGAGACACGAAAATGTGAAGTTGTTTTGAACCCGTCTGGAATATGTAATACCAAGACACGATCATAATTTTACATGCGATATAATACCAGCCGCCTGAGTTACAGCGGGACTCTGTTGACTGCCATGATGCCGGGAGACAGTCAGTCCAAAACGGCAGCCATTGCCGCGGACGCGACAAATGGAAAATGCCAAAACTGCTCTGTTTTGCATCAGGTCAGACAGTCTTCTTTTGACAGATGGGGCAGTTTAAGTGTTGTGCCTCATCTTTGGATACATAAACAGTGTACTGTGGTTTCACATATTTTCACGTATAAGTTAATATATTCATTATGGGCTTTTCCCGTTTGTCCTGATTCCCTTCTGTTTTCACAGAGCCTGTCAGAATATGTGTCGTCATTCCTTGCACTGAAACAGAAGATTACGGTTTCAGAGTGAGTATCAACGAATTATAAGTTGTCATAGTGACATTTTATTAACAAATTCAAAACTACGGCTTACCAGTTGTTATAATAGTTTAGTTAAAAATAGTGGCTTACTTTTAAATAACAATTGGTGACATTTGGGTAGCAAAGCTACGAAGACTTCCTGGACCAAGGGGCAGGTATCTGCTGCAGGGGCGGGTCAGGAAAAATAGTGATTGGGGCCCTCGGCAGAAACATAAACTACGGAAACGGGTAGCACATGTAAATGATATTTATTTTAAAACATTCTTGATTCCAAGAAATAATTACCTGATTATTACATCTAAAGTGGTCCTTAAATGTAAAAAGTATAGCAAAGCTTGTAAAAGTAAACTGCCAATGATATTCTTTCATCAACAGTTGTTTACTTAGGTAGATCCTTCATTTCATGCCTTTAATCACTGTTGCTAAACTAGCTCAATTTGGCATTATTTGATGTTAATTTTGCATATTCATTACATTGGGTGGCATTATGACTTTTACATGCTATTCATAAGATTACAAAGGTTTGGACAGACCACATTGACAGTTGGTAAGATAATGCATTGTATAAACACATGTATAAACACATAATGCATAAATGCGGCATTATGATCAAGACTGTACTAGTGTTGATGTAAAACATTTATTAGTACATTACATGTTGCATTCACTTGCTGATGATTGATGATGGATGGTTTTTTAATCAAAATCACAAATTAATAAGTTACAATTTGCAGATCACAAAGGAGCGCTTTTCATTTTTACATTACATGTCCCAGCTAATTCAGGTTTTAAACCTGCCGCGTCCATGGCTTTACAAATCAAATCCCTGTTTAGACAGTTTAGTTTTTAATACAAGGACCGAATTTAAACCTGTTGTTGAGGAACGGCAACCTGAAATGACCAGGCTTTAGCATTTTGGCTGCAGTTTGCATCTTTTAATTTAGGAAGTGAAGCCGTTCAAATTTTAACTTTGCATCCTTGCGTTAGAATAAAGAGCAGGTCATATTCTGACATCATCTCGTGGTAATGCTCCACCTCATGTAAAAGATATTTTTCTGTGTGAACACTGAACAGAAACTAGAATAAGTTATGGCCTGTCCCCCCCAGGCCACGCCTCTGACCCCGCCCTTGATCAGCTGTTACCTTAATGGCAAAGTTTATAAGTTAAGTTTTTAGTGTTGACAATTTATTTTTATTCATTAATGGTTGCTTTTTAATTGGGTTTTCTGTTAGAATTTGCCCCAAGAAAATACATGGACACAGGCTTAATTTAATTAACAGGAGTTTGAATATTTAAATAGGCTAAATTTGAAATTTTTTAATATACAACTGTAACATTTTAAAGAAAAAAATAGTGCTCCATAATGACTCTATTGTGCAATTTTGCTAAAAGACCTTAGTAGTTATCTTACGTAAAAAGTTTAATGAAAGCTTTAAGGACATGAATATGCATGAATGATATTCGCCTATACTCAAACACAATGTCTGATTTTTCAAATGGAAGAAACAACCAACAACAGCAAATCGCTGCAGCTCTATACCAGCTACATTGGCTTTAGTATGATCTTTAATATATCTTTAAACTTATCCTTGTTTTTATCACATTTTTGCCTCGTGCAGTGACACTATTGGGCTTCAACAGCAGCTGGAAGAGTTGCAGACCCGGTTGGTTACTCAGGAGAAAAAAACAGCAGATTATGAATCTTTATATGCAGAACTGGAGGAAAAGAGGGTATGGCTTTACTTACTAAACGCTGGTTTAAAGGATATGAAAATAATGATCTATCTTTTAAAACCTTTACTTGAACTTTTTTTCCTCTAATTTTTAAAGAGTGCTCTGAAAGCTTGTGAACAGCGGTCTGCAGAGATGGAAATATTGAAGCAGGAAAACAACAACACAGTAGCCGAGTAAGTAACAAGTAACGATGGCAGTTCAAACTGGAAAACTGATGTTGTGGCAAACTGTTTACTTTTATTTTCCCTACTTTTCAGGAGTAAGAAGCTTGAAGACCAGTTAAAATCTCTAAAAGGTAATTTACAGCCACACTGTAAACATTCTTCTGAAAGAGACGTAACTGAGTGAATAGTATTTATTTGTATTTTACTTTTTGCACCCACAGAGTTGGCAGAGTCACAGTCTCTCGAAAATGCTCAGCTGAAGAGAGAAAAGGCTGCTGTTGAAGTTGATTTGCTTAAAACACAGGTAACCATGATAAAACTCCTCAAATCAATTGGACCCATTAGAATTTTACTCAATTTTATGATTGACAATCTGGTGATTATTGATCTTTGTAAACTTTCTGTTTCACCTCAGACATCTCTGAAGAAGTCTCAGGCACAAACAGACAAAGTTAATAAGCTGATGGAGGAAAACGCTACAATAACCAACATGTAAGGATTTGCACTTAAGAATATATACAGGTGCTCGTCATGAAATTAAAATATTAAAAATTTGATTTATTTCAGTAATTCCATTCAAAAAGTGAAACTTGTATAATGTAGACTAGGCCTGCTCGATTATGGGAAAGATAATAATCACGATTATTTTGATTGAAATTGAGATCTCGATTATCTAACACGATAAGAGGAAGAAAAAGAGCCTTTTAAAAAAGGAGTGAAAAAAAAAAAGAGCCTTGGGGTGGGGGCATTTTAAGCGTCATCTGTGGTAATATAAACTAGTTTCTTTCCACCAGGTCCCAGTAACTATTGTTTGTCTCAAACCAGCAGCAGCTATGTTCTGCCAGGTGTGATCTGGAATAAATGTGACTGGAAACATTTCTTTTTCACGCTAAAATCCGCGTCATATACGGCTCTATGGTGCGTCTTGACCACAGGTCCGTAGCAGTGGTGAAACTGAACTGTAGCCACGTCCTTCACAACACCCTCATGATGCTCATCATACAGGGCATGGAGAGACACGCGATTAAAATAGTGACGAGATGGCAGTGATGCCGTTTGTCCAAAGTGTTGATGAGTTTCTTAAATTCCGGGTTGTGTCACTGTGTTAACTGAGCTCTGGTCTTTGGCGAGAAAACAAGTTATGTTTGTTTATAATGTTCGTTATCTCTCTGTCTCTGGGAGCTGGTGGATTATTTAGTCACGACTCTTTTTCTATTTCCTTGTGTTGCGTCGTAATGAACGTCTACATGAACGAGCGCAACATTTCACATGCACGAATGTCGCCTGTCTCTCGGCTGGAGGAGGGCAGCGATTTTTGCCTTGTCGCGCAAGTTCCATAGAAAATTAATAGAGAAGGAGCAACTTTGCCTCCCGTGTGTCCAGCCCATAACTTGAGAGGT
>JBAMHW010000006.1:22155158-22165566 GCA_037177495.1 Rhadinocentrus ornatus
GAGCTGGAGCCTATCCCAGCAGTGTTTCAGGTGAAGGCGGGGTACACCCTGGACAGGTCACCAGTCCATCGCAGAGAATGTGATAGTCTTCAAATAAATAATTTAAGTTCTGATTATTAGTGGGCTTGTGTCTGAACCTTCTTGACCCCTTTTACTCCTTAATTTGGATTTGCTGACTAAGGTGCCAGGGAACGGATCCATAAACTTTCTTGTCTTCATTGATGATTACATAGGTGTTATTTCCGTGCAGCTACATTTCATTGTTAAAAGCTGTTTTTCTGTTCTTGATGGATATATTAATCTGATAAGATGAGAGTCAGACAGCTCTGAATCGTGTTATAGGAAATCTGAGGAGACAAACCTCAATATAGAGGCAGTAAGTTGATCTGCAGTGAGAAATTCATTTTCTATTGCACAAGGTGGACAGTCACACAGCTGAACCCATATGGCTTGTTTATCAAAATGCATGCCCACCTCAAAATTGAGGAAGCGCATAAAGTCTCGATTAAAAAAGAAAAAAGAAAAAGCAGCCGCAGTAATCCCTCTGCTGGGATCTGCGGTTATTTAACAGGGTTCTTGTCCACAGGAGCATAAAATTAATTAGTGTTAAATGTCCCCTCTTAAGTAAGTCTGTAAAGTTTTCTTTAGCTCACTCTTCCCTTTGACTTAGCTTCAGAGGTACCTAATACAAGCTTTTTGTGACTTTTCTCTTAAATCAATACAATATGAAAGCGTGAAAAACCAGGCAAACAGAAATAAACCAAGAAATGTCTTTCCTCCAAATACCCCTGACATGGAAAATAATGGTTCTTCTAAGAAAAGATCAATAGTTTTGAGCTGTTTGTAGCATTCGGTATCTAGCCAGTTAGGGAAAAAAAAGGTGCATCTCCACCTATTCAAACCCTTCCCACCATCCCTTGTCAATACAGTATGAATCAGGATACGGATGTAATAAGTGTTTGCAAACAATGTTGTTCAAGTGGCTGTCAGTGAATGCAAGGATAAGAAGATTTCACTGAAATGTGTAGCGTTATCTGTCTGTCTGTCTTATATTTAATATATTTTACAGTTGCTTAATTACAGTTAATGCACTTTAATCACACAGTGGAATAGGTTTTTTGTTTGGACTTTTTTTGGGGGGGTCTATTGCCTATCTGGACTGTGCTGGGTCCTTTAAATGGAAGTCTTTTTTTGTAAGAACAAAACAGGAATGAGTGAAAATATTGCATAAAAGTTAAGCAGATAACTGTGAGAGAAAAGTTTATTAAATTGTTAAAAAAAAATAGGGACTGTTCGTTTGTTGTTGTTTGCATCAATAAACCAAAACAAAATAATGTTTTTATGAAAATACTTAATAAAAAATTGCATAACAACACACAAATAATTATAATTGTAAAATTAAACTAAAATAGAAGCGTGACACAAAAGTGAAGGGCCATCTCGATGCTGTAAGAGTGGGCTCTTCCAAGGAACTTGAGCCAATCACTTCTAGTAGTTCTCACAGGAAGAGCATTGGTACCACAAGGATTTTCTAGTAAGTGTGCTACAGAGAAACTTCTTTAATAAGTCAGCCTAATAAACATGCCTGACATCTGACTGCTGCTTGAGAGACAAATCGTGTTATTGTAAAACTCCTTTGAGCCCAGTGTCAATATAACAAGCTCCAGACCAAATCTAAGATCTATTTATATTGACATGAAATCATGGGCTCTATTACTAGATTTACATTTTGGGTTTCTAAGTAAGAGCACAAGTTTCTTAGCTCTGGGCTTTTTAAAAAAGTATTTAAAGAATGACATTAGCAACTCTTCTCACCTTTTATTTCCAGTCAGATATTAAGTCTGCCTGCTCTTCCTTTGCATCTCTCTGGAATACAGAGAGAAGTGTGATCAAAGGCTCTGCTGACAAATTCTGTTTGTTGTGCTCTCAAGATATATGGAGGACACACTTATCCCATTTAGCTATTTTCGGCATGGAGCAAAATAGACATCAGTAATGAGATCCCAAAATGTGCCAACACAAAAGCAAAGCAAAAGAGGTAAAAAGAAAGTTAAGAATAATCCACCATATCTAGGAAGTCATCATGTTCGGATCTCTTCCTGAAATATAAATATAGTCATCTCCATCATTCTGCAATGCAAATGTAGTTCCACTGGTAACATCTTGTCTGTCAAATAAATCCAGTGTTCAGTGTGTTATCAACATAAGCCTTTAAAAGGGATGTGTTGGGCCCCCTGGACATGTCAAATAACTATATTTCCTCTAACAAAGATTTTGTTATAGAGTGATAACTAGCTATGTGTTTCTGGAATCAGTCTATTTATTTAAGCCAATGAAATCTTGCTTATTCACTTCTCTTTTAGTTTCTAAATTCAGCACATATTACCCTTAGCTATAATCTGTGCCCCCCCTTAGATTTTCCTTCATTTTGTACTCATTCACATCATCCCAATTTATTTATTTGAGATGTCCTTTTTTTTCTTTACAACTAAGAGAGGCCTGATGGATTTTGTACTCTATGAGGTAAAATAACTCTATTCATCTTCTTTCTAATCACTAATGACCCACAAACACAAGTATTCAGGTGTTTTACACAAAACCCTTTTTCTGTCTGTTCTTTGGCAGCTTTGAGAAGAAACTTTGAGAGCAGAGTGAATCAGGCCATTTTATGTTTGTACACGCAAATCACCATTTCTATTTTTGACAGTTCTTCCAGCAGCTTGGTGGTAGGTGATATAAAATTTTAATGCTTTATAAGGATAGATCAGCAAATTCATCAGCCGCTACCTTATTTGCCAGCCTGCTGGAAGAGAGATGCTGGTCAGAAAGTTTCCAAAGCTAACGGGCTACATTTCATTAACTCAGAACAAATTAATTTGCTTGTTACAGAAATGTTACATTTGACATTTTACTTTCTGGAGATATTTCTCCACCAAACCAGCTTCATAATAACGTACAGAATAAATGAGTCACAGTGACACTCTTTCCGACTACCTTGGTGATTTTTTTCTTCTTCTACACCTTGTGATTTATATTCATGATACTGGCATTCTGCAGAATAATGTCTAATTTATTTGTTTTTTCCCCCTGTTCACTCAATAGAAAGTGAAAGTGGGATTGTTTGAAAGTTAATAATAAAAATAAACTGTGAAATTGTTCTTGTGCCTTTCAATGTTTTTGTCTCTTGCTTCAACCCACCAAAAAGTAGCAAAGAAGCAGTGTAGTTAATTTATTTTAGATTCGCCTTTAGTTCAGTTGGTAACTCGGTCTCTTATTGCATGTGCCTCTTGAGATGGTGAGAGTATGGAGAAGAGAATAATGTGGCTCCATTCACATCACACACATTTCAATAATAAGATTTTTTTGCTCATCTGAGTTTGAAAAATGCTGTCAAAAAGAGCTGTGGACTCAAATATATGCTCTTTTTATCAAATAAATTTTACACAATGCACTTGTTTTCTGCTGATTGCTACTAGAAGTAAAATTATTGTTTTTAGAAATGCAGTTGTTTTTATACTGTGTGGTTTACAACAGAACTCTTTAAAGGTGAATGACAGATTTATTTACATGACAAATTTAGGGTGAAATCACTGCTTTGAGTTGTTATGTTTGAAGCTGTTGTGTTTTCAACTACTGCAACAATTAAATTGTCTTTTCAGGGGACAAAAGATGGGACATTTTGCATAAAAGTACAACTTACTCATGTCACTTCCCTGACAATCACAACATTTTTAAAAAACATGGGAGTAGAATTTATTGGTATGTACCAAAACAAATTTGGTATTTGTTGCAGAGCCATGCTGCATCTGCAGGGCACAGCTGTAAGACCAGACACCAGGACAATCAAAACATCTGAATTAAGTGATGTTTATGGTCAATGAGAGATTTGAATTTTTAAAGCCAGATAACCTGCTGTAATATTAATGCAAAGACATTTAACTGGACATGGAAAGTGTGTGTAAAGAAAGCTTGAAACTAAATGATATAAGTCATCAATAAGCATCATACTGTCTCTATTCTGTTCTGTTCCCAGTCCATCCAACCTAGTAATAGTTACTAAATCACTTCTCAAAAACTATGTGACTATAACTCAATGATACCAATTAATATATGGTACACATGGTTTTCCTTCTCGGTTAGCTCTATGTTAGTGCATGTAGTAGGAAAAAAAAGTTAGTGTGCTTCACCAGTTACTGTAAACTGTGGAAGTAGCAGCCACTCACAGGAGACCAAATGTAATCCTGGGAAGCAGGTGTCATGTTTGGCCATCTGAGCTAGCCTGCTGCACAGTCAGTCATGAAGTAAAACAGGCTTTTATATGTCACCCTTCAAGGCATGACTGTGAAATATTCTCAGGTATTTTATTTTTCTCAGAAGAAAGACTTCAAACTTTAAAAAAGTGGTTTAGAAATGGTTTGTTTACAGTTTGTTAATATTCATTTTGTGTGTGCAAAATGAAAACTCAAGACGAGTGTAAAAATTGCTATTGCAGCTGTCTTACTGTACTAATGCACATACCTACAAGGCTCTGCTTTTTTTTTTTTTTCATAAACTGCTATTTAAAGTGATGACTGTCATCTGTCAAGTGGCACTGACAACAAATAGCAGTGGAGAGAATTAAAATGCTACTCAATGTTCATTCAAGCATCCCCATCAGCATAAGATTGACATTTGGCATCAGTCAGGTGATGACTTTTTTTTAAGATGTTCAGCTTAATATTTGTATGTTGACAGCTAATTAAGCATCTGTGACTGTACATGAAAATGGTTACTCATTAGTTTTAAAAAAATCATTACGCTTTGGAGCACATATGATTTATGGCAATTAACATCTTTTGAAAAAATCAATAAAAAAATAAACACTTTAGTATCAAAAAGCACGCAAAGTAAAAAAAAAAGTTGAGTTATATTTACCAGCCTTATGCTGACTATGATCTGCATTAAGTCATGCTAAAATGAGATAAGATCTGTATTTATAGCTAGAAATGAGATCTGTATAAAGGTTGGGATCTGCTGGGAGTGTAACTAACATATTCAGCCTACTTACTTTTTAAGCTATATGCTCCATGTCTGTGTCGTGTTAACAGCCCTCTGCTCTGCCATCAAGAAGCGGAAAAAAATCAATTAACATTAGTTTAAAATATGTTACACAAGATGAAACTGACAGAAGCAATGCATTGGAAATGTTTCATGTTTTGCACCGAAGAACCACATTCAGGTTTCTATCTACAATCATGAAAATAAAAAATATTCCTTTTTTTAGATTCTAAGGTTTTAGTTATTGGGAGATAATTAAAAAAATACTCATTAAATCAAATAATAAAGATAGATACTAAATAATACAAATAATAAAGTCAAATACACATCATTAACTGATCATCAGTGTGTATTTAAATTGTTTTATTCTTTTTAATATTGTTTCTATTGCATAAAGCACTTTGTGCTGTTTTTGGAGGAAAAGTGCTTTATAAATTAATTTGATTTGATCTATAAAAGCAGGAGTTTTAGCATATTGCTGGTCTGGTGTATTCAAGTGTGTGTTTGCACAGTGAGAAAACTTATTAACGAAAATATTTAAGATAGATGTCAGTCAGTGTCCCGATAAGTTCACCCCAACGGTTCAACCCTAGAAGGGACCAACCCCCCCCCCCCCCAAAAAAAAAAAACAACAAAAAAAACCAAAACAAAACAAAAACAAAAAAACAAACAAGAATTACAACTGAAACTCTACAGGCCTCGTTTGAAAGTTGAATTTGAAAGTTTACGAGCAGATTGGGATAAAAACTGAGTTTCCAGGAGAAAGCATTTCCTAAACGGGGAGGCTAAAAGCAATTCATTTAAGTATTAGTACTAGTGTTCTGTTTATTTCACATGATTATACTGACTTTATAATACATAAGGAAGTGACCTGTTGAACAAAACTTTCTTTTAAGAATAAATAGATGGATGCATGAATAATTAGACAAGCAGATGAACCACCTTACCCCCCGTTTGATGCAACCATGAAGGCTGACCATTTTTTCCTTCAAACGCTTCCGTATCTTTCAGACTGTCTGCCACCATAACGTGAGCAGCTGTGCACCTTTAATGTTGACAAGGCTTTAATTACTGATCTTGTTCATTAACACTTCCGGCTTTGTGTGTGACACAGTCAGCAATGTGCAGCAGGCTATTTGAGGATCTGCCATATTGTGTGCATGCATGTGTTTTTGGCACACTCAGTATGGCTGAAAGCCATGTGTTTGAAGCCAGTTTATTTCATTTCTGTTTGGTAGTTTCTTATACATTCCTCAACAAAAAAAGAGTTTGTTTTGATGAACTTGTAAATGGAGAAGTCAGGTTTCTTCTTCACACGTTTGTGCAAAGTACAGAGCACTAGACTGGAGAAGCAGGGAGGACAGCAGAATAGCAAATGCTTGTCATTTAAAAAATTTGAGCTTAAAAAAGGCACAGCAACTCAGGTGAAAACTTTATTACTCGTGTCACTTCCACATTGTTATTTATTTACATTTTTCATGTCATATTTGTGTCAGTCATCTGGGAAAAGTCACACAAATGTTGATTCTTGTTTTTGGCCTTCACCCATCCTGGAAATGCAACGCTTTGTTGTGTTTTTGTTTCTTAGACTATTCATGTGCCTTTGCTTGTTCTTGCAATAGAAAATATGAACCTTCATTTCTCAAACCGTAACCCTAAATATCTCACAAACAGCATCTACAACTACGGATTCCTTCACCTTCTTCCTCTCACCAGGATTCTTTTTCTTTCTTTTTTTCTTTGCAAACAGCACAAGATGGCTGCTTAAATCATCTCATGTGCCTATAGAATTTTGTGATATGAATACAAAATGAAAAGGAGTCAATTTTACAACTTTATATGGATTCAATAAACAAATAATAGTTAATGTCTAAAAATCATTCAGGTCTAACTTTGCTTCTCTGTCATCTTTTTATATATATGAAAAAGATAAATTTTTCACTAATTCATAATTATTTCCCTGTCTAATGATTAAACAACCACAAGTATTACTACGGTACATTGTAGATTCATTTAAGATTTTAATTGGCTTCCAGCAAGTACCATAATATGACTTACAAAGAATTATCACAAGATTCTGCTCACCTTCAAAGCTCTCCATGAGCTTGCTTCCTCAAATCGTTCATATCTTTTTCGTCATTATAGCACTAGGAGGGTTTTATTATCTTTCTTAGCTGTTCTAATGACAGTCCCTCCTCTAAAGCTCAGCAGTTCAGAAGCTAGAAAAACTCTGAACCTGCACAAGTATCAGCTGGACTCATCTCATACTGTGTGATTGGAGTAAGGTCAAACACAACGCATCATTTTTATGACGAACGTTGTAAATGTTAACATTCCAATTTAATGATATGGTCTTGTGTCTAAACTCACAACAGTGCAAGGATGCACTGCCCTCTCCGGACAGTGTTAGCTGGGGGCAATGCAGTGTTCAGATGAGCAGCTCATCACTGGAATCCTTAAATGCCTGACCAGAACATCACTCAACCATGAAAGGCAAAAAAAGCTCAGGGCTTGGCTCTAGTTCACCGGTCTGAGCTTGGACTGGTAGAATAACGGCTTCTATTGTTCAGTAGTGTTTGTGAAAGCAGTGTCCTCCTAGAGAAGGCTGATAAGAATGAAGGATCACACAAAGAGAAGTAAGCCCTATACAACCAGGCTTAACAGCACTCGTCTGGTTGCTAATTTATTGTTGTTCAAGTTTTTTCTCAGTGCAAAGGACATGTGGACAATGACGCTTAGGGGCTGAGCTAGATAACAGTTAAGAGTTTGCTCTTTTGTGGGTTTAAATCTGCTTAATACAACATTTTTAAGGTCATTATCTTTGCAGGATTTACATCAAGTTTGTAACATAGAAACTCATGTTCAATTCAGATTTTCATTTGCAAAAGCCCACTGTGATTTTTGGCTCCTATTAAGTAAAAAAGAATATGTTCCTAAAGTTGTGAATGGTGAAATAGCAGTTACTGGTCAAGAGCTGTGAAACTATCATTACAAGAGAAAGTGCTTTGAACTTATGACAACGAGACGTACATCAGAAAAGTGCTGCTATTGTGCCACACTCATCCTTAAAATTCTTTTTGAAGATCAAGTGGCTTTTCTTGCAGTTTGCAAAACAATGCCACACCACTCCACCATCCTGTAGTGTGAAATGTGAGTCATAAGTCAGTCATGTTGGCAGGAAATATAACAGAATACATAAAATGAGATTTTCATAATACAATGTTTGTGAAGATGAAGATGTGTCTTTTTACATTGGCTCAACTGACTGAACTAATTTCCAGCCTCAGTTAAATGCTTCTTTCTTGCTATCTTGCTATATATATATCAGAGCAGAGCATTTAGTTACTGCAAAGCCAGTTTTCTTTTATCAAGTGATCGAGGAAAACAGATAGGGCTAAAAAAAAAAAAAAAGAGCAGAAAATATTAGTGAAACATTTGGTAGATGCTATGAAACATTGTTCCATAAATTTATTGTAATGTTTCCCATCTTTGGGATGATTTAATGGATAACATTTCGGCTTAAGTCCATTATGGGAATATGTAAAAAAAAGCATATACAGCTTTTTACAGTTTCCATGACAAAAAAACTGATTTACATCTGTAAAACTAGCAAAAGCAAACGATAAAAGGGCCACAAGAGAGTGCATGAATGTAGAATGTATTAATTAAGTTCATGAATTTTAAAGCAGGACCATTAAATGGGACTAAAGCCATTACTGTATCTCTGTTATTTTGTTCAACCTTTCAGTGTGGAAAATATTACTATTCTACTATAACGACTTTGATGTTGAAACAAATTTTCAGTTCATACATGTCTGTAATGTCATTCAATGAAGGAAACATTGCATGCCCACAGGCTGGCCTCAGAATATATCATTAGAGGACAGGCCTTTATTGTTCAGATTTACTGAGACAAAAAGGTCAATTTCCATTAATGATACAAACAAATAAACCATGACAATAATAATAAAACACATTATCCTTGGCTACCTCTGCTATACAGGTTTGAAAATGCCCACAGTGTGTTTGAAACTTTCACAGAAAATGTGGTAACAGGGCATTTTAAGTACAAACAAAGCTTTTTTTAATTGGGTCGCCATTTTTTTCACTCTCCAAAGGTTCATCAGACTCTAGTCATGAGTCTTTAGGCCTCCAACTTATCTCGTTTGGTGATAGATTTAGCCTCTTAATTTTAGGTTTGACCTAATGTGTGATATCTTTGGACATTATACACTGAGCAGCTCATCTTATTATCATTCTGATTGATTTGTTTGTGACAGTGATACAAGCAGTAGATGCTATATTCTGACAGGTCCTACCCTCTGCACAAGTTTCTATATAGGACTCACTTGATCAACTTTTGTTCATCATTATCATCCACTTTCAGCCTTTTCTCAAGATACAGGTGAAATGCCACCACTGTTTAACATTGCATTACACGCTGGAAGCACACATTGAGTAACAATAATACTACAGAAAATAACAAGTTCCTCCCCAAATGTCTCATTTTTCTTACCAGAGTGATAATTTTGGTCTGGCTTAATTCTTTGATGGAATGCATTTGTATGGCTCTACTTTTCACTGCTTTTTTTTACAGGACTTTTAAACTTATTGGTTATTCAAATGCAAAAGGGAAGGGCCTATTACCCAAGGAAATTTACTTTTGATGACGTAAAAAGTATCATCTTAATGAGTCTGACTAGAACATCTTAGAAAAATAGTTTTTTTTCTTTACAAATAAAGTGGCATAAAATGCCAGGCCAAAGCTGGGTAAAAAACTGCATGTTTATGCATTCCTGCTACATAAAAACCCCAGTTTGAACTGATGAACTATGGCAGTTTTCGCTTACTATAAATCCATACTTACTGAAAAGGGCATGTTTCTCTGAGTTGAATTTTTCTTTACAAACAGTACAAGCTATTTATATTTCTATCTATCTGAAATGTAATATATTTTATGTATATTTCTTGCTAAAATAAGATGGATGCAGATGTAAAGGCAATGTTAATTTTATTTGCTGATATAAAAAAATGCCTTGACTAATGTAATGGTTCTCCATTTTACATTTTGATCAAGATATTCAGTAAGGTTTTTTTTTTTTAAATAGGCCAAAATCTGCCGAACCAGATTTTATCACCAACTAGTTCCTCCATATCAGATTAATTTTCAGCCAAAAACGTAAGTTCACCTGTATCAACCATTAGCCTGTGACCCAGAGAAGCCACATACAGTAAGTGAAAATTAGAAAAGGAGAAAGTAAGAGAAAATATTTATGTTGAACAACAGTAAAAGAAACAGTCAAGTCAAGTCAAGTCAAGTTTATTTGTATAGCCCTATATCACAACAAAGTTGTCTCAGAGGACTTTACAG
>JBAMHW010000006.1:22172433-22202274 GCA_037177495.1 Rhadinocentrus ornatus
CCCCTCCCCACAAAATGCATCTGAAATCACTGGAACCTGAGGATCCTTGAAGGAAAATACTGAGGGGAAAATATTGAATGAGGTAAGGGATACATAACTTTTGGGGATCAGGAATTGGACACAGGTGTTGTAAGCCGGAGTCTTGAAGAAGGAAGAGAAATTCTATGTTTCTGGAAGATTGTGATTGTAATACAGAATGGAATGAAAGATATTGGTGGAAAATTAAATCTGCTGGCATGGAACAAGAAATAAAGGTGAAGGAAAAGAAAAATCAGAACAATGAGCAGCTATTGTGTGTGATCATTTCCTACCATCCTTTCCTTTTTTTCCTAAGAGGACAAGATGAATATCTATCTGTTTATCTTTAAAAAAAAAACACACACCTTGGGTTTTCCCAGAATTTGAGCAATTACCTAGTGCGAATGTTTGCTTCAAAGTTTTATTGATTTATTTTTTATTTTTATTTTTTTTCTTCTGGGTTTTTCTTCTCTTACTAACACATCTAAAACTTGAATAATTTTGAGTTATAGATAAATCACTATTGACTAGCCAGAGTTGTTTTTGACAAATCGGTCATTTAGATGTGTGTGTGCATAGGGAAGATGAATAAACAACAAAAGATGTAATGATGCTGCTTATGTTTGTTCTAAAAATTGTTTCTGGGTCCGAGATGGGAAAATTTGTGGTTTCTCTGAATGAATTATTACAAATTAATGCCACACCACACATTCCTGCTAAATGTTAATTTAGGAAAGTCTGCCCTGTTAAGTCTTGTTTCATCTCTCCCTTTCCCTGGCAGACTTCTCCCTGCTGCTGCACCTTCTTTTTCTTCTTCCCCTCCCCCTTAGCCCTCTCTCCCTCCTCTTTCCCCTTCACTTCCCTCCCACTTTTCTCTCTCACTCTAAAGAGCACTCAGTGTCTGCACTTCCCTTCATTTTCCAACCCAACATGTTGGCAGAGGGAGAAAGAGAAAGATGCTGCGCTCTACCCTTGGTGCGTTTTTGCCACCTCTCCGGCCAAGGCACACCGCTTCTGACTCAGACTCTGCTTTCAGTTGTCTTCGCCTAAAAGACTTAAGAGAGGAAGTGCAACCGAAGAATAATCTGGAGCACAGGAGCTCTCACTTCAAGGATCCCAATAGGAAAAACAGCAGAAGAACAGAGCAGAACAGCTATTGCTCCTCTTCTGTGATGGAAACCACCAATACCTCAGCTGTGACCACCACCTCCTCCTCTTCGGTTTTCCCTCCTTCCTTTTCCTCCCGCTCAGCTCCAAGATCCATGTGGCAAGAGGCAATAAGGAGGAAGCGATATCTCCTTGACCGGACAGGGGGGTCTGGTGAAGTGGATAAAGGAGGAGGTCGGGAGCAGAGGAGAAACAGGTCCCCGGACTGGTTATATGAATCCTACTATTGTATGAGCCAGCAGCATCCTCTCATTGTGTTTTTGCTCCTCATAGTGATGGGAGCCTGTCTGGCTCTGCTGACTGTGTTCTTTGCTTCAGGGCTGGTAAGTTTTTCTTTCACATTATGCAGAAACACTTGGCATACAATTAAATATGATAAATATTAACCATAAAATTGAGACCATGCAAAGATGATGCATTTCCCTTTATTGGGATATAAGTAACAGTAGTTACTAGTATCCCATAATAATTAGTATTATGTGAAACAATCTAAAAGAAAAGTCTTTGGACAGGTGAATCTTTGGAATATGCACATACTGTACATTCTAAGCAAGAAATAGTGTGTCACAAAGAGGATTGGCATCTGTTCATAAACTTGCCCATGCACACACAAGTGCACACATGCTTGTGCAATATGTATATGCATCCACATGTAGACTCTCACAGCATGCGCTCCTCTTTGCAGCACTAATGTGAAGTGAAGGGTGAGATAAAAAGTGAAGGGGGAGGAAAGGGGGCTTAGTTATTGTCTGAGTCGATGGTTGACTGCACTACAGAGAGGAGATCTGGTTTGCTCTGTCACTATTTTGACAGGGTTATCTTTGCTTTAAAACTCTGAAAAATGCCAAGCAATGACAAGAAAAATATCTTGAACAAAAATGTGCAAACAAATTTTTAATGCATCTAGGTTTGTTTTTTGCTTTTAAATCATCTGCATGATTAGGAACATCTAAACAGTTGGGATGTGATATGTTATCTAATGATACAGATTGATATTTGGAGCATTTTCTAATAGAACTTTATTATAGCTCACATTATTGTTTGAGCACTACACTTTTACTTTTGTCTCGGCTTAGTCTGCTAAAAAGAAGTGAGCAGTCCAAAACACAGTATAAGAGACAGAGTGAGACAGAGAGCACTTACACTGTACATCACATAAATTCACCTAAACACAATGATTTAGTGGAAGATTATGTATAGTGGCTATATTTACAAAACCAGATTGAAAAAGATTCACTTTTATTGCCCTTTCAAGCAGTGAAAAAAAGCAGAATCACATACACATTATTAGTCTTTTAACCATTTTAATGTAATTCATGCTATTATTGTGATTTTTGCTATTTGTTGCTGCTTTTTACTACATCTTAATGCTTTCTTTGCACCATCCGTAACGCTTTAAACATTTTATGTAAAACACTTTGAATATTCCTGTACATGAAATGTACTATACAAATGTACTGCCTTGCCTTGCTTTGCCTAGTCAACAAATGGGGAGTTAGTAGATTAAAAATCTTTTTGTTTAATCTGGCAGTTTTTGTCTCCATTGATTGGGCTTTAATAACAGTCTATACACTACAATTGTGGAAAAATTGTCATAGCCAGTGGGGAGTATGGGTGCATAACAATGCCAAAAAAGGGTTTGTTATGCTGTTTGCTTTTGTTCAGCTCTGCACAATTAGGCACCATTGCAGTTTTGTATGGTAGAACTAGTGAGTATTTTATTTAAAAAAAAATTTTTTTTAAAGGTATTTTGGCATATTCGGGATGTAAATACTTAAGCTCTTTGGGACTAGGGTGGAGTATCTTGTGAATATCTAATAAAAGATAACATTAGCAGATCAGCAGGCCTCTGCACATTCAGCTGAGAACGATTGACAAGCAGACACTGCAGCACTTTATTAAAAGTTGAACCATCTCTGAAGTAAAATGAATAAATAAATAAAAAATTATCATTGTAATTAGTTTCATTTCAAAACACAAGTACACTTCAGCATTTTGGACATCAATGGCAAATGAAGGTTGTGGTAGAAAGCCTATCCACTGCATAAAATGGTCAGTTACACAGAAAATTACTGTTTTTGTCTGTTGTTTTTTTTTTGTTTGTTTGTATTTTCTTTTTTCCTTTTTAACTCATACTCCACCGTTTATTTGAGAAAAAAAAAGTAATTATTTTTGGCTTTAAAAAAATATAAAATCAAGAATAAATCAGTTCTGAAATGACTTGTGTTACTAATAATCAGAGTTTAAGCTTGAGCCCCCCCTCATCGTTAAAGTGATTTCATGAAAGTCTTGCTTGTTAATTAAAGTGGTTAATCATTATTCATAACTATTTTGACACAACATTGATGCATTTTTCCTTGTGGATTCACCTGTGATCTAGTTGACTGCTGTAGTCACAGTTGTGGTCAAAATCTGAAGCAGCAGTTAAATTCTTGTTCAGTTTGAGTCATGAATGCCACTGACTTGTGCCACTGATTTTAGCAGAAATCATTAGTTTTTAGGAGCTAATGACGTCCCTACAAAAGAGGCAAAATATGTCATTTTTTGTCTCTGCCTGACATTTTCCTCTCCATTGTTCTCGATTCCTCCCCATTGTAATGCCACTTGCTTCCTCATTTCTTTTGGTGGCTTTCATTTGTTTCCCTTCATCCCTTTATCCCAGTGGCTGGCTGACCTAAATCATGTGGGGCTTTTTTAAGCTCTGCTCTGGGTAAGACAATCTCTGTGTGGCTGCAGCCTCTCTTGTCCCAGTGCACTGAAGAAAAGCCAGAGGATAGGTGGGGCAACAGAAAAGAGTGACGGACAAAAGAAGGGAGGCATTGTTTGGCTTTTGGATAAACTGGAAACAGTAAGGACATACATTATTGTAATTGCCATGAATTATAATAACACAATGTTTTTAAAAATGACAACATGGGTAGAGGGAGACTGGGGAAGTATGGGAGGTGCAGATGTGACCTTAGCCTTGTGGCCACGGGGGACTCGGACTGGAGCCTTTCTGTGCCGCCTTCTGGGAGGATGTGTGGTTGTCTTCGTGGAGTGGTGGCTGGGATTTGCCCAGATCTCGGGGCCACCCTGGTTTGCCTCTAGCCTCCACAGATGTGGTCGCATTTGTATGATCACATTTATCTTTAAACACTCTTCATTGCTCATATCCTGCACTGTCACTGCTTGATCTATGGGTTTATAAACTAAAGGCAGATTAGTACTCATGTGGCGTCACCGCCGTAAGCGCTGTGTTGCTCCACAGAGGCCCCATGTGCACCTCTTCTCTTCTGAGAGTCTGATTGAATTATTTCTTTCTTTTCTTCCACAAGCTAAGAAAGACACTGAACCATACCGGACGCCATTGTTGTTTTAAAACAGAAAATACGTATTGGAACTGAACTGAAACATCAAAAGAACTTCTACCTGGTGAGTTTATCGGCCTATACCCGCCCTGCTGCCACCTTCAGATTAGGAGGAGAAACTGCAATTTGACACAAAAACAACGCGTACCCCCTATGCTTGTGAGCAAAATAACCAGCGTCGGCTGTTCCATAACTAACCGCGCACAGACGCAGCACAAGTATAAATCTGCCTTTAGAGTCATCCATGTCTTGCTGTCATAGATGATGGGTGTTGCATATGCGTTAAAAACTTTAATGCAATTAATTAATAAATTAGTTACTGCCGTTAACATGCTATTTTTGACAGCCTTCCCAGTATCAGATCAATACCAAGCTCCCCTCACTGTGGACAGCAGTGGTGAAGCAGACATGGGACTCTGCTGGAACTAGCAGAGCTGTATGGTGTTTATTGCTTAAGCTTGTAGCAAACAGTCACCGCTAAACACGAAGCTTCTCGTAACAACTTTCTCTGCTCCAATGTCTCCAATCCCCCCCCCTGTACTGTGCGTCTCTCCTTCTTTCTGGTTCGACCATTCTTATGAGGCCATGATGTTGTTTTAAGACAATGATGTAAAGACCACCGGTTTTGGCCCACGGGCCACAAGTTGCCAACCACTGATCTAGTCTTATACTGTACATAGAAGATATAATGAAATTTTAAATACAATAAAACTACCAATTGATCTCCTTGGGTGGAGTATAAAAGCAGAATGAGCAAAGGTAAACTAAATAAAAGCTCAGATTTTAAACTTATAAACATTTAAAATTTGAAAGAATCCAATTGCTGAGTTATTTATACAAAAGTTTAATTGGAAGAAGTCAGTGTTTTCCAAGATTTCCTGCCTTACAAAGCCACTTGTAACAGCAAAGATGTGACATGTCACTCTTTCTGACCCTTACCTAAACCTTACAAACATCTCATTGCACCACAATTCTCATATGCCTACCTTGATGAAACTCTTGAAATTTTTATCTAAACTTCCATATGTAAGTGTGTTTGAGAAATGCAGTAGCAAATCTATTATGGATGAGGCTTCAACTTGCTACAGGTCATTTCTTGTTTTTACTTCTCACCACAGGATGCTTTCTTTGCATCTTTTTTTCTTCTTCTCCAATACTAACACAAAAAGGATTTACACTAATTCCATGATACATTTTCCGCAACATGGGATTAAATTATGTATAACTAGAGATTAAAGTATAACATTCTCTATAGGCTCATGAAATGGGTAGAGCCGGCCTCCTTTCTAGAATGATGGCCAGAGCAGCATTATGAGATATGCTACATAGAACACAGGGTATTTAAATAACTTCTTTGTGATTGGAATGTGTAATATACAAAATTTAAAGACAATATAGGAAGATGCACACTTTAAAATTTCAACAGAATTAAAATCAGAATAAAGTTGCATGAGTTGTTGCATATATTTGCATAAAATCTTTTTCACCTAATTGTTTTGTAATCCATTAAGAAATCTGTCCATTAAATCAGCTTATTTTCTTTTTGTGAACTTGTTATGCCACAGTGTTTTTTTATGCAACAACTGTTCTTTTTATTGATAAATAGCATACTTTGTTCCTCTTAAAAGGACTGTTCATTTTTCTTGTGATTTCTCTTTAATATTTTCGTTTTCTGTCCTTTACAGAATGTTGCGGACCATGTGGCCTTTGTAATCACTGTGCCCACAGCACTGGCTATATTCCTGGCAGTTTTTGTACTTGTCTGCATTGAGTCCATCTTCAAGAGGCTTTTACAAGTTTTCTCCTTGATCATCTGGGCTTGTCTGGTTGTCATGGGTTACCTTTTTATGTTTTCTGGGGGAATCGTCTGTCCATGGGATCAGGTAAGGCTTAGAGCTGAATTCAGTAGTGAACTTGTAATACATGTGATTTCATTATTTGTACCATCATTTGTTTTAGTGGGAGCTCTAAAAAAAATATTTGTGGCTCACAGCAAAGCTAAAAGCTATTAAAGTCACAAGAACAGATAGATATTGTGTATTTAAACTAGTAACATACCATCAATGACACTAGTTTTTTGTCTTTGCTGAACCTGTCCACATAACATTTAGTGCTGGAAAAAAGTAAGTCCTTGTAACTTCTGTAATGCTATTTGGCAGTGAGAACTATCCAAATATTAGATCATCTTGACATGTAGGAGTGATCGTTGTCCATTCTATGTTTCTGAATTGCCTAGACTTGCGGTTGACAAAAAAAAAAAAGTTTAAATTTTTTTTAATTTACCCAGTTTTTATTCTTCTACATTGTTCATTTACATATAGATTTCAACTGATAGGCAGCCAGCTTGACTTAATTCTGTAAGAGGCATTAATAAATCTGTGAACTCCTTTTTCCTTCACTTATAACGGACCTTTCAGACACAAAAGTATCAAAATAACCCTACATCATAATACTTCTTTCACCAAACTTTATCATTTGAGACGATATTTTCTTGCTGGTTTGCAATGCCCTGTTTAATTGCCTATGTGCAGTGGGACAATTACAACCTTAAAGTCCCCCTCTGCCAAACGGTTTCGTTATTAACAAGTTTATTAGGTTTTTTTCTGTATGTGTGTGTGTGTTACAAAGTATTACATAAACAAAGTCAGTCATAGATATGGCTAAGGGTTTCTGCATTGAATCTTTAAAGCATAATATAACTTCTCAGATAGTCAAAATCAGACATTCTATATGTTTCACGTGAATTATTTTCAAAAATCAGTCCTGGATAATTGTAAGATACACCTGTGGGGCCTGTAGCTGGTTTATAAGCTAGCAAATGGCTAGCTCGCTGCAAGCTTTTTCAAAAGCCAGGAAGCTATGACCTCAGTTGAAAACTATCAGTAAGCTTGGAAGCTAGCCTAATTATCTCTCGTGAACAAGATGGGATGGACAAGGTCACAGGAGGTCAGAGCTAGTTAAGCTAGCTCTCTTGAAAGATCTACTAGAAACTCTCTACTCAAATCAAATTTTATTTATAAAGCACTTTTCATAGAAAAAGTACCACAAAGTGCTCTAGAGCTGACACTGCTAGCAGTTTAACAAGTGAGCAAGAGCTACCTTTGCTAACTACCCTGCGATCGCTCGATTGAGCTGTCCTATCGATGCTTTCTGAAGCATGCCACCTCTGTGTGTGAGTCTTCATGCTGTTTCTAGGTTCATACATCCATCCACTTGTAAAGTATACATTTCTTTAACTGTAGGACTAATTAATATTTCATTGTGATTATTTTGTAATGTTTCCCTTTTTTTTAAATAAATTATTATTATAGAGCTATCTCTATACAGAAACATTTCCCTCATGGCATGTGGCTAATAACTGTTAAATCTTGCTTATAAATGGTGAAATCAAAAGTATTTACTGATGTTTCATGAATTGAACTACAGACATTAATTTTTGATAACAATTATTAGCACATACTGTTAGGGCTTTGTTTGTCTTATGTGTTGCTGGTGAAAATAAAAAAAACAAAAAACAAATGCAATTAACTGATTTAAAATAAGCCTGGAGGGTGTAGTTGGTGAAACTGCTCTAAATCAGCTTTAGTAAATCAATACATAATTTTTGTCCATTCATTAATCAAGGGTTTTTGGGCACCTCTAAATGCATACTAACCGTGCATTACAGAGCCCTCTTGATAATATATAGCCTTTCAGGAGATACAATGCAAAAGAACGCATTTTGTCAGAGAATAGTTTGCCTCTTAAATTTGTGTGGACTGCCTGTTTAACAGCAGTAGTGCTGATGATATATGTTATTACATTACACAGGATATTTACTTAGCCCTAGAGCACAATTATTTGTCTTTAAAAAAATGCAATTTTTTTACACAGAACCATAGCATTTCTTCTTCCTCTGAGTAAACTAGTTTAACTGTTGTTTGCCTAAGCTGTGCACTAAACCAATGTTTTTAAGAGTATTAGACCTGCAGTTTGTTAGGGCAAAATGAATGACCAGTGGTTTCTTCATTGCCACCAACATATACATTCTGTACCAAAGCTCATTGAAAGCACCACAGTACATTAAGCTTTCATATTATGAAAGCTGAACTCTTTTAGTGGTACCTGGCAATACAGATGCCTAGTGTGGTCTCAATGATCACATCTCACAGAGGCAGCTAAAGGTGCAACAAATCACACGAATCTCCATTCATTTCCTTTCTCATGCTCACTGCAAATGTTAGGCCATTATGCCATTACTAGCCTCTTTCTGGTTATTAGCTATTTAAATTAATGCTTTTGTAAGAGACATAATTGTTTAAAGGTGTCACTGTCTAACCATTTTTAAGAGGGATGCTGCCATCCTGTAGGTTAAAAAAATAATACATTAGCATACTTACATCAATCTGCCTTGGTACACAGTATTGACTATTGTCTTTCTCCATAAGTGAAGACAGAAACCTTATTTCATGTATCAGTGAAATGAATGTGAGTCACATGTCTTCCTGCAGTCAGTACTGAAAAAGCTTTGAATAATACAGATGTGGCCTTAGCCAATAACCCAAGCAAATTTTTAGATTCCCTTCAGACATACTAGTCAGAATATTACAATTAAAAGATTTTTGCTTGTGTTGTACATAAAATGTTGGCCAGCATCATATTTTTTTTGTATTTTGTTCTTTGGCTATATAAGCTGTGTTAAACACCAACCAATATGTTTGTTTTTGCACATTTTAATCTGAATAAATCTTTCCTTTAATTTGACATTTATGAAAAAAAAGATTGGAATGGAATAATAACAATAACAACAACAACAACAACAACAACAATAACAATAACAATAATAATAATGATATTTCCAACTTCTGAAGTTGTCACACTTACAAAAAAATATAAAAATAAGAAACACTCTAACAAATATTTGTTAGAGGACTGGCTTTGAGGTCAGAACAAACAAGGAAGGAGGATGGTACTTTAAAAGTTTAGTGAATAATTCGCCCTCTAAATCCATACAACTGTACACTGAATTTGTGTATTTATTATGTTGTGCTTCCCATATGTGGTTTGTTACTGCTGGCCTGAGCTGCTGCCTATCTTGGCCAATACAAGCCAAGATATCTAAATCTCGGGAGTTTTTATTCCCTGTATAAATTAAAGTTAAATTGAATAGACCCAGTTACATATATCAGAAGGTAGACTTGTAGTCATAACATAATAAAAACAAATAGGTGCACTGGGTCAGCAATAACTGCCAAGCTACTCAGGTTTTTGTTGATACTGCATGCAGAGATTAGCAGGGATGGGATCTCACCTGCTGATTCAATTAGCACTCTGAGTGTGAATAATAAGATAATGGAAATTCTAAAAGCTTTGTAGGCTGATATTCATTTTTAACTCCAATGCTAACAACATTAAAGACCCGTAGATCGCAGGCGGAGTTTAATTTAATTAGGTTCCTTAGGTAAATTTCTTCTGAGGAGAGGCAACTTCAGTTAATTGCTGTTCACAATGACCTAACACAAAATTATATCCATGAACAGACACATGGATACAGAATATGAACATATGCACTCAGACAATGTCTCCTGATTTGTTAGTTTAAGTTTACCAGAAGTTATATTGACCAGTTTCAACATAGTTCACACATCACAGTGCCTCTACTCCTTCTGTGGTTAACAAAAAATTCATATAATGTCAGGGAATATCCATAGGTGAGCAAGGTTTCCTGAACTGAGGAATCCTGCATTGTGTATTAGGTTCAGGGCCTTTTTCCACTTTCATAGTAAACATAACTTGGCTTTAAAATATTATTTTCTTGTATTCTTGAAAAATCAGAAATTACAAATAATGTTGTGGCAGAATATGTTGAGTGTCAGCCAGCGAGTCAAGGCTGAAAGGTTTTTGCAGTAACACTGAATTTCAGGTCTGAGGCTAAACAGCAAATGGGGTATAATTTGATTACAAAACAGATTTTCAAAAGTAAAGATTTTTCTAAATGTATTAAACTTTTCTAAATCTATTAAACAGCATAGACTGAAAACAACAGATCTGCTGATTATCAGGATGCTGGTTGCTTCTTATTAAAACAAAGAACCTATAAGTGTAAATAATGATTGTCTGTTCAGATAAAATAAAAATATATAAGATGTGCTCTTTGGCTTAGACCAAAGATGACAGATGTCAAATCAGAAAAAATCTATATTTTTAGACAAGATACATAAGTGATAAAAGGTATGTAACAAAAAAAAAAAAAAAAAAAAAAAAAAATTGAAATTGCCTAATTGATAGGTATCCTTGCAGCTTACTGTCCATATCCTTAATCCTTCTGCAACACCTCTGAGGCTATATTTAGGTATGCTTGTCATCATGAAATAGTGGTGCAATAGCAATGAACTGCAAGCACGAAACTTAGTAAATCACTTTGCAACACTCATGTAAATAACTCCTGTTGGTATTTTCCACAATTAAAGGGAAACTCACTTATATATGTGAGAATAATGGCCAAGTACAATGATGCTAACTTATCAGTGTCCCCTTGATTTGTAAATACTAACAGCATCAGTTCAAATTAAAAAACATCTAGATGAGTTTTGATTATAGTCAATCACGAAAGACGGAGGCAGAAAAATGACTGACAAACAGGTTGTTGTTAGTACAATTGTAGTGGAAACAACTGTATATTATTACTTCTAACCAACATGCTTTCAACATGCTTTTATAGGTGAAGATTAAAACATAAAAATAAGAAACAGTTTGCAATTTTTTTTTTTTTACCCCTTTATTTTTACTCTTTTTTTTGCCACCTTTTTCTTACCCTGTCATGGGTTCATTCTCACCCAACTTATCTGTCTTTGGTCTGTGATTAAAAGCTTATCTAAATGTCATTGTAGTTGGTTTTCATAGTAAATTAATGTATTCTTCTTTCAAAACACTTTAAAAGGTTTACTTTGATAATTATAATTACAAAAGTGCCTTTAGGGTGAGAAAGCTTGTTTTTTAAATTTCTATCTTGTCACCTTTTTTTGCTTAATTAATGTTTGCCTTTCTTTAGGGAATGTGTCCAAATTCTGTTTGCCATGCACTGTACAATTATTACGATATCCGGTTTTACGAACTCTGTCAAGAACATCAGACTAATTCTTGGCTTATGCCTACTTTTGCATGTAAAACCGCCTCAATTCAAAATAGTTGGATATTTAAATGTTTCGGCCCTGTGATTGACTGGTGACCTGTCCAGGGTGTACCCTGCCTTTCGCCTGAAACACTGCTGGGATAGGCTCCAGCTCACCCCGCGACCCCTAAAAGGAACAAGCGGTACAGATAATGAGATGAGAAGAGATGAGATTTAAATGTTTCCTTTGTGATTATTGTCTATCTTGAATTATTTTAGATTAGCAGGATTTTTGCAAGCTGAATTATGCTAAATTTGTTGTGTTCATTAAAACACTTTTAGATTATTTACATGGTTTAAACTTAAAAGTGTTAGAAGATATTACCAGAGGAGGATTTAGAAAATCTTTGATGGGGGAGGGCAGGCATGGTATAAAAGGCAGGGTTATGGTTCACTCCAAACCTGTAACACGACTCAGTAAAGTTGGAACATAGGTTTACCAAGTTGTTGCTACTACACCTCTTTTAAAATGTAAAGAGTATTGTGAAACTAAGGAGGCCAGTTGATATAATTTTGAAAGAACTTTTGCACATTCCTTTATATAATTTCAGCTGCTTAACATTTCAGTGCCTCCTTTTTAAATTTGTTTTTAAATATATTTTTTCTACTTATGTTCAAAGATATATTTACTTGCTTGAGTTTTTGCCTGTAGTAAAGAAGACCTGATGAACTTAAAGGGAGATGTCTCTGATGTGACAAAGATTCAAATATGACTCACCAGCTGTCATTCTCTATAATAGTATCTCAGATATTGTCAGAGATTCTTAAAGGACATCTCTCTTCATTTTCCTGTTGTAGATGTCCACTGCAGTTGTTGTTGGTTCTTCTTTTTTGTTCTTCTTGAGGCTTGTTTTTTGGCTTCCTGGCTACTAAATTACAACCACAAACAATGAAACCTACATTGCTACTGTGTGGTGACACTTTGCAGCCTTGATTATTCCCTTTAAAGTATACAAATTAATAAGAGATCAATTTTGAATTTCTTTTAGGACCTACAGTTAGTAGCAGGCCATTAAAATATGTCTAGAATGTGGTTTGGCATTGTTTTTCTGAATCTAATCACAAACTAATTACACACTGATCTCTTTGGCTTAAAAATGAAGCAAAAGTGCCAGAAAAAAACCTGTGGTACTTAGAGTGGCCAATTGAGGCCTCTTCAAATAACAAGTAAATCCATGCTAGTGAGACCCCCATGTTAAAAAAAAAATTCTAACTTCTCTTCAGATTAAAACAACTTTACAACTTAACTACTACAAAAACTATTTTGTTCTGTTACAAATGTTGTGTAGATGATAGATGTACAGGAAACGAATTACCATGTAGCACACTTTTTCAAATTGTATTAATGCTTAAACTTTGGCATTACTGGTGTCAATTCTATCTCAAACTAACTTTATCATGGATCTACACTCTATGGTTAAAGATTATTATTCTGTTGTACATGCGTTTCTGAAAAAGTGCTCAATAAATGTATCTTCAAGCATGTCTAGAGGGGATCTTTTTGGCTGAATTTAATTCTGCATGTTTTACTTTCCCCTCTGTTAGTCATTCCACTTATAGTCACAGAATTGGAGGGTGCTGTACTGTTTCTACTGAGCCAATTATAATAATAAGCAGCGCTGGTGTTACTGTGTAATTGAAGTGCGAGGAGGTATCTGCAGCAGAAAAAAAACTCATTCAGGGATTCAAAGTAGAAGTTAGAGTTGATTAAATGCTTCCTGTACTGCAGGGAGGCCAGAAATAGTGGAGCAATGACAAAAGTGAGGACTTTATGGTCACATTGTCTCACCTGCTATCCATAATTGAAACCTCATTAAGAGTGACGGCTTCTTTCAAAATCTTTCATATGGCATAGCTATTACTACTGAAGAGTGAATGAAAATGAATATTATCATTATCAAATGTAAAAAATCTTTACATAGCATGAAGAAAAGTATCACATTGTAATTTGTAGATATCTAGGATACCAGAATACACAATGATATACTTCAAATAATGAAATTATATACTTTTATTTTCATTTACTTTCATAAGTTGTTGCTACAGTCTTTATGCTTCAATACATTCAATTTTTAAATTACAGATTGGATGCAATTTTAAAATGCTATGTCTTGGTTTAAATAGTGTTTCATAAATGTGTCATATAGAGTAGCCCTTTCAATACCATTAAGTAAAGTTAAAAGGGCTACTACTAAGTACCCACAGGTAACTGAACACTTAAGCTCAGAGAGTGTATTGGCAGCAAGGTGAGCAGTGAGTTATAAATTGAAGTAACTGCATGAATTTACAGTATTGGGAAATATCTTGCATTTTTATCAATCCATTTATTCAGCAGGACAATGACCTAAACATACTGCTAAAACAACCACAGCCTTTTATAAAGCTAGAACATTTTTGACTCGCAGTATAAATCACCTGATCTCTGTACAACTGAGCTGCAGCTTGTTTGGACACCAGGCTAAAGGGTGAGGTAATCCATAACACACTGTCTTGGGCTAATGGTGGTTCCAATTTCCAGTTACCTCCAATGGTGCAAGACTTTCAATAGTCATTCACAGCCAACGATATTTTCCAATATATTAAACATAATGATTTTGCTTTACAGATTTAATCAATTTTTTGACCCTATTGTGCATTTACTGTGTGGACACAAATCGAGTAAAATTAAACTTGAGAGTTGGTATGTAGTATTCCGAATTTTTTATATTACGTGATATATTAAAATTTACTAAATCATTTAACTACCCAAATAATGTACGCATTATTATTTGCCAGATATATGGATATGGAAAAAGGTCAATTCTGAGGAAATCCTTGTTTCCTAATCTATAAACTATCCTCATGAGCTGTCAAAACTGGCAGTATGTGAGATTGGTCACAGTGTATATGCAGTTTATAGATCTGAAAAATATACTTGTATAAAA
Source organism: Rhadinocentrus ornatus (assembly GCA_037177495.1). NCBI lineage: Eukaryota > Metazoa > Chordata > Actinopteri > Atheriniformes > Melanotaeniidae > Rhadinocentrus > Rhadinocentrus ornatus. The sequence goes on from JBAMHW010000006.1 coordinate 22,187,043, forward strand.
AGGAATTTGAAAATTAACTAAACAAAATTGTATTCTTATATGCATAGTGTTTATTTATTTATTTTGGAGGTGTGCATAATGCTGTTTATCACTGATCTGTGATTCCAAAATTGGCTCAGTTCTCACAATTATTATGAAACCTTTAAGCTTTTACAATCGATAGAGCCAACACAAACCCACTGAGGGTGCAATACTCAAGAGATCTCCCAGACAGGCAAACTGTGTACCCAGGGTACACAGCTGCCACGAATGCTGTTGATACAGGGCTTTAATAGGCCAGGTGTAAATTAGGTGCAGCCCATTTGAAGACTTCCGAACAATCCAGAATGGAGGAGGGAGGATTCTTTGAGCCGATCCCATCTCCAGCCAGTCCCCATGTGTTTCCAGCAACATGTCATAAACGGCTGCAGGCTGGCAAGCCTTGGGCCGTAACAGAGGTCAGCAGATAGATGCATGAACAGATTACATAAAATATTTATTGACAGTCTCTGCACTTGCTGACTTGATAATGTACACATTTCTAACTTAACACAGCAGAATCCGCTTCTCTAGGATTATCTTCAGTTTTGGAATAGTGTTGAAAGCTTTTCGTGTACATTGAATAAGGAGTTATGATGGGTTCTCTTTTCACTTTTTCTCTCTTCCCCAATGAATGTCTGCAAAGCAACAAAAACACCTTGAAAATATCAAGCTTTATGACACAACCTCTGTTGTCCCCTCTCCTACTCTACTCAAAGGTGGCACTGTAACAATCGATTTTATATTTTCCAAATTTTCTTGTTAATGGCTTAGGTTAGAAACAAACAAAAAAAAAGATAACTATTTATTTATTTATTTACTGGATTATTTGTTTATTTATTTATATTTAACTATTGATTGCTAAAAGTTTGCATCAGTGCAGCCGATATTGAATTCAGAGGTCTGGCATGCTGTAGTTTTCAAGATAAAAGATTAGTTAACATCTTACTATACATCTAGATAAGTCCTTTAGATACATACTATATATCATATTTTTCGTATTGTTCAGATATGCCTTTGGCCACGATTTAATCTGACATCACAAAGATATTTGACAGTAACCAACATAACAATATTTTCCCCTTTTGGCCTTCAAGCCAACAATTTATGCATGTGGGTGGACTTAAGTGCTTGATGAGGTCATCTAAACCAGTCTGTTTGGACTCCTTGCAGCTATTTTCCAAAATATAAGCTGTGGTAAATACAATCATATTGTATGAAGTTTGTATGAGGTTTTCTGCATTATGACAGGAAACAATGCTGTGACTGGGATTGAAAGAACCGAGGTAATGCTGCAATTTCCATGCTAAAGTGAATACCATGAATACTGTCTGTGAGGAGGATTATACAAAGATTATTGCTCCCAGTTTGAGTTGAAAAGTGAAAACTGAGCAAAAGAACCCATTAAATGTTACTGAAAGACTAAATCACTGTTTTATAATAATCATTGCAAAGTGATGCACTCCCACATATAGTTGCAACAGTGAGGATTGAGCTTGTATTAAAAAAAGAAAAAAATCTAAATGATCAAAGTGTATTTGTCTGTGGATAATATCACATGAACAGCTCACCATAATTAGTCACTAAGAGACCCATATTGATGTAAAAAAAAAATTGTAACCTCCAGAATACTTTATAATGGTGTTTGCTGAACAACTTTTGATACTCTACACAAGGTGTGAAAACAGCAATAGATAACACTTTGCATTTTTTAGCATGCGATCGCACCAGGATAGTCCTCTAGTCTTGGTTTGATTGGGGACTTGGATCAGATGGGGAGTGCAACAATTGCATTCACACTGCACAATTAAATAAATTGAATTTTTTAAATTACATGTTCCCAAAATGCACTTTCCTTTGTAGTCTGCTCCCTGTTTCTTGGTCCGCTTGAAGAAATTCGAGACCTGCGTTTCTAGGCTGACCGAGTCCGTTTGTTTGATTCGTATCAGAATTCGTTTGTGCATTCACAATACCCCGAACGACGCAGACTTTTCGAGCAAACAAACTTGGATTCAAATCAAAGGTTAATGTGTAAATGTGAGGACCTAGATTGAGAAACACTTCTACAAATGTCCAGTTCTCCAGTTTGCCCCTCCTTCTTGGTTTGAAGGGCTAAACAAAGGTTATTCTTACTTCAGAAAAGCTAACGCACGGTGCATTAGCACTCGGATAGTCTGCAAGACTCTGGTCTGATTGGGTACTCGGTTGAGTTTGGGGATGCAGTATTCTTCTGGACCGAGATTGCGAAATGCTACATAACTCACACAAATCTGACCTTTTAAATAACGTGTTCCACTCTGCCAGGAATTACTGAAGACACAACAAAGAAGAAAATGTATTCATCTATTTGTTAATGCAGAACAACTTCGGTTTCTAGTACATAACAGCTAAATATGGAGCTGCATCAGATGTGGGTGGGTGTGGGTTTGATCATTTTCCTATCAAAACCTCAAGTCATTTCTCCCTTTAGAGCTGCCTTTTGCCACACACATGCTTGTGTTTTGGTTGTGCTTACCCACCTTAGCATGCGCTGAACCTGCAATGCACTTTCTTTTGTAGTCCGCTTCCTATATTTGGCCCACCCACCAAATCAGTATTCACATTTTTAAAATATGCTAGACTATGTGGATATTTCTGAGCAAACAGGCTTGGATTCAAATCACAACGGTTGGTGTGAATTCACTCATCGTTCAGATCTCAGATGAGGCTTTTCATTGTGGAGTTTCCATATTGGTTCCAGTGCCCCAGTAGTACACATCGTGGGTTAACTGGTGATTCCTTATTGACCTTAGGAGTGATTTTAAGCATGCATGGTTGATGATCTTGTTTTTCTATGTGATGGACTGGTGACCGATTCAGTGTGAACCTTACCTCTCATCCAGTAGCAGCTGGGATAGGCTTTACTCCCCCCCTCATGCCCCTGAACAGGATAAAGCAGGCATAGAAAATGAATGAATGAAGGGACAGACTGTAGGTACGAGTTTTCTTGGTTGTTAGTTACTGTCCACTGACTAGTGACTGGTGCATAGTGTATCCCACCTCTTATCTTAGGCCAGCTGCAGAATAATAATCTTTCTAATGGCTTTTAAGCAAGACTGCATTAACACGTAATTATGAATGAGTGAACTTTAACAGCCTGCAGTGATGGTACAGTGCACTGTCAAACAAAAGTCACTAAGGAGCTGAATTCACCAAATATTCTCTAAGCAGTTTTCTACTCACCATCCCTGCTCTCCTAAAGATAATTTGAATAGAGTCTATTTCCCATTGTCAAACCTGAAATCAATTGGATGCTTCTCTTCATTCTACAAAGCTCTCTCTATTTGCTAACGTTGGGGAGAAGGGTTTATCTGTGTGGTCCAGCCTCTATCCCTCACCGAAGGATGTCTGGACTGTGCCTCATCGCTTCCTTTTTCTCCTCTCAGGCTTTTAACACACATGGCAGATGCACATACACATTGGTATACAGCCAATCTCATTAAGGTTTAAAGCAGAAGATTGGCGGAAACTGTGAAACTGAAACGGTGAAGAACTTGGTAGATGGCAAAAGTACAGGAAACACCGATGGAATAAAATGGCTGATAGAATGGACGATGAAAGACAATTGGTAAAGATTTAATATGATTTAAATAGAGGGAATAATGTGTTTCTGTGCTTAATTTATATAAATAATTAAGGTCAACATGCCCAAACTGACTACAGTAATTACAAACCGAGCATTTAGGCATATAGTTCTTCATCCACTTCATTAATTCAGCATAGTATAAATCAATAAATCTCTCTTTTCCCTCAGACTGAGTTAGAGTAACTTGAAGTGAAATGAGCATCTGTCTACTTTGGCATCAAACAGCAGGTGAAAATGCACATCACAAAATCCCACAATCACACACTCATGCACACACGCACACATTCACATTATAAATCTAACTTGTAAACTAATCTTAGGCACAGACTGTAGACTAGAAGCCTGATATAATGTGACACTCTGTCTCCATAATTAGTTTTATGAACCTCAATGTCATTATCAAGGAGATGATTCATGGGGCTGAAGCAAAGTTGACTGTATCACGGAGGACCACAAAGAACCTTTCGCCCTAAATTTTCAGAGCCGAGGGTACCTTAACCACCCTAAAGAAAGCTCTTCACTGTTTTTTTTACTACATAACATATTAGACATGTTGAACTCAGCCAGGGTCTTATCCCCTGCAGCCCTGATCATTTCTGGTACAGTTTCATGATTAAGTTAGCAGCATTGGATTTCAGAGCATTAATTTAGAAAATGCTTTTAAGCAAATTCTAAGCAAATTATGTCACTGAGCTAAATGATAGTTGGCATCAATTAGCAGTTCTCTCCTGTGGAACAAGGTAAATACATTTTTTTCCTTTGATGCCCAATAAAAACAGCATCTGATAGACAAAAGATCTAAATTACTGAAGCTTTGAGTCCTGTAACCGTAAATCGGTAACTTTTGTTAGATGTGGCCTTTTCCATCTGTTCTGATGTTATTCTTTTATATATAATTTATTCTAATTCTGGTAATTTTAACAACAGTTCTGGCTCTGTATGATATTAAAAAGGCATAAACAAGGATATATTTAAAGAAAACTCACTTTAATACAGGTACTGTTACATAAACCACAGCCAGACTAGTCAGGGATAATCTAGGTCACATCGTGTCAGCACCACCCTTAGGACTTGTTTTTTATCACCTAACTGTTTACTCTGGTTTAGTTTTCTCACCTGTGCTTGTCACCTGGCATACCTCTCTACAGCTGTTCTTAGTTTTGTCACCTGCTCCACAATGTAAATAATTATTTGCTTTTATTAGCTTTTTGCTAATATTAATACTGGCAGTATCCAGGAGGAAAGAGAAAGGGTCCATGCTAATTCATTTTATTAAAAAGTAAATAAATAAAAATGATAATAATTATAATAATAATACATTTTATTTATACGTGCCCTTCATGAGACTCAAAGTCACTGTACAAAAGTATGATAAAAGAATACAGGAAAAGAAGTAAAAACCCAATAACATCTAATAAAATGTAGTGTTATGTAGTTCTTCATTTGTTCCACCCTGTCTTATCAAATAAAAATGTTTATGCTTTTTATAGCATATTTTTGTTTTTTCAGAAAACAAAAATAAAACAATTGCTTGAACACATATTTTGTCATTTTTGATGGTTGCATTAGTCTTCATGAGTCTCTTCACTATACAACGGGTGTTCCATCCTTTCCAACTTTTTTTTTTCAGTCAGTAAGGAAAATTTTTGAGTAGACTACAAGAGTCACACACATAATATTTCTCATGGACTTTATTTATTCATTCATTTTTTAAGACAGTATGTTATTTCATGTTTTTGCAAGATCTCGTGTCAGTTTACTGACTGTAAACCAAACCCATCAGTTCTGTTAAGTAGAGGTCTTGAGCCACTGGGGACCCAACAAAATAAACTCAGCAACAACTGAAATAAGCAACTAATGCATGTCACTTCTTCACTGAACCGTGGTATCGTGTTGCAATCTCCCATTATCCTTAGATCTGATCATCTTCCACCAACTCAGTGAAATGATTCATTTTTAATTCTTTTATTCATGCGAGGTAAAAAATTGCTGTTTTATTATCAGTGAGATATACATATATAGCTAAAACAGTTGAGAAATGGCATTGGTGTTGCACTTCTCTACTGACATTGCTAATTAGCAGTGAAGTAAAAAATGATAAATAAAAATGCCAAATTTGATCTGTAAAGATGAGTTTATTGTAAAAATGAGACTATTGTTGAGTACTGAAGCACTATAGCATGATAATTTATTGTAAAAATGTGAAACATGTCACATTATAATGAGACAGGTTTTATAAAACTAAAATGATATAGGCTATAAGCACCATTAAGAGAATGAAATTGTCAACACGAAGAAGTCTGTTGGTTAAAGGGTGCAAGGTCAGCAATATCACAGCATCCTCTAAGTTTTACCATTCTACAATCACTCCACGTTTTAGCCTAATTTGAAGTACATTTTAATCCCATTAGGTAATTCAGACATTTCTCTGATCTACTAAATGCACAGTGTCCTCATTCAAAGACAAACACGGTTTATATTCCATGTTTTGACCACAATATGTATCGCATTATAACATAACAAGTTTCACGTTTTTATAAGAAAACTTATCATGTTTGAACGTGGTACATCAACAGCTGCATGTCTCTGTAGTCAAAAGTTGAGCAGTGATGCAATTTCCATAGCTTTTCCATGACCTGTAAAGAGATTTGAAAGCACAGTGTGACAGTCTGCAGATCCATCTGCAGGTTGTTACCGTGGCTGGCTTCTAAATAATAAGATTTTTTTTAAGGTAATGAAGTAAAATGCTGGTTGGTAAATTAGGAATGCATACTATGCAAGTACAATAATGTTAAAAAGAAAACATGGAATTATTTAGGAATTCTTTTCTGCATGCATACATATACACTGACAGCCATTTCTTCACAAAACTTGTTTATTTAGCTGTCACATTCTTTAGTAATGCAAGACTGTAACTAATTAAGCATAACATTTGTCATTATAATGACACACTCTTTTATACATCTGTGAGTAATGGGCACAGGGTGCGTCCCTTTCCATTTAAAGTTCAGAGGATTCTACTATAACTAACTTTACTTTGCAGAGATTGCACTGGCCATCATTTTTGTATACATCTTTAAAGGAACGCCAAAAAGACATTTTTGAGAGCTATCATCTTCGGTTTACGTTCTTTCTTATTAGCAGACTATTAAAAAACTGCAGTCAGTGAAGAGTAACACTATAATTTAGATTCTTCAGAAATATGTGCAAGTGGACCAATATTTTACAATCAGAATATTTTTATTAAATGATTTTAAAAGGCTAAGAAGTCCATTACATTTAATTATATATATATATATAAACAATACAACATACAATGTTTCTCAGCTTTAAAGATTAAGTCAAAACGAGAGCTACCAATCCATCTAATGTCCAGCTTACTGCAGCTGAGTTAGTCTGGGACTAATGTGTTCTCCTGTCAAATAAAAAATAAAAATGTAGACCTGAATCAGGGTGGCTGATATTGTTGCTTTTCCCTTTGATAATCAGATTGTAATCGGTGATTTTCAAATTCACTATTTATGACCATTTTTAAGCAATCTTTTTTGAATAATTATGGATATTGTAGTTAATCTAATGCAACCTTAGATATGAGTGTACTATAGTAAATGCCTTGTTTAATATTTTCTTCTGTTTTAAGTTCATAACTGACATTGCTGCTAAATCAAGTGGCAGTTTGTTAGTAATCCAAGCTTGAACAGAAGAGCTTCTGTTTCAGTCTGTTTTTCTCTCTTGCTTCCTTTCCTTGTGGTTCTCCATCTCACTGCCCCCATGCTGTGGCCCAATAAATAAACCATGAGAGGTTAACTGGCACCTGGCTGTAGCCAATGAGAACACTGGCCTCTTTTTGCCCATGCATGGCAGCAGATGAACTATTTTAACCCTACAGCAGACAGTATATTAAAGAAGCATGTGAGTGGAAGTACTCACAGAGCTACATTAGATGTGCTGGATTTGATATGTAAGAGCTAACTATCCCTTTCCTGCTTCCTGCAATCAAGGGATTTTTGGCAAGATGCTAACAGCGCTAGGTTTGTCTTTTAGTGCCCAACAGTGAAACACACTTACTTAGACAAATATGCATCTTTTTTTCTTTTTGTTTTCATTCATTGAGTCTTTTGACGGATGGCTTTTCCCTCAGTAAATGGTCTTTAGGCTTGTCAATGCGGATTTTTTTTTTATTGTATTACTTGTCCATGCATATGTTTTTCATACTCTGTATCTCCTTTCTACTTGCCTCTGCAGGTGTATTAAATGCATTTCCTTCTCCACAGGTGTCTTTCTTCCTGTTCATTGTATTTGTGGGTTACACCATGCTGCCATTCTCTATGCGGGAAGCCATTATTGCCAGTGTTCTGACCTCCGCCTCTCACACCATTGTGTTGAGTATCTGCCTGTCCCTCACAGCTGATCACATGGAGCCGGTAGTGTGGCAGGTAAGATGATCGGATTTAAGTACTGGTTAATTGTATTAACGTATTAAAACAATGAACACCGAATCCACACTGAAGCAGTCCTTTCACACATTTGCTAAATATAAAATTGTAGATGTTGATAAATATTTCTGAGGAGATAAATGTGGTGGGTTTTTTGTAAAAAGATAAACAGATAAGTGTGTGTCTATTCTTCACATGTACCCATATAACAAAGCATGAAAATTAACTTGATGGCCAGAAAGGGAAAAGAAATCTGGATGCTTCAAATGAACAAACTAAACCTCTGAATCGGTGTAGCTAAGTGTAAGGAGGAGTTTCAGGATTTATTTGGTAACTGTGTTTTGCTTTGTTGTTTTTAATTAGCATTCAGTGCAAAAGCAGAGTCCTTCTCCACTTTTAAGAGCAAACTAAAGACTCACTTGTTTAAGGAGCATTTCCGCACTTAGCTTAACTCTTCTACTTGTCGGAATGAGTTAGAAAGATTGGTCAAGCTCTTTGGCTCAACTCAGTACTGAATATGCTTCATGCACTTATGCCCAAGATGATATTGTGTGATGAAATCACAATCTTGTATTTAAAAAACAAACAAACAAACCTGCGTCTAGCACTACATGACAGCACCTGGGTCCAACTCCACTCATAGCAGTCTGACTACTACTTAATTACGATGTCGCACCCTGTTTGAATTCTTGCTTGTGTTGTTCTTACTCTCAGATGTAAGTTGCTTTGGATAAAAGCGTCTGCAAAATGACTATAGAATAGAATAGAATAAAAATTGATTACTTTTAAGATGCCAGAAAATAAGAAGGAATAATATTAATGAGCAATCTTGACTATTTTTTTTGTTTTTTCTACAGTTAATAAAAATCGTCACAATCATTACACAGTAACTCATATTTATCTCCAATTTTTTAGTAGCCCCCAGCACACACAGAGTTCATGTTACTTATTATTATGAAAATTATGAAATCACAATGGACTTTTCCTCTTAAACATTTAAGTTTTCATTCTCACAAAATGAGCATTTTTATTCATTTCATCTGCACCGTTTGTATTTTTAGCAAATAAATATGACCTTTAAACTAAAACTAATGTAGCATAGCAAGTGAGGGATAGAAATTCTAATGTGTGTGTGTGTGTGTGTGTGTGTTTTTGTTTAATAAACTTTATTAAAAGGTCACTTTCTTTCCAGCAGTATTGTTATGTGTGTGCAAACTATTCGGCCATTTGGCATATGCTGATAAATACAAAGACATAATATTCAGGAACTAACTGTCAGAGCAAATAAACTTTACATAAATTGATTCTGTGTCCCCTCCACTTAAGTTTTCACAAACATTGGCAGTTGTTTCTGTAAGCTCTGTTGTAATGACCTTGTTTTTGGTCTAACTCTGCTTTTGTTCATGTGAAAGTCTTGCATGTGATTACTGGCATCTGGGCAGCCTGGGGCTGTATGTTCACTGGCCACTGTCTGTCACCTCAGCTCTGTTTGCCTGTCAGGACAACTCCATTGGCAGGAAAGAGTGTCCTTTTAAAATAATTTCTTGTAAAATGGGAGGAAAAAGTGGGTGTTCATAAATATTTACGCTTCTTCATGCTGACTTAATTAATTGTTTCTAGCATAAAATTTTTCTTTAAAGTTCAGTTCATTCAGTTTTAAATGAATAGTTCATGTTTATAGTTCATCATTTCAATTTTGAACTAGTTCAAAGTTCATTTAATTTCACTTTTAATTTAGAAGTGAGATTGAATGACTTGAGAAACCTGTAACTAACTAATTGGGAAGACTTTAATAAAAGTGTATTCAAGACTTTGCTCATACATGCAGAGAAATGTATGTCATCGCCCCTTGTGGTCACAGATTTTGGTAAAAACACCAGCCGGGTCATATCTTTGTAATTGTGTTTCCTGAACTTGTACAAGTGATTCACGTCAGGGTCAAGTTGCTTTATCGTTGGTAAGTGTTTCAACAATACATTTAGAACTTTGTAAAACTATTTTGCAGTTGCACATATAGTTTGCATCAAAGATTGTAAAAGTGTTTCAAATTTTGTCCAGCTGTTTTTTTCTGAAAAGTAAAGTTGTTTAATACTTGATAAAAGTGTTTTGGCATCGTACTTTTGTTTTGTAAATGAAAATATGGTTTCCAGGATGGAAATGTGCATCGCGAGAATGTAAAAATGTTGCACTTGATGTAATATTCTTTTGCACTTCCACTGTAAGGCAGTGACTGTTACAGGACCTCACATAATCCTAAAAAGTTCACGTTTAAGTTCTATTAATATAAGTTCTATTTACAAATGCACTGCTTTTAGTTCAGCGTTCACAGAAAAGATTTACGTATACAATGAACAGTGATCAGGATACACATATCTATGTTAATGAAGATGAGAGGAGTAAACTTTTAATTGCTTAAGTCTATTTTCTTCATGAAAACACTCAATAGTTTATGTCTACTCAAATGGATTATGTGTTTTCTTTCTTTTTTCCCTCATTTTAACACAGTTTATTGTCTGCACTGAAAGTCCTTGTGGTGGAAAAAAAATGAAAAATCAGAAATATAGACACAAAGAAAAATCCAAATCCTGTGGATTATATACTTAAGAAAGTTTCAGTATTTGATTCAACTCAAACACCAAAAAACATGATGGATATAAATAACAATTACACGCATACAAACCTTTATTGATTCACAAGAATGTAATTTTTCTCAGTTCTGTTTCATGTCTCCCTAAGTGTTTGATGGTGTATTTTATTTTAGACACACTGTCACCTGCTTGTAATGTTCTTTATATCTTCTTATTTAACTGTGCTCAAGATGTTATTTGATTGTTTTGGCTTGTTCGTGTGTCAGTGAGGAATGTGGAACTAAGTAATAAGTTAATCCTCTTTGGGTTCCACCCTATATTAAGTGCTTGCTCTTGTTCATCTATATATTCTTCTTCTGTCAAATGGAGACTTTTTTGTGTGAAAATATGTGGATGGATGATTAGCATATTATTGTTGCTTATAGGCACATGCTTGTTCAACCGTGATGACCCTGAAATATAAGAAAACCCTCACATGACAAATCACCTTTTAATACAAGCCCAAAGGCCTGTTCTGTGAGGTTATGAGTGAAGTTAGAACATCTGATCTGCTTGCAACATGGAAGAGGGAAGCTCAGTTTAAATGACAAGTGATATTACAATCAACTCTTTTTCTATAGAAGAGCAAGGTGACACCTTGACTCAACTTGATGCAAATTAGTGCAAGCTGGAATATTGTACCCCAAACATACATGCATTTTTTTCTTTAGAATTTGCTGGTAAAAATAAGGAAAATTATTATTCAACCAATAAAAACAAGCCATTTTGGTCATTGTGTAGCAAAAAAGGCCCATACCATGTTATTATCACCACTACATTTAGTGGATTGGGATGAAGTTGTTAAACTGAAATAAAGATACAAATTTAATTTAAACCCAAAAGTTATACTTTGTCTTGTCTGTATACGTTTTCTTGTTAATGCGATAGTAAGTAAACCGGAGCAGCTCTTGTACCCTGTAGTTGCCCATTCTTTTCTTGGATTCATAAACAGTGACCCTTCTGCGAGAAAAGACCTTGAATTGTTTTGGAGTTACAATTGGTTGCATTATTATCTGCACACTTTGCTGCAGGAGTGATGTTTGCTGGTCAATTGCTCCGAGGATGGTTATACTTTTCCTGAATTCCTGCCATTTTTATAGAAACTTTTTTAAAATGGGGATTGGAGAAGTCCAAACTCTTTTGAGTTGGTTTTGTTGGTCTTATTCAATTTGATAAGCATCAAGAACCATTTTTGAGGTTCTTAATAATCTCCTATTGTTTTTTATTCTTTTTTTTTTTTTTTTCTGTCATGAAACCATACCACGATTGTGTGCTGTAGGTAATTCACTTAATAAAGAAGGGGGAAAAAAAGAAAAAAACTTCAGATTAACTGCTATTTTCCCAGGAGTCCATATGCACATTTCTTATTCACAGATTTGTGATATTAAATCCTGCTCTCAGTAAATAAATGCTCAGCTATATTGCTTGTTTCCCATGGGTAAAAGTTGATTTAGTTTACTGGATGTCCTGTTGGTGTTGATAATTCCTTCTGTCATTTTTTTCTTTATGTTGTTTGCATTATTGTTTAATATTGCTCAACGGACAGCTGTTGCTGTTTTGGGTTTTAAGTGATAATGGTGATAAGCTGTGTGATAAGTAAATTTACTGATTGCTGCAATTGTTTTCTCATGTAAGTTTTTCAAACGGAGTGAAATCCAGGTTCACTTATGCAGCACTTTCATTAGAGAATTTCTATGTATGTGTGTTTTTTGTATGTGGGACAAAATAAGAGCTCCTCTGGTTGGTGATGGCAAAACTCTAACTTACAATTTTGATATCATGCAAGCAGTCAGGTGTGATAACAGACCGTGATTGTACCATCAATTAGAAAAGCAGTGGATGGCCTATAATAGACGGAGAGGTGCAGTGTTCCGGTGGAAGGGAGCACAGAGAACGAGTATGCAGACAGCAAAGATACAAATAAGTGAGAAGGGAAAATGCACCAGCACACTAGCAACACTTCTTAATATCACAGATAACACAAAGGCAGAATGTAGAATTTGTAAGATAAAGGGTGCAGGGCCTACAGACAACCTTTGCAGGCATATTGGAGTTTGTACTGAAACCTAAATTTTATTGTAGTTCTTGTTGAATCGGGCCAAATGGCGTTACTGTCTGAATAGAACCAAAGTTTCCATTGCTATTATAACATAAGAAAGCCTTACTTAACTAAAGCCTTGCTTAAATAAAGTTCAGAACCATACGTCCCTGGTCCTCTTGACAACACCACAAAGGCTGTGAAAGAGGCATCTTATGATTGGCTGGGGACCAACTTGTAGCCCATCATGTCTTTAAGGCAGGTCACGGATAGAAATTTTGGATAACAGACTGTTATTGCAGATTAAAATGACATAATAGCTTCTAAATGCCATTTAGTATATATAATTTTTAAAAATTATATGTCTTTTTTACAAGCCAGAAACGGTCAAGTTAAAATGTGTTGAAATTTATTAAAATTTTATCCACATAGATTTAAATTGCATACTGTGTAAGTCACTGTTGAGAGCTCAAACAAATCATTTATCACAAGCCTCACTATTTAAGTGTTATTTGATAGAATTGCACTTCTAGTGACGCAAAGTGGCAGCAGATGGTAAATACTACATGTGTTACATGTTATGTTGCATGAAGAGCTTTTTTATTCCAAATTACTTTCACTGAAATCTCCTTTTTTTATGTTGTCTTTGTATTAATAGTCTTTCTTCAAATAAGATATATTTGTGTAATGTGAAGTCACAGCTGCTTATTCATCTTTGCTGTCTGTTTTTTGTGGGTAATAAAATAAAATCACATCCACTAGACACATTACTGCAAGTCAATATAACTCAAACTTTCATGTCAGAGACTTATCTTGTCATAACACATGGTAGCAGCATGCATGACAGCAGTAGCAACCTTTATTGTTGTCTGATTTCGGTAATCCCAAAAAAACCTTGAGGGCCCTGCTGTTATCTGTAATTGAATACCAGTGAGGTGTAGATAATTCACGCCACAAGACTCATCATATTCACTCAGGTGACCTTTTAAGATTGCCTGAAGACTGTCAGCACATTGTTTAGCAGATGCCAGCTAATAAAGAAAAATATGTTTGACTTGACATAATCTGGGAAAAAAAGAACATTTTAAATGATTATCAGGGCTTTAAGTGTGACCATGACAAATATATTGCTAGTTTATAATAGTCAGTATGTTTTTGCTGCTTAAAATAAATAACCAAGCTTTGCATCTGCTTCTCAGGTACAGTTCAAAGAAATCTGATTGTCCAAATCAAACTTAAGATATTGCAAAAATTCTGTTTCAATTCAATTTTGACAGCCTTATAGATATAGTGAAAATGGATATATGAATACATCGTAAATTAAATACAACGATGGCTTGTTTTAATTTATGGTGAGTATTGTGGAAAGAATGTTTGTTGTGGAAAACCTTTTTAGAAAATACCTTACAAAGGCTTTGGTCCATTTTTTTTTGTGTGTGTGTGTTTGCTTTGAAACTATAAGGGTACTTTGGTAAACTCTGCCCTCTGAACACTATTCTGCAGAACAACATGTTTTATCAGTCGTCCAATTGAAAATAGATGATTAAGAACAAAACCAGTCTTTTGAGTGATAAGCTTTTCAGTTTGGAAGAAGTTTTTTTCCTCTCCCTCCCTCCCTCTCTTTTTTTTCTAATGTTTGGAAATGTAAAGAGCAGACATAATAAATTCAGTGGACTGAAACAGGGGACATCTGTCCCAGAGACAGTGATTAAACATGAACATAAGCGCCAGCAGACCACACTCATGTACTTGGCCTCTGGCCCTGGTGTTTGCTTTTGTCAAATATAAAGGCGAGACAGGTACATAAATGGTGTATTCAGTGTTTAAAATGTTTAAATTTTATATAGAACTCTTATTAAGGACACTATATATTGTATACTGGCTGCGAAATGTTTTTTGGGTATTGCATGTCATTATCGAGCTATTAAAGGAAGAACAGTAGAAAATATGTGTGGGTGGTTCACATTTGTATTGTGTATTTATTGTGGTTTTTTTTTCTGTCTGTCTTAGCTGGTTTGAATGTGTCATATAGAAAACCTTAATAGTTTAGAATAATATTTGTATTTCATAATTAAAATGAATTATGCATTTTTCTTGAATTTCTTATTTTAGGTCTGCAGATACTGCAAAACAAAACAAAACCAATGAAGGTACTGGATGGTATAATGGTGCTGTGGACAAATAGAGGCTAACAGGCAAATAGAGATGTTCTACAATTTATACTTTGGCTCTAAATGTAGCTTAACGTATTTCAAACCAAAATAATTATTTGAATAGGTTACCTTCTGATGCTGCATCTGTTGCATAAATGCATGTATATATATGTATGTATATAGTGAGGAAAGAAAGTATTTGAACACCCTGCCATTTTGCAAGTTCTCCCACTTAAAAATCTTCGAGGGGTCTGAAACTTTCATCGTAGGTGCATGTCCACTGTGAGAGACATAATCAAAAAAAAAAAATCCTGAAATCACAATGTATGATTTTT
>JBAMHW010000006.1:22202374-22226123 GCA_037177495.1 Rhadinocentrus ornatus
ATGTTTTTTAATTGCATTACAGGAAATAAAGAACTTTATCACAATATTCTAATTTTCTGAGACAGTCCTGTATATGCTCTGCAAACGTGTCCATTTGAGTCCAAATATGTTCTCAAAATAATCTTGTGTTTATTTTAAGATTAATTTTCATCACAGTCACTGTTAACTATTACTGTCACTCTCAACCAGTATAGATGCCAAGTTAATACAAAAATGGAGAAGTGTTTGATATCTTTCCATGTAGGCCCCAACTGGCACTAACACAGGTGAAAACACAGAACTCATTTTTGCTCTGATTTTAAATGAAGTGAAAAAATGTTTTGTTTTGATGGAGGCGCTTTGATGCCTTCTTAAGAAAGTACAAATTGTAAATCAGCTTGAAGGCCATTTAGAGAGCTATCCCCTGCCAAAGCCAATTCCCTGTTTAACAAATTTAAAGTGAGCAGACCGTATCTGTGCCAAAATCCTTTGCAAAGCAGATTTATCTATCAAATTTGATGATGGTGTAACAGTTTGGCTTGATAAGTTTAGGGTTTGTTTTGCCAACAGCAGACAAAAAGCAGTGATCAGCATCTCTAATTTAACAGTTTTTTTCTTTGGAGAAGGAAAAGAATATATTTATTGCTTCTTTTTTAATACGTGCCACAGCACAAAAACTCTTATCATCTAAAAAAAAGTGAAACAAAAATCCCCATTAAAAAGCTTTCGAAAGCCATTCATAATCCTTTTCTTTGTAAAAAAAATTGTTGATTTAATGTAATCTCAAAAAATATAATCTTAAAGAAGAAAGTGAACCTGAATCCTGCAGCTTTATAACAAACCATTGGCTTAAAGTTTTGGGCTCCACTCACCCCCTTGATAAATATTTCTCCACGTAGCTCCAGAACAAAGCCCCAATCTGATAGGATCTTGCGGGTGGCCTCAGGCACCTGAATGCGTCCACTCACACCTGTGCTGTCCATGCGACTGGCCAGGTTCACTGTTGATCCCCAGATATCATATTGCGGTTTGGAGGCACCAATCACCCCTGCGACCACCGGCCCATGTGCAATGCCTGGAAAAGTCCAACATCGTACACCCCAGCTGAATATCTGATTGCAGGTCTATGAATGTACGAAAAGCTCTTTGTTCATGTGTGTGTGTGGGTGTGTGCATAAAAGGTCAGCCACTTACCCACACGTAGCTCAAAGTTTTGGGCAGAGAGCCTGTTAATCTCTTTCAAGGTCTCCTGCATTGCCAAGGCAAACAAAACCAGCTCACTCAGGTGATTCCATTCATCCATTGATGCCTGAAAAAGACAAAGATCATTTGAAGTTGGCTAAAGCTTTAGGATGTTGAATTGGGTGAATTGCTACATAAGGAAACAAACAAAGTCATGACAAAATGATGCAGACATATTCAGCCTTATTGCCAAAAAAGCTGGATGGTTAGCAAAAATTGAATTGATCTGCAGATCAATTGTTTCTATGCTGAATTAAATATAAGAAAAACAAAATTGTTACACATAATCAAACTTTTTTTTGTCATAATTATATGATTTTGAATGTTAACATTTCAAAGAATTGAGATATTACAAAAGGATCTCCCACCTGTTTATTTGGAGCTAAACCCGATGCTGCCATGTAGCAGCTCCCGATTGTCTTGATCTTCTCCACATAATGGAAGTAAGACTCCTCCAACATCTTGTTAGAAGACAAAGAGATTAAATTAAACACTACTAAACCACATCATCTGTGATTTAACAGGTCCAACAGGTAGAATTAGACAGACAATTTTCAACTCCAGAATCACCTCATCAAAGCCGGCAATGATCTCATTCAGCAGTCGAAGGCAATCCACTCCTTCATGTTTGATCTCTCTCTGCTCAAAGTACTCATTGAACCCAGCGATGGATGCAAACATAACGCCCACTTCATCATAGGACTGGGAGTATAGCTCCTACAAAGACAAATGTCATACACATTAACCACAAACAGGCTATTCTTAAAAAGCTCTTTGCATAATTTATAAACAAGCTGATTTATTCATTACTGTGCAATGTTAACCTGATACTCAGACTCTGAGTTTGAGGTGTTCTTAATACCTCATCATTTCTACTTCGCTCCAGAAAATGTTGTGCTACATGCATGGGCAGGATGTTGTGTAACAAACACTCATTGTGTTCCTGCAACTCTCTCATGTCTTCTACCTCCTGCTGGGCCTGCAGACGCCACAGGAAGTCCAGTCTGGCTGTAGCTTCCCACTGGAAATCAAATGACAAAGCAAGATGCAACATCACCAGCATGGCACACACTCCATTACCCATCCACTTTGTCAGCACTTTTGTTCTCAATATCACAGGTTAAAAAAAAACAACTACAAAGACTGATTTCAGATACATGATTTACTATGAGTAATAGTAAATCCATATGTTAGAGAAAAGTTCATCAGACCTGCCGCCCATTGTAGAAGACAGCAACAAAGAACATCGCCATGAGAAGGATGGAAATTCCTTTTCTCCTGACATAGTGAGACCTGTAATTACATCAATGTGGCCAATTTATAAACCTTATAAGAGATACTGTAAATATATGTAATAACTTCAAGATTTACAAGAGTAATTTGTTATTAGACAAACTCAAAATCAGGAGTAACATAAATGATCATAAATTAAGTCCTTACCAAACTATAGATCTACATTGTAAACTGACCTGTGCAGCACATCGTGACGTGCAAGCATAACAAAGGCCAGATGAACGAGGTAGGAGTACACAAACACTACCAACAGCAGCACCCCCAGCTTCAGCAGAGAGTTTAGTCGCAGAAACACGGCACATGTCACCATGGCAACCACACCACTCAACACAAAGATCTGAAGGAACAAAAAAAAGCAATCTTCATCACACTTCTGAACCAACAGGAAATAAAAAGAAATTTAAATTTCTCTGTCACTACCTCAGGGTAAGTGCAGACGGTGAGGTGATGGGAGCCCGTCTTTATCATGTCCGCTATGTCAGTCTCTCCTGTGTTCGTGAGGACACACCACACCTGCACACAGCACACAGCATACTAAGATGAAAAATTGTTAGATACATTTCCTCTTGTACATTTCCATTTTGCATAAGGAAGAAAAAAAACAGCAAAGCAAGCTCAATGGACAAATACACAAAATAATATAACAGAAAAATTTAAATAAAATCAAATGTAAACATTTTATATCCAGTGAATACTTTTTTTATCCATCAAGTATACAGAAAATATGATAATTTGACCAAATTCCAATAACTGATTTATCCAAAAGGTGGCAGCAAAAAACAAGTTGTGATGAAGACGCTGACTTGCATCTTTTTGAAATATAATGCTATATAACCATTGTATTAAAGTGAATATGAGCTTAATGTTCGTGCCATGTTCGTTCCTGTTACACTTCAGTGGGAATAATTTACTATTTTCACCAGTCTGTTTACTGGTGACGTCTACTGGCTGATACATAGCATGTAGTGTTCAGTGGTCTTTTTAATGTTTAAAGCTGCAGATTTTGCCCAAAAAAACAGAGAAATAAATGATACTCAATTTAAAAAGCTGAAGAAAAACAGCTTACAATAGAGTAGCATTTGCAATAAATCTCCATAAAGTAAAGAGTAAACCTGGAGATTCAGTTGAGATTTATTGCCACAAGAAACCAATTCCCCATCCTTACATTTTTGACAAACACACTTAAAAGATGTGCTTCTAGTTGGTGACATGGCTCTTCTATCACTATTGTCTGAGGGGATGAGAAGCTGTGTATAAGTTAGCTTTTTCTGCATTTTCACATCAATAGGGAATATGCAAATAACTGCAGTTGGCCAGACTGACACTGACCTAGTTTACAAGGGTCAGTTATACAAGGAAATAAGAACAGGTGCAAAACTGCAGATGCACCAGAAGAAAAGTTATGGTTTAGTTTTTATTCTGTCCTTGTTTTGGTTCAGCTCTCACCATATCAGTGGAGGCCAAGCCGAAGTTGATTATAATGGCTGTGAGGGTAAGGAGGTTGCGGGCACTGTTGTTTTCATGAATCCAGCAGCAGAAGTGCTGCAGTGCTGTAGGAGTCCACTTGAACTCTTCAGCAAGGGCGACCAGCAGCAGGAGCATGTAGGCAAGCAGAAAGACTAAAAACTGGAGGATGGCAGGAAACTGCCTGCAGAGGAAAAAAAAGAGGAGATAGTTAAGCTGGAGAAGAAAGTGTGTAAAATATATTAAATATTCATCCACCGTAGAAAAGAATGGGTGTGACATTTGGTCCGAGAAAAATGTGACTTAAAGGCATTAGCAGATTATGCACCATAGGCTCTTTTGATTGTTTATACAGTGAGGGAAATAGGGATTTGAACACCCTGCTATTTTGTTCTCCCACTTAGAAATCTTCGAGGGGTCTGAAATTTTCATCGTAGGTGCATGTTCACTGTGAGAGACATAAAAAAAATAAAAAATAAAAAAATCTTGATCACAATGTATGATTTTTTAACAATTTATTTGTATGAAACACCTGCAAATAAGTATTTGAACACCTGAGAAAATCAATGTTAATATTTGGTATATATATATATATATATATATAATATTTTTTTGCTCTAGTGGCTCTCTGGTAGTCTCTGTGTTTGGGCAGTGCAGCTGCTTTTCCCCCTCTCCTCTCATGTTGTTCTGTGAATCATGACAGCTGTCGGTGATCAGCTGATCGGCTTTTATCTTGTTACGTTTATCGTTCAGCTGAGAAGGAGGAAACAAGCGGTTCATGGTTCACACTGGCACATATTTACTTTAAAGTTTGGTTTGTGGCAGGACCCTCTTCAAACAAAGTAGTTGACAGGTGTTAGACAGGGTTTATAGCATATTGCAGATTTGCAGAAATGGGTCTATAAAAGTTTTTATTGGGGGCAGGCAGGACACGGGCCACGAAAAGGGGGACACAAATTAGCTTTTAGAAATAAAGCCAAAGTTAAATTAAGTTATTTAAATTAACATAATGTTCTTAATTTTCAAAGCCTCAGGGAACCCCTGTGGGACCCCCTTGGGAGGTGCCGGACCCCAGGTTGGGAACCACTGATATAGAACATGGCAGAGATAATGCAGAACCACATGAATGTATATTATACGGTGCATTTACCGACCCTTTGACATCTAAAATTTACCCCAGTGAAGGTCAGTTAAAATACACTAAATATTTGTAGGTGTTGACTCTTTCTGTTGATATAATAAAATAAAAACGTGCAAATTTCACGCATAGTCACAATTGTTGATTAATCACAAATAATGAATTTGTAAGCTGTGATCAATCTGATTAAAAATTTTAAAGCATTCGACAGCCCCATTTTTTTTTTTACACATAATAGATTAAAGCTGGTGGTTATCTTAAAATTTAGTGCTGCAGACTCCATATTGTGAAGTGAGTAAATCAAATAACAAGAAGTTTCCATTTTCTATTATATATTCTAAATGTTTTATTCCTTTATTTTTTCCATTGATTGAAGTTTAGCATTTTGGATATGTGTGAGTTCAGTGACTTACAACAACTGGAGGATGGTTTAGTGCAGGGGTCAGCAACGTTTGGAACATGGTGTGTTCCAAACCGCGCACTTCTATACTTCGAACACGACATTTAAGTGCTTAATGCGCTGACACAGAAATTTCAGAAAAAACGCAGTGCACTGAAAGTACCTGGATGCTGCCCTAAACTCGTCCAAAAATCTAGAGCGAAATGATGGACGCTACACGCGCTAAACAGACGCCATCTTGCTGACGTAGCAGAAGGGGAGGGACTTTCAACCAGTTTTCCAGAGCTGAATAATGGCGGCCAGCGACTGAGCTGTACCGATGCATGCGGAGGCTGTTTAGTACAGTAAGTATTAAGTCATTCTGTCATAATTCCTATCCCTGACGACAGTTATGGATCTGATCATTTGTTGGAGGCTGCGGTTTTACCGACTCAGTACAGTTAGCGCACGTACATGTTAGCAGTTTTTTAGCCGGTTTCGTGGACAAAGATAGGCTATAAGTGTTAGAAATAATTAATTCTATATGTTCCGTATGTTTATTCATCGCTGTTGAACCTCCAGATTAAGCACTGCAGTGTCTGTGGCGTAAACTAAATGGTCCTTGATCTGAAAACTGATCCGCTGGTTATAGAACTGGCCCGTTTCCAAGGTACCGCTAACTGAGCCGTAGCTGATTGTACATCATGGGGGAGACATGAACGTGTGCTGATGGTTTCTATTGTTATCTACTGAGGTCGACTAACACAGTGTAAACCACGGTACTTCGTTACACTAATGAGGCCTTTTAAAGACATTTATAGCATAAAGTATGATGACATGCAAACACGTATGTGGACTTGGACAGATTGTCCTGAAAAAAAAAAAAAGTATATAAACGGTGCGGCGCTGCCATCAGGCAGCATGTAGGAGGGTGAAATATATAATTATAATAA
This sequence comes from Rhadinocentrus ornatus, assembly GCA_037177495.1. NCBI lineage: Eukaryota > Metazoa > Chordata > Actinopteri > Atheriniformes > Melanotaeniidae > Rhadinocentrus > Rhadinocentrus ornatus. Next base: position 22,208,823 of record JBAMHW010000006.1, read on the forward strand.
ATAAATATGCATACGATCTAACTCATGTTCAGCCGGAGGAGAATTCTGCGTTGGTGTTGGATGCGACGTAGTTTACAGGTGGGGTTCAGTAATGAGTAAACAAAGTTAAAATTTCTAAAGTTGGAAATTCATTCTGTAAATTAAAGCGGCAGAAGAATCGCAAAATGCCGTATGTCACTACCGGTAAGTCCAAAACATTAGTGCTCCATTTGGGTCAGCACTTACCCACGATAGTGTGCACTACAGAGGGTAATGCTTAACGCACTACCTTCCAGGGCACTCACGTAAGTGGGCGGTTTGAGACACACTCATGGAGTGCCAGTTTAAAATTTTCTTCTCAACGAGTGTGCTATTATCAACTGTGTTGTGGCTTTTCTTTAAATAAATAAATGTTAGTGTTAAAAAAGTTAAAAGGTTCCAATAATTAATATTAAAGTTAGGTGGTGAAGAAACACAGTCACAGCGAAGCCTTGGCCTTATTTGGGAAGCAACAACGGACACGTTCACGTACTCAGTGGCCAAAACAAACAAAACATTCACTCGGCGTAGCGTGCTGTCTTCCATCAATAGTGTTTTTGATCCCCTGGGCCTATTAGCACCGCTCATGATCCAAGGAAGAGCTCTTTTCATAGAGCTCATTTCAGAATGTTCAGATTGGGACACACCCCTTCCAGCAGTCAATGTCAATGCGAAACATGGAAAAACTCCCTTCAGGACCTAAAAGAACTACACGTTCGTAGAACATACACATCTACCTCACTCAGTCAGGCAACTCACAAAGAACTTTGTCTATTTTCGGACGCTTCCACTAAGGCTTAAGGAACTGTAGCCTACCTAAAAGCAATTCAAACAGAAGGCAAAGTTGAAGTCGGATTCATAATGGGCAAAGCAAAGCTAGCTCCCCTGTCAGAACCTACTATACCAAGACTTGAACTGTGCGCAGCCGTTTTAGCTGCAGAAATGGCTGATCTCATTCAGGATGAGTTAGATCTACATTTTGACGCAGTACACTTTTATACGGACAGTAAAGTAGTACTGGGCTACATCTGTAACGAGTCAAAAAGATTCTACACATATGTCCACAATAGAGTGCAGCACATTCGCCAGTCCTCAAAGCCCGAACAATGGCACTACGTGCGCACAGAGGAAAATCCAGCAGACCATGCATCAAGGTTGTTGTCAGCAGCTCAACTTGTAAAGTCAACATGGTTCACCGGACCATCCTTTATCCACCGTCCTTCTGCAGAAAGAGCACAAGTAAGTAAGATATTTGATTTAATCAAAACCAGACAAAGACTCAGAAATCAGGCCACATGTCAAAACTTATGTCACTCAACTCCAAGCTCTCCGCGGTAAGCGTTTTGAGCGCTTTTCCACCTTTAGGTCATTAGTTAAAGCAATAGCTAATCTTATCCATATCGCAAAATCTTTCAATGGCACTAACCCAAACAACAAATGTAAAGGCTGGCACAAATGTCAACTGTCTCGTACACCTGAGGAAATGGGTCAGGCAAAAAACATCATTCTTAAAGAGACCCAAAAGGCCTGCTTCGAAACATACCGCCCTTAGTGCCAGTATGCCTGTCCCAAAACAAAACCCTCTACAAAAGCTCAGCCCAGTCTTACAGAATGGTCTTATTTCTGTTGAAGGCCGACTCAAACACTCAAAACACTGAGATAGAGAACATTGAAAAAAGCCCAGTAATTCTTTCCAAAGACCAGCGCGTCTCTCTTCTGGTCACTCGTCACTATCACGAGCTAATGAGGCACCAAGGCCGTCACCTGACGGAAGGAGCAATCAGGGCCGCAGGGCTGTGGCTCTTAGGTGGCAAAAGACTAGTCAGCTGTCAACCTGTCGCAAACTATGTGGAAAACAAGAACAACAACGCATGGCGGATTTACCACCGGAACGCCTGAAAACCTGTCCTCCTTTCTCTTACGTCGGCTGTGATGTTTTCAGGCCTTGGACTATAACAACAAGACGTACCAGGGGCGGACAAGCTGAAAGTAAGCGGTGGGCCATCATGTTTACCTGCATGAGTTCGAGAGCCATGCATATTGAGGTAATCGAATCTCTAGACACATCCAGCTGCATAAACGCCCTCCGCCGCTTCTTTGCACTGAGAGGACCTGCCAAACAGCTGCTATCTGATCGTGGCACCAATTTTATTAGAGCTTCAAAGGAACTAGGAATGGACACATCACTGCTGCAGTACCTAACAGACCAAGGTTGCAGTTGGGAGTTCAATCCGCCTTATGCCTCCCACATTGGAGGCTCTTGGGAGTGCATGATCCTGGACTTTATGCTACTTCAAAGTACAACTGACTCACGAAGTACTGTGTACTCCCATGGCCGAAATTACAGCCATCATAAATGCCAGGCCACTCCTCCCAGTGTCCTCCGATCCAGAGGACCCCTTTATCCTCTCCCCCTCAATGCTCCTTACGCAGAAATCTTGCCTTTTACCCCCACCTGGAGAGTTCCTGGACAAAGACATGTACATTAAACAATGGAGACAAGTCCAGGCTCTTGCCAATCAGTTCTGGACACGCTGCCCACTTTACAACAAAGGCAGAAATGGACTGTAACTTACAGGAACCTGCAGGGTCTGTGACCTAGCTCTGCTTAAGGACAAGCAGGTCAGTCGTAACCAATGGCCCATGGCGAGGGTCACTGCCACGTTCCCAGGCAAGGACAATCTAGTAAGAAAGATGGAGGTAAAGGCGTGGGACCAAGGCTGTACAAAGACTTTTAGGCGACCAGTTACAGAAGTTATTCTTCTTATGCTGAAGGACTGCATGTATGATGTTCGTTTAGTATAGTGGTCTCAAGGAGGCCAGGCGGGGAGTGTGTTGCCTTTAAGTCTTTTCTTTAAATCAATAAATGTTAGTGTTAAAAAAGTAAAAAGGTTATAATAATTAATATTAAAGTTGTTGCATATTATTTAGATAAATTTTTCATGGTTTCTTTACGTTTTTATTAAAAACATTATCGATAAAAATGTACTTCCTGTTTCCGGGTTCGTACTTCCGGTCACCGGTCTCCGCTTGTAAGCAAGAATCCATGTGCAAGCAACAGCATAAGAATGTATCAGATGCTATCCAAGCTGAATTATCAGGCAGGAGTGCCATAATTTCATTATATTATTTTTTTTACAGATGAGATTGGATATCAATGCTTATTTCGCTGAAATATTTCTTTGAAGCACTAGATGCACTTTGTTTTTGTTTGTGATAATTGCATTCTAAGTTTTTTTTCTGTTACAGTTTTCATCACACAGTTAATGAAGACAATTAAACCCGCTTCAACCGAACTCCAGGGTCTTCATTTGTGGTTTAACTCGGTGTCACCAACAACTTGTTGAAAACACTACATCAACTATAACGCAAAGTTAAATTATGACACAAAATATAAAAACATTTCCAACATACCTGGAATTTTATTACATCCATATAAAGGACATTCAATTATATTTTAAATATTTTTAACTCAAAAACTGCTTTCATAGATAGAATAGAATAGAACTTTATTGTCTTTGCAACAAGTGTAACGAAATTACAAAGCCCTCCAGTAAGTGCATTCATGGCAATCACTCACAAGTGTAGCCAATCACTGGGCGGTCACGCAAACACTTCTGGCGGATTCTTCTTTGTTGGTGTTCGGTGTTCGATATCACGGATCCGCGGGTTAAGATAAAAGCTAATCGTGTTAGCTTTCATTATTTACTGAAAAACTTTGCTGTGAGAGAACAATGGATAAGGTTTCTCAGTCATCACAACATAACAAACCACACAGTTTGCAGTCAACACTTCAGGAAGACTGCTTTACCAACTGGCAGCAGAAAAAATGGCTTCGCCAGCAAGTCAAAATGAAAACAAAGTTGGAGATCAGACTGTAAGATTCTCCTCTTGGAGACAAATATGTATTCCCCTCAGCAGTATATTGCTGAGCTGCTTCTTTTTTTCCCCTAACTCTCCCGTATTATAATATGAAGAGACCCCCCCGATAGATCCAAGGAGAGGAACTGACACCTCTCTTTCTGGTCTTCCTGCTTTCTAAAATAATAAAGTGAAACCATGGAGCAGCGTCGTGTTGCAGCAGCGTCGTGTTGCAGCAGTGCGCGGTTCATTCAGTGAGTAGTCCGACACGCAAGGATAATTGAGATATTTCAGGTCCTCAAACAGCAAAGATGCACTGCCTGGTTGATGTGTGTGTGTCCACAACACATAAGCCAGCACATGGCGACAGAAGGGACGGGGGGAGCAGCGCTGACATAAAGTGATGGCCGTCATAACACTGAGAGGTGCCAGCGTGCCAGTGTTTATGCCCCGGCATGCCACCTGTAACACTAATGCCAAAGGTTGCCGACCCCTGGTTTAGTGGGTATCATTGAAAACAAGTTGCTGACTTTAGTCTCCACCGTGAGAGATCATCCTCTATTGTTTGGTCTTTGCTGCCTCTTTAATCCTCAGCCAAGTGACTGAAGCAGCTGCAACTAAAGTAACTCTCAAAAATAAACAGTTAATTTAACTCAAATTTGACAAAACGACGTAAAACGAAAATGTGCCCACTTATCATAGTGTATGTACAGTGTTGTGTCACCGAATAAACAAACTAATGCCAAACAAAAATAATTGCATATTGCTCTGTCAATTAAAGCATATATGTTAAGAAAACAAAATATATGTGTGTTACATGTATAATATACAAGAGATAATGCTCTGGATGCGGAAAACTAGAGTGACTCAGTACCCAACTCCAACCCCTGATACACAAAACAGTTGCCACAGGAAATGGTTTATGCTGTCCTTCATGTACTTTGTATCCTGTCCAAACAAATGTGAAGAGTCATTCTCTATTTTAACAATAAATTGTCTCAAAAGCAATCAGGAGTTGTATACGTTTTAGTTTGGTATCTTAATCATTGATGATAAATCCCATTTACAGTTCAGCATACAGGCTGAAACAGTGAGCAGTTGCAGAAAGCTTGCTTAGGCAAAGGTACAGCTGAGCCAGCACATAATGCCGTGATTCCTGTGAGTCTTGCCATTACATGAAGCAGGAATTATTGCATGTGAATGACATATCAAAGCAAGCTGTGTCATTTTCAGCACACCAGTCAGACAGTGTTACCTTTTAAACCACAAGGATGAACTTGGCAGCAAGGCCAACAGATGACTCACAGCTACATCTCTTGCAGCCAGGTCTGTGGAACTATTTATTAAGTTATCTGTTTGGTGTTATAGTTGTGGTCCCATTATCTCAATTATTTGAAAAAAGTCCTTGTCATTTTTGATAATTTTTGATAGTGTAGTTTAAATTTTATTTAAGTATTTTCAAAAAAACCACACTGCTTAAAAATGCTTTTTCTTTCGAGGCAGTGTTAAACTACACTCTGCATGCATTACAGCAGCATAGATCTGCTATAAAATATTTGGTGCTGCACTCCAGATCTTTCATCCATTAAGAAACATTTGCCCCATACTACATCACTGGAGAACATGTAAACATCTTACTTGAAAAACTACAGCAATTATGCAGCGTTTCTATTGAGCGGTTCGGTTCGGGCCGGTACAATCCGGTACGATATTTAATGGTCCAGCCAATTCTGGTGAGTGTTTCCGCTGCAATTCGGACCACCACTGGGTGGCGGTGTTTAGACCAAATGCCTAGTGTGGCCTCATTCTTGTGCGACGACAGCAAACGTGACGCTACTGAACAAACGACAATAAAGGCCTTTCAGCAGCTTGTTTATGTTCTGCTTAGCTTGTGGTTCTTTGTACAAACATCACAAGCCACAGTGTATGAGTGAAGGTTGCGGGTGGCAAAGAGAAGCACAGCCGAAAAAAGAAGAAAATTCTGGCTGGGTTCTGCAGTTGGAAAGAGAGATATGCCTTTGTGCGGCAAAGACAGGGTAAGCAACTTCATGCCATGTTATCATGTTTGTCATGTTGTTGTACTCATATGTTTACTAACTTGTACAACATAACCTCTGTACCCAGACCGGGCGAACAGGTGCGGCCTTCCATAGTGTGTTGGTGCTATTGATGGCTCACACATACCAATAATAGCAATATAAGACTACCACACCGACTACTTCAACAGAAAGGCTGGCATTCCATCATCCTTCAGGGGGTTGTTGATGGAAAAGGACTATTCTTATGTGTAAATGCAGGAAAGCCTGGGAGTTTGCATTATGCTCGGGTTCTGCGAATGTCCACACTGTGGGACTTGGTTAGGCAGGAAGGCCTGTACCCTGCTTGCACAAAGAATATTGGGGGGGGGGGATGTTGGCTACTATGTGTTGGGGGAATCATCCTACCTTTACAAATCTTGCTTCTGAAACCATTTCCAGACAATGGCCGCTTGACAGCAGAACAAACCTACAACAAAAAAACATCCAGGGCCCCGGTCGTAGTTGAAAATGCATTTGTGAGACTTGAGGGTCGGTGGCGATGTCTTTTGAAGAGGAATGACAGTGACATCGAACTTGTCAAATCCATGGTGCTTTTGCTGTGCTCTTTACAATCTTTGTGAAAGTCATGGAGAAGACTACCAGCAGGATTTGGATATGTCTGCAGAAGAGCCAGTACTTCTAATAGCTCAGGATGCTGAAGAAGAGGGGAGTGAAGTACGTGAGGCTCTGATGTAGCACCTCAACACTTAATAAGCTTTTTCAATGTTACATGTAAGCGGACACACCCACGGCCTCTACAGATTTTAAGTAATCATTTGATTTAATAAATTCTGTTATCTTGTTTTTTTCCTTGTGTTTTTTATTATTTAACCTTTTGAATGTGAAATATCTCGAGGTTCAAACTTTAGGGATGGTGGCCTTTGTCTCCTCTTCTTCTTGTTAAAAGTAGAAGGGATGCAGCTGAGTTGGTAAATTTACACCGCTCTCAGTTTTTGTTGGCACATAATTTAAAATCCTAGACTAGAAGCTGCTATAGGCTTCCATTTTTATATTCCTCCAGCAGATAGAAGAAGAAAAGAAAAGGAGACGCTTGCATAAATAAAGACAAATGACACATTAAGCAGCTGGGTGGTCACACACCGCAAGAAGAGTTGCTGTCCCAGAAACCCGTCTGGGACAGGTTTTCCCCAAAATATTATTACACATGATGTTCTGAAGATGATGGGTCTAGTGTAAATGTTTAACATGTTAGTCCACATGAAATGTCTCCTGCTGTGTTTTGTTTTGTTGGACTCTAAAGGAGAGTGCTGTGAGAAATGCATGTTGGTACTATTTTTAGGAAATATGGCACAAGGGCAGCACAGGGGTCACGTGCAGCACTTTTTCTTGTCTTTACAAATCTCTGTTGTCAGAACCGTTGTTTTACTTTTTAGGTAAATCCAAGTCTTTATTAAAAAAATCCATAAGATTTAATTAATTAAATGCGATAGCTTTTATACTGAACATTAAAAAATGATTGTGGCTGGGCCTTATATCTGATCCAATACATGTAATTTTACTTTTCATTTTAACCACTAGGGATAAAAATAAATAAATAAAAATCTCACCCATTATTGACTATTTCCACTGTTGTACAGCAGATTACACAAAAAGTACTATATGTACATATACAGCATAATTACATCTCAAATAATTTGTTATTCCGTCTGCAAAAAACATACCAAATAGAAAGAAGCTGAAAAATCCTTAAATTTAAGAAACTCATTCCTTATCAAGCAGAAAAATTTACCACTTGGGTAAGAAAATTTTGCTAAGTTAGATTTGTTAGACATTACAGTAAACTTCTAACCACAAAAAGACTAAAACGTTCCTCAAAACTGTACAGAGAATCTTAGAATTGATTAGTTTATACTGTATTACAAGTAAAGAAAACCCACACGTTTAAGATTTTATTAATTAGTTTTATTTTAAAATATACAGTAAGCAGGGATCACTTTTTTCCTCCAAAGACCAAAGGAATCAACATCTGTAAGATTGAAAACACCAGTGTTGATGTGAGCTGGAACCTGACAGTAGCTCCGGTTCATTAGAATGGGACACTTTGATTGCAGCAGACTAACAGACTTGCCTGGGATGTGCTGACTTTAGGCCCACATTTATGCTGTCATACAGCAGTTGCCAGCTTCAGGTTGCTTTCCTTCTTCCAGAGCAGATAAAGACAAGGTGATTACCAACACGGCAGCTGTTTCGTACTCTCATCTGCTGGAGCTCCCTGACCCTGAACCACAGCATTACTCCACCACTCCACTACAGTTGAGCAGAAACCACAAGCCAAAACAGCATGCTATAACAGTAACTCACAGAATGGCTGTGGCTGGTTTTGCACAATATCCCAAGAAAAAAAGAAGCTTTAGTCATATCATGGCAAGTTTCTGAAACAGAATTTTGTCAGACCTAAACTGCAGATAAGTCAGCCAGTTACAGTTTTTTCTGTGCGAGTACGCTGATCCTACTGCATTGTGATGAAGTTCGGTTGTAAATCGTTTCCGTCGTTCTAATGCAGATTTTGTTCCGTAGGGTGAGCATGCCAAAAAACAAGTGTTGTTTAAAGTGATAGTTTGTAAAAGTGGCATTTTTCTTAAAATAAGGCAAATAATCTGATCCAGGGTTTTATTGCCGAACATTTTATAGCATGTAACTGGTTTACACTGGCTAAAAAATGAGTTGGGATATCTTATTTAGAAAAAGATTAATTACTTATATTAAGTTTAATCTTTTAATGCATAACATGCCTGATGATGTATTTTCTTTACTAAAAAGAATTATTTAAAAGAAAAAAAAAATTCTTAAATGTCTTTTTGCCCTTGGATTTTATGTCATGTTGAGTGACATGCACAGAGTTGTTACTGCCTTTGCCTCTTCCTGGAAGAGTACTGTGGTTTTTCTGTCAACACTAACTCCAGATAGACGAAGATGACACAGGCTGTGTGTGCTGGAGGCATAACTGAGGGTGTTGACTGTACAGATGTGACATAGTTTTAGATGTCCTGATAGCTTGTTATAAAGCTCAGTTTCTGAATGGGGGCTGTGTAGATTTCTTTGTGGATGGAGTGTTTCAGCCAATAAAAAATGTATTTGTGATTTGAAAAATATTTTTGTCAGATTAAAATTTTATCTTTTTTAGCATTCTCTGTCCTCTGTACTCCCACAGATCTTGGCCAATATTATCATTTACATGTGTGGCAACCTGGCTGGGGCATACCACAAGCATCTAATGGAGTTGGCACTGAAACAGACCTACCAAGACACCTGCAACTGCATCAAGTCCCCGATTAAACTGGAGTTTGAAAAGAGACAGCAGGTAAAGTGATCAATAGTTGTTGTTTTTTTAACGAGCCAGCGAAAGTCAGGCAGGAGCAGAGAATAACGTGCAGTGCTGGCGAGGATGTTAGTGGGGTTGATTTCAGTAGCATGATTAAGATTTCAAACATAAGCTCGATGCAGCTGGATATGATTTTCTTACTAAATTTATTGATAGATTGTTCAGTAAGTTGTAAAACGTAAGCTCTGTATTAGAATAAAAAATTTTGATACACAATTCTGGGTTTTTTTAGAATAATTTACTCCATCTGTCATTCTTGCTTTAAGGTGAAACTGCTTTTGCATCCAGAAGCCCACACAGCTTTGAGCAGGCTTTTCACTGTGCAAATATTAATTATTTATAAGCTTGTATTTATATTCCTCAACTTTAAACTTGATATAATTGAACCATTCTGCTCTGAAGATTACAAATGCACAGGATTTACTTAAAAAACCTAAACTAAAGCTGTACTTTGTGTCCCAAATTCTGTATACTAAAGGCAGTGTTGTGACTGGACATTACAAATGATGGCACTGCTAAGCAGCACAGTGTTCTTTGAAGTTTTTGTGTTGTGTTTAAAAATGCTTAGACATCTAGAGTGTGTAAATAAGCTGGCTTTTCCCTACAGCTGCTGCAATTGTGGCTTTTGTAGAGATAGTTAGTTACATGAGGGTGACTCCAGCTGCTGTTGTGCAAGCCCAATCTTGGGGTGGAGCTGGTTTTCCCTATGGTGAATTGAGCTTGTGTTTTTCAAATCACCATGAGTGAGGTTTAAAATGCCTTGGGTGAAGCCTTTCACAGTAGCCCTGGAGTGCTGGCTGTGGTTTGTGACAGATGGTAGTAACTGTGAAGAGACACATTTCTTTCAGGAAGTATGCTCATAATATATGCTGTTTGCTCCATGCTTTTAACCAAAGTGCACTGCAATACAGTGAGTGCGTGCATTTTTGGTTTAAGTATTACTCGTGAGACTATGTGTATTCATCATAAACCCCAATCCTTGACAGTGTTTGTCAGCAGCAGCCGCAGATCTCTTGTTTACGTAGAACAGTTTGAGCCTTAGAAATGGTGCAGTGGGATGATCAGTACCTAAAACGTAGAGTTTTAAAAAGCTTTGTATTAAAACTGTGGACCCGTATAGTGAGTTCCTGTAAGAATATAGTCTAAAGCTAAAACAAAATACTTAGCTGCTGCACATTTTTGCATATACTACTGTATATGTATAATTAATGATTAAAACAGTTGATTACAGGGTTTTGCAACAATCAGCTTATTTATGTTTAGCCTTTGCAAGCATCTTTAACTAGTAAGGCTTCTTTTTCTGTGTAAATTCAGGAGCGTTTGCTGTTGTCTCTGCTGCCAGCGCACATTGCCCGTGTGATGAAAGCTGAGATCATCCAGAGGCTGAAAGGACCAAACTTTGGCCAGATCGAAAACACAAACAATTTTCACAACCTTTATGTCCAGCGACACACTAACGTCAGGCATGTAATATTTACTCTAACGTACCACTAACATAAGTAAAACTAATAATCTGCACCCTACTGCTGAAAGATGCATGAAGGACTGTGTTTGTTGAGCTTTCCAAATGTTTATTCATGCTTTAAAGTACAGCATTCTTGGATCGAGCATGTGTCAGCATTAAGTTATGTTGAATAATATCTCTTTTCATCTTTAGCATACTCTATGCTGATATAGTTGGATTCACGCGGCTGGCCAGTGACTGCTCACCCGGAGAGCTGGTACACATGCTGAATGAGCTGTTCGGAAAATTTGATCAAATTGCTAAGGTAAAAATTTCTCTGTGGGATTTTGTTATTAGCCTCTTTCAGCTACTGCAGACTTTGTGTATCTTTCTTTTAGAATTAAATACTAAAGGTTATGGCTTATAATTATAAAAACTTGAAACTTGCTGCTCACTAATACATTGGTCTAAGACAGTGGTTCCCCCTTGGGGGGTCCCCCAAAGAGTACAGGCAGTCCCCGAGGCTTTGAACTTTCAGAGCAATTGTGATTAATGACCACACATTATCCTTATTTTAAGAAGAAAAAATAATAATTATAAGACTACTTAACTTTGGCCTTATGGAAGGACAGGACTCTGCCAGAATACATTATTTATGGTGAGAATCTCACTTTTGAAACCATAAAACCGGGCATGGTTTCAGCCCCGGGTGGGGCTTGAGGTCCCTGGGTTTTTAGTATTAGCATGAAGGGGGCCCCCAAGGAAGATAGGCTGGGAACCACTGGTCTAAGGCAGGGATGTCCAATTCCTGTCCTAAAGGGCTGCGGTCCTGCAGGTTTAGTAGATGTTTTTTATTTTAGCCTAACTCAGGTTAATGGGCCATTAACAGGCTTGGACAGAAACAACAAGCTGTTGAGGACATTGTTTCTTTGTTTGACTTTTGCATTTTGTTTTACCTATGTTGTACCTTTTTATTTACAGGAGAATGAGTGTATGCGGATCAAAATTCTTGGCGATTGTTACTATTGTGTGTCCGGCCTGCCAGAGTCATTGCCAAACCATGCTAAAAACTGTGTAAAAATGGGTCTGGACATGTGTGAGGCTATCAAGTAAGTGGCAATTAAACAGCATTGATGACAAAGAAGAATTAAATATCACTTTTGCATTGTTTGCCTCTATTATTGTAGTTATTCCAACTCCGCAATGCAAATGTTGAGTTGATCTTCACTATCACTGATACCAGATAATACCCTTTGTTATGTAACCACCACATCAAATCTAATTTTATTTGCACTTTTCATACAAAACAGCAGCATAAAGTGCTTTACATTATTTATTTTTTTACGTATTTAAACACCAGCCTTCACACACTCAGATCATAACCATGATCTGATAAATGCAATAATATGATTATTGCAAATTTGGAACAAGAATTCAGCCATTTGTTAGCAGGCTTGATTTACTGCAAAAATTTAAGGCTTAAAAAAAAAATTTAATGCCAGATTTCCATTTCTCTCATTGGTGCTTTAGTTCTCCGCACACATAATAAAGATGGAAAGTTGGTTTTGATTTCTCAGAGAATGAATCTTACAAGTGATGATTATTTCCTTTAAATAAATACCTGTGTTGATACATGACAGGAAAGTGCGAGATGCCACTGGGGTTGACATCAACATGCGTGTTGGTGTGCATTCTGGGAATGTCCTATGTGGTGTTATTGGACTTCAGAAATGGCAGTATGATGTTTGGTCACATGATGTTACACTGGCCAATTATATGGAGGCGGGAGGTGTACCAGGGTAGGTGAAACAGAATCACTTACATTATATTATAATGCTGTTTTCTGCACATTTCATGTCTGTTTAATTATTGGCTATCTTTGCTAAAGAATATCCTGAATTGATGATATTCATAGAGGTACATGAACTGACGTTCATGTTCATTGCCAGGCGTGTCCATATCACCTCAGTGACACTGGAACACCTGAATGGTGCCTATAAGGTGGAGGATGGAGATGGACAAGAGAGAGATCCTTACCTGAAGGAACATGGTGTCATTACTTATCTGGTTATCAACCCAAAGGTATTGTTCAGATCAGACGTTGTATAAAAAGAATACTCAACAGTGACGAAAATACTACAGCCAAAGATTACATTATTTTCATAATTTGTTCAGATAGAGCGACGAAGCCCACAGCATCATTACAGACCCAGACACACTGTTGATGGTGCAAAGATGAGAGCTTCAGTCAGGATGACCCGCTACCTGGAGTCATGGGGAGCAGCCAAGCCCTTTGCCAACCTGCACCACAGAGACAGCATGACTAATGACAACGGGAAGATCAGCACTGCTGTGTGTATTTATTTTCTACAGGCATGGTATCATTTATGTGATAGGAGGCTTATTTGGAGCTACTAATCCATCTATCTCTTCCTGCTCTGTTTTTAGGATGTGCCGATGGGGCAATATCACTTCCAGAGAAGATCAGAAAGGCAAGCTGCCCATTTTACTGCTTCAGCAAAATATTCTTAGACAGGATTATCCTCATCCTTTTACATTACGGAGACTTGCATTAAAATGCTTAGCAAGACTAGAGTTTTTCCAAAGGCATTAAAGTCTGTGACTAATACTGTATTAATATTTCTGGTACTTTTTGTTACTGGTTAAAGGACAAAGTCTCAGAAGAAAAGGTTTGAAGAGGAATTCAACGAGAGGATGATCAGAACATTTGATGGGATAACTTCACAAAAGTAAACTTAATTTTGCAAACACATATTGTACATATTAATACTGTATATGTTTCTAAAATAGTATCTTTTCACTTCCAGACAGTGGCTGAAATCTGAGGACATACAGAGAATATCACTGTTTTTTCACAACAGATTACTAGAAAAAGAGGTAAGAAGCTTGTCAGGTAAAGTGGGGTCATTGACTAAAAGAGAATTACTGAATATATTATGGGAGATATTTGCCTTTTTTTGTGTTTTGCCAACACTTCACCTACCCTAGTGAGGGCAATAACAGAGAAGTGTGTAAGGAGTGTAGCATTGTTAAGCTTCTGATGTAGCTTGAGTATCTGTTGTCAACACCTTTTGTTAAAGCCTTACTTTCTTTCTTTCTCTTTTTAGTACCGAGCAACAACCTTGCCAGCCTTTAAATACTACGTCACCTGCGCCTGTTTGATCTTCTTCTGCATTTTTATTGTGCAGATTCTGGTCCTACCAAAGTAAGTGACCATGTTAATCTGTGTTGGATATACGCTGCATATATCAGGACATATACTGTATAATAGATGAGCATTTTTTTTTTTTACCCACTGCATAAATGATTTGTTTGAAAATACAAATGACGTTAAAGTAAAAGAACTAAATCTCTTTATTTTTTCTTTTTTTCTTTCTTTTTTTTCTTGCAGGACAGCTGTTTTAGGAATATCCTTTGGGATGGCCTTTCTAATCCTGTCCTTGATCCTCTTCATATGTTTTGTTGGACACATCCTGGTGAGTAGTCTTTGTGTATATTAAAGCACTGCAAACATTTGTGCCTTTTGTCTACAGGGCACTTTTAAATTGAATGAAGAGATGTCCCATCTTTAATCAAGGTCTTTTGTCTTCAGTGTTCCGGCTGATGTTATTCGTCAGACTTATAAATTATTCAAGTGTCTCTTTTGTCAATTAACTGCCCATAAAGTGACTCTTGGGTTATTACAAGTGGCACTTAGGTGTAGCCTTGAGATAGAAATGGGTCCATAAAGAAGGTCAGAGGTTCTGCTTGCATCAGCACTTCAGTACATGTTTCAGGACACAATTATTCTTTAATGATTCCCAGGCAAGATAAAATGCACTTTGTAAGTTGGTGCACAGCATCTTTGACGAAGGATAATTTGTTTGTTGTCACCTTGTGATTCCAGGGGTAATTTTCATTTTTGACATGTCATTATGTTAATATGAAATTACTTTATAAAATTATTATTTTTATAAATTACTTTAATATGAAAAGAGGAGTTCGGATATTGTGGGATAATAGCATCCTCATAAGAGAAGATGATTTTTGTTTCCTGATGTATTAAAATAGTCCTAACAATGTAACTGCTCTAAAAGACTATTTGAAAAAGCCCTCATTTTTGTGAATATTTCCACTGCAGTTATACCTACCTCTGAAGAGAGCTCAATAATTAAAAGGTGACTGGAGGAGTGCTTTTCATTAGGAACACAATCTTGTGTTTCCTTGTGCCTTTTTCATGAGTGTCCCAGCAATTGTTTCTTGTCCCCTAAGAAGTGAAGATAGATAGTTGTAGTGATTTAGCGTCATAAAACATTAAAAATGTTTAAACAAAAATATTAATATTAATAATTACATAAATTTATTAATTATTAATCCTAATATTGGTTATAACTCAGGCACCACCACACAATTAACTTTAATACAAATCTAATGACACCATCAGAGTACTAAATTAATTAATTTAATAATTTAATTAATTCAAGCTAGTCAAATCAATCAGTTATCAGTCTCAGGACGCTAACAATGTGAATTCTTTATTTGAAGGGACCCATAACATGATTCAAAGGAGAGCATTCACAAAACCAGACCAGTTTAGGATTAAAATGAATTATGTATTACTAGTCTAATCATGCATAAATGTCAATGGAAAATATTTACAAAGGTGGGAAAATGAATCCAACATTGTGAAATGCAAGTATGATGTTTAAACCAGAATCTTATTTCAAAGCAATGTAATGAGTCAGAATGAATGAAATGTATGCAAGAAGTAAAACAAAAGTTAATTAACCTGTGGTGTCCATTAAACTAATGTTTAGGGAAAACTGGAAAGGATTTCTAAATCCTAAAATGAAAAGAAAAATAGTCTCATCTGTTTAAAGCTGGAAGTTTACCTAAAAAGCCTAAATTTTTTCACTGATACCCATCTGTGTATGACACACCCAACCACTCTCTCAAGCAGACCAGCAGAGGATTGATCCAGGCAGGACTCGTCGGGTTCTGTTTGGATTGATTCAACTTACGAGCGTTGGAGTTGGGGCACGTTAGGAAGTTGATGCAAGTGGTTTGGATCCCAGTAGACTCCCAAGTCCAGAAGGCTCGTCCTGTGGTGGTCTGAAGATTTCAATTAGGCAGTTCTGCTGATGCGGTCTTTGCTGCGTGGTGGTTCAATGTGATCACAGATGGTAAAAGTAGTGAATTGTTTGTGATGGTGTGGCATAATCAACAAAAGAGTCCAGCTTTGGTCCAAAAAGAAAAACTCTGTAAACTAGTTATGAAGCTTTTGTCTCCCTGCGTTAACCAGTTATCAAAATAAAAGATCAAAAATGAGGAAAAATCATAAAACAGAATGATTAATTAACGCCGTTAATTTTATTTATCGCGCGTTAAGTTTTTGTTTTTTTTTCTCACTGGCTGTGATCACAGAACATTCAGTCCTGTCTCCCTTCCTGCTGCAGCGGTGTGTCGGACGTAATCGGGAGAGAGCGGGTTTATTAAAATAAAGACACGTTTTCTGTCTGGAAGCTTAAAAAAAAGAAGCAACTTTTCTTTTTATCTATCAAAACCCATGCAGATGGGCAGAACACCGTGATTAAGACAGGTAAGACATGTTTTCTGACTGTTTTACAAACGTAAAGCATGAACTGGGACTTGTTCTGCCTCTGGTTGGTGAATCTTGGTCATAGTGAGATGAAACTTCCAGCTGGATAACAGACCTGACGCTACACCCAGAAGTCCAATGTTAACCCCTTAACTCCCGGTAGCGGAGCTAAGAATGCAAAGTTAGAGAATTTCTAGGTAGAAATCTGTATAATGAAGCACTAAAGGTTCATGGATGGAAGTTATTGTGCATATTGTGAATATTCTCTCCTCTCTCCTCACCAGCTGTGAGATTGTAATCCTGCTTTCTGTCTGTTCACCTGATGGCTGATGTTCATCAGATATTGTTCCTTCTGTGTTTAGAAGGAAGCAGCTTCACAGCTTTAAATTCATCCTACGGATTTTTTACCTTTTAGTTAGTAAATCCTGAACATTTCATCCTTTAGGATCCTCCTTTGTCATAAATATTTGATTTTATAAAAAATAAGAAATATTTTAACTGTTGGTGTTTAAAGAAAAAAACAGCATCTAAATGTGTTTGTGTTAAGTTCAGGGATCTGCAGCTTTTACAATCCAAAGAGCCATTTTTAATTTTTAAAGCTGCAAATGCTACGAGACCTTTTCAAAAAGGCAACTTAATATATGTATTTTTTGATTAAGAACAACCAGGATATTTGTTATTTTTAACCACATTTTTATTTCCATATTTTGGTTTTAAAATAAAGGAAAACATAAAAACTTCATAAAATGAGGATAGACAGACTTTCTTCTAAGGGATGTAGATATTTGTCGAAAAGTATGTAAACAAAAAAGTAAAAACAGTCCATAGTTTCCAACCTAATGACAAAAAAATAGATTAAAATTTTTTTTAGCCACGTATTCAGAGGCATTGTGGAAGGTCCAGAGAGACACTTGCGGCTACAGAGTCGCAGGTTGGAGACCCTGATTTAGTGTTTGTA
>JBAMHW010000006.1:22226223-22241786 GCA_037177495.1 Rhadinocentrus ornatus
TCATGACAGATTTGTGGTGGCAGAAGAATAATTTCAGAACTTGACAGATCTTGATATAACTTAACATCCTCTCCTTCCCAAGTCAGGTTGACTTGTGACCTGTGGAACTGGAACCAAGTCATAAAAATTCCTGCATGGTGTTTTAAAAGTCCGAACCCCCACTCCTTGGAGGGGGAAGATTTCTCCTGGTGCTATAAGGAGGAAGATCCATCAAATGTTTAATTCAGTCATTGATTTTCCATCTCTGTAGCAATGTATTTACTTTTCTGTCACATCTGCTTCGTTTAAAAGTAACAAGCCTATTCCGAGAATGAAATGAGTAGAAATTACAGACATTTGGCCTCAAATGTAGGGAGTAAGAGTAAAACGTTGTAAGAAAAATAAATACTCAAGGAAAGTACAGATTACTAAAAAATCTACATAAGTACAGTAACAAAGTACTTTTACTTAGTTATTTCCCCCCATCTGCTGGTCTTTCAGTTGTTGATAAGGCTGGACAAAACTTTGACTCTGTTCATAGATGCCGTTTTTGCTGTTCTGTGTTGAGGTCAAAAGGGTTAGAAAATGGCATGGAAATCATGCCATCTAACCAAAGATTCCCACAAGCTGCACATTTCTACTTATCTCTCTAGTCCACCACACAACATCTCATTTCTAGTTTATTGTAATTCAATGTACATCCCTGAGCTAGTCAACTGTTGCTCCCCCATAGCTCTAGAGATGATCAGATATTGCTCTAAGGTAATCAAATAAATTATTTGGGCTTCTACTCGAAGCGTTTGACTATAAAGCACATTTAGCAGAAGGCAGTGCTTGAAGATACAAAATCAATTGACTGTAAATAGCTAATGCTTGTTGAAGCGCAGGAATATTTCCTACTTGCATAAAATCTCAGCAATTAACAGCATGTAGACATATTAAAACTGCAATGTCTATGATGTACAGGCCAAGCCTAAAAATGAGGAGCAGAACATGCTAACATTGCCTTTGGGAAGCAGGAGTAGGAAGGTAGTAAATTTGATTACCTTTACAATGTTTTTGAGATAAGTTCCAAATCTAATTATTGTTGTATTTAAATTCTGATAAACCATAGAGCAGCTTTAATTATATACTAAAATGTTATTAAAGGATAGAATCACATCTATTAAGGATTTTCTTGCTTAAATTTTGTATTATAATTCAACGTGCATTAGTTCAAAAAGAGCCTTCTCTCCATAAATTAGGGTGCTTTTAAACTTTATATTTGACAGTACCAAGACTATTAGGAGTTAATCAGTTGTAAGTGCTTCAGAATGCGATTTCACATATTTAATGTTTGCTTTTGTCAACAGTTCTAATAAATCACATATAAATTATATGTAAAGTACTTATTTCAGCCTATGAGTACCTGAGGTGCCTTCTGCACATATTCAGGTGCACCCAAATGTTGCTACTGGTCTTTATGAGCTGACGTATGCTGTTTCTCTCTGCCTCCTCAGTGTGTGATGCCTCCAAGACCTTTTCTCTCTCAGATCCCAAATCCTGCTCTATAATCAGATTCATGTATTGTTGTATTTGTGTGTCTCTGCAGTACTGCAGTAAAAGCGCATCTACTTCTTGGATGTGGCTGCTGAGGTCATCAGTTATTATAGCCAACAAGCCATGGCCCCGCATCACTCTCACCATGACAACCACATCTCTAATTCTTGTAATGGCAGTCTTCAACATGGTAAGCTTTTATGTTCAGCTACCACACTGAGGGAAGGGTCACACCAAGGAGACTTTGGGAATGAAATATCAAATTCCTTCAAACACTCCTCTTATTTGTAACTGCAGCTTAGTTATAATGGGGAAGGAATGCTACATGTTGTCCCACAGAAAGAACATAAGTTGAATAGTGTGTAAATCAATAGAAACTATTGGTGATAAACATTTTTTGCAAATTATAATAATTAGACATATGTCTCCTGGTCCTACAGTTATTTATTTTCTATAAAAATTTGTTTAAAAAGCAATACCCCTGTAGTACATATGCCTCAATCATTCTGGTTAGTGGCATGGATTAGTTTGGTTGAATTTCTTTTGTGTGCCAAGCCTCGATCATATCGAGCATTTAAAAAAATAATCATCATTGAATTGTTCTCACTGGCTTGCTCCGTCATGAATCTTGTGCTCTCCCTGAATTGTCCAGCACTGCCAACATCATTTGCTTGTGTGATTATTTGGCCCGTCCCCATAATTTTTCAGATTTATCTGACTAAGGTTTATTTCTGTAGAGAGAAAAGACAAATACATAAAGGCTCAGATAAAGGTGGAACAGTAGCCTGAGGCTTGAAAGGAGGCTTTGTGATAAAGCATGGTGTCAGGACCCTGGTTTAGACCTTCACACAAATCGATTCCAGAGATTATAATCGTGTTTTTAGTCTGACGTGGGTCAGTCGCTCTGGGCGGATGGACCAAATTATCTTGGCTTTGCTTAGCAGGGAAGCCAATCCTCATCCTATCCTGCAGGTTCACTTTAATAGACCTTATTGAATGGTTGTCACTACTGGCCTCTGATCCAACAAGATTTTATTTCCCCCTACAAGTGTAATGCAGTCAGGTTAATCTTTTCACATACTGATGAGCAAAGCAAACAGAAAATGTGTGGGTTTTTATTTGTGACTGAGTCGTTTTCTACACTGAACTAAAATGTGACGGTTTTGTACTCTGAAAATAAAAGGAGGCAAACTCAGAATATAATTAAATGTGTTCTTTTCTTTCAGTTCTTTCTGGAAGACAATGAGGTTCCTCCAGTTCCTGTTTACAACTCGTCTAATGAAACTCTGCTTTACCCAAATGGGCAACATATACATACATTCTCTGGCAAAAACAATTTCTATCTTCCTGTAAGTTAAGATTAACACCATCACTATCAGGATTTTTTAATATAAGTTTCTATTTTCTTTGGGTTATCTTTATTTTTATAAGCTTAGAATGAATTAACCGTGATGCCTTTCACCTCTTTGTCCTCCCAGTATTTAATTTACAGTTGCATCCTGGGCCTGATCTCTTGCTCAGTTTTCCTGAGGATAAACTACGAGCTGAAGATGATGATTATGCTGACGGCAGTCGTGGTCTACAATGTCATTATTCTGCAAACACATGCCCCTTTGCTGGATGAATATAGCAGATTTCTTTACAAGACTGAGAGCCTGGACAGGTAAGCGAAAGGAATCTCAAGCTTGCACGGTTATAAGTCATTCTATTTTTGTGACCTAAGCCTCAGTGGTCACAGTAATAGCATATACTGCTTCATGGTGTTCATTTAGAGAGGCCGGTCAAAGATTAGTATTGATCGAGCACTAGAAAAGAACAGTAAATCTTGAACAGGTAGTAAGAAACACTTTCAGTCTTGGTGGCAAATTCCACTTAAATACAGCAGCTGGTTAGTCAACTGGTTCGATGTCTGTCCAAAGATTAATTTCCTAGAATATGATCGTCACGTGCCACAGTCATTCATCTACGTCCAATATGTCCTCCCCATGCTCAATGCACTTCATATATTTCACACTCTCACAGGAAATTGGCTTAATGAGGATCAACAGCATATTGAACTAATTAGGAAGTTATTTTGAGAATGTGTGAGAAAAGTCTTGCCCATAGATATGTTACACATACAGGCCATGTGAAGACATGTGAAGCCAAGTGGTGACATATGGTTGATGAGAAGTCGTCCTCGGGAGAGTTTGTTGATTTAAGGTTGACATATGAAGTTAGTTCACATTGGTTATACTCACACACAGTCAATTTGGAAAATGTGCTTACTGCTTTTTTAATTTTGTGTCTTAATATACAGAATGCCAGAAGCATGTTACATTTAGCTTAATGACTAACAAGTTAACTTTTATCCTGAACCAACTAAAAATGATTAATATATTTTCCTTCTTTTTATTAAATGCAGTTTAAATCCTTTTAGCTAACGATGTAATTGCCTGTATCCTCAGAGTAACATCAGTATGCAAAACCTAGCATCCCTTATGTCAGGGTTATACCTAATGAGATGCTACATGCTGTCACTGCAACAACCAAAAATAAGGATTTATTGCTTTAATTTCTAACATATTAAAGATAATTATACCCCTATACTGCATAGCTCAACTTTTATATGTGAACAGTTTTATTCAGGATAAACCTTAATAGATGGGCAAATCTTGCAGCTTTGCCTAATATCAAATTAATGGAAGACGTTCTTGGAAATGACAGCATCATCCATTGTGGTTGTACTGGAGGATGTTGGGATTCCCTGATTCATAGCTGGAAATTCAACATCCAAATCAAACGTTTTAGATGAAATGTTAAACAACTTTGATCACTTGTTCTGTAAAATGGGTTATAGGCAAAGCTGATAAATAAAAAAAATACTCCTTAAATTGAAAAAAACTCCAATAACTATTACCTTCTCCAAAACGGGGCAGGAAGAAAAAAGACAAAGAAAAACAACAAAAAAAGTTCATTTCTTGTCCATGTGCAATTTATCTACAAGTCAGCCCACAGTCAGTCTTCAGCCTTTGTAATTTGCAGTGCGTAGAGAATTGATTAGACGGGCCAGGCGAGTTTGGATGTGGCAGGCTGTTTCTTGGTTTTCTGCTGAGGTCTGCCCTAGATAAGACGAAGAGTCCATTAATATGCAAAATGCACTTGCTTAAATTAGGACTCAAAGGTCCTGTTTAAGTTTTATCACATGCACAGAGCTTCATTAGGGAGTGTTGTTTCTTGGCTATAAAGAAAAAAAAATCATAATTGGTGCATTTTATATGATATTTCGTCTTAATATCAGCTCTCATTCAAAATGTTCTGGACTTTTGAGTGTGCGCAGTGTGTTTGCTTGTATAGTACAATACAAACACATTTTTAAGAGCAGCAGCAGCATTAGTTATCCAATAGTCCCCTGCACAGAAGCCCTATTTAAAGGTTTAGTTGGCAGGAAACTCTGTTTCAGTGCTAAATCCCTGTGGATCAAATCCTCTTCTTTTTTTTTTTTTTTTGTATTAATTCTTGAGAAATGTTTGTTGTAATTGACCACTGGAATTCAAATGGTTAACAAGCTCTTGTCAAAGCAAGGCAAAAGTGACAGTCTGCTCTGAATGACAGCTTGCAATAAAATGGTCTGCTAACCATTCGTGTAACATGTGTCAGCGCTGATTGTGATCTGAATTTTAATTATTTGTTCTTTATCCCACCTTTCTCTTTTAATCCTTCAGCCCTTCTTTTGTCATGTTATCTGTTTTGCTATTCTTTGTCTGCATTACTGCGTTTATCTTTTATCTTTTAACTTCATTTTTTTCCCTTTCCCCCTCAAGACCAGGAGTTCTCAAAGACCTCAAGACTATGGGCTCTATCTCCCTCTTTATCTTTTTTGTCACCCTGCTTGTGCTCGCCAGACAGGTAAGTTGTCACTGTAAAAGCTTGAATGATATTATCTGCTGTATTCTGCCCCATATTTCACCTCCACTGCTCGTAAACAAGACTAGTTTCCAGCTTTGTGCTCATTATATCACCATCATCACTACATTTTTTTTACCATGTGGTAGGACTGTGGACAGCAATGAAAATATTGTGTGAAGCAGAGCCTAATTTTTAAAACATACATTTTTTCTTAAATCTTGTCTCTTTAACCCTAAATGCTCTTCCATGCATGAAGACAGCTCTAAATTATATGATGTAGCTCCTGGCTATGCCAGAAGCAGCTCCAAAAGCATTTCACATAGGTCAGTTGGGTCCTGAACTTTCATGTGTGCCTTGCGAGCTTTAAATGTTTGATGTGAATGTGGATAGAACTGCACTTCTGACACTGCAGGTTTATGTCTCGTTACATATCCTTTTTTTTTCTCAGAAATTTCTGGAGAAAGAAAGAAAGATAAACAGCTGCTTTCTTCATGACAGACAGGACTGGTCTGTCCCGTCATCCTTATCCAACTATTTTATTTGAGAAATTTAAACTCAAAAACCTCAATTAAAACTGGGGGGATCTCTAGGACACTTTGTGCCACGCTGAGGTTGTTTAAACACTAATATTTAAGAGTATCTGATTTAGCGTCCTGATTAACCTCCTGAGACCTCAGGTTTTAGTTTTGACTTAGAGATTTCTTTTAGCTATTTGGGCTTAGGAGGAAATAGATATATATGATCTATGATTATACATATTTTTTATTATAAATGTTTTATCATATATGATGTAGATATAAATATAACATATAATTGAAAACTAAATCACTTGGTCTTGGACCTAAGTGGACAGACCACTCAAACAGTGGAGATTCTACTGAGACGTCTTCTTGCTCCTCTGGTTTCTAGAAAAACACATCCAGGCAGCATTCAAATTCAGCATCTTTTCTTAATAAAGAACCTGCTTGTCTTTATATACACAGTATATATTTCTGCAGACAGTGAACAAAGCAGTACCCGTGTGCCAGTCTGTCATGGACTGGGAGTGGCCTGCGGCCCCCACCATTAACATTTAGAGCCAAGCTGAGCATCATTTTCTTATTAACAGCTGAATGCTTTATAGCTGTCTTTTAACCTGGCCATCACCATGGTAAAATGGTAAAAACATACAACCTGCTTGGGAACAGTTTATGTTCAAAGTTTAAGATTAAATTGTTTGTGAAAAGCGCCTCATTTTACTGATTCCTCTTTCGGATGATGACCCAGACATCTAAATTAGAGCATTTACAGGCAGACACTAAATCTGTACTGATGCCTGGCATTTTAACTAAACTGAAAACAATTTTAGTAATTCATTTCCCTTGGTTGATTTAACTTTATGAGATCCAAACTACATTTATTTATTTAGCATCCAGTAAAAAAATGTAAAACAATCTGGGCAGTCCTCACAACAAAAAGCAAAAAGTTAGCAACATGCTAATTTACATTCACACTTTCTGCAGCATTCCTTTTTGCATGACTGCAGCCGTATTGTTGCATTTTGACAATTAGTTTACAGTCTTCCACTTCTTCTTCAAACAGCCTGCTCCTCCTGAGCACATAAAAAAATTTTTAGAACCACTTTGTTGAGTGGAGCTTTGTATTTGTGATTTTGAAGAAACATCTCTACATCTTTTTGTTGCTCAGCTGATTGTTTTATCAGTTGCATGCTCATTTGCATATAGAGCAGGTAACCGAGATCCAGTTGAAAGTTGTTGCTCAAGACTCAGGTTAGGATGCTTACTAATGCCAGGTGTGAACTCACATACTTAACCCAGGATACATGATATTCTGAACAGCCTCTGAGATTCACTTGTCATGACAAAGGCGGGTCATTCTGGGAATTTATGTGCCTTTTCACTCCATGCTACACTAATACATCTGTACTACAGAACAGTTTCAGGTTTGAACATTACTTTACTCTGGAGTGGTACATCTTTTTACATTCAACCTTAAGGTGAGCATCAGATACAGCCGATAAATGCAGTGAGTTACTTCATGTCATTAGCATATTTTATATTTGAATTTAGGATGTAGTCCCAGCAGTCTGTCATTGTTGAAGACATGTTGCTGTTAAGTATTAGAACTTCATAAATGGGATGTACCTGTTCCTCTGAGCCCTGCTGGAGAATAGCTGTTGCACACACACAGCTGTTTTTCAGTGTGGAAACAAAACTATTTTTTTCAAGCCAACCATGTGTTTATTAATTAACAGTGTTAAATGTTGTCACAATTCAATGATATATTTTTTTCAGCTTTATGTTGGATGATGTTAAAGTTGGTGCTGTTGCATTAAATTGCAATGTTTATAAGGCCTATTTCTAGTGGTGTTAACTATTGTAGAGACACAAATTTAGGCTGAAATGTTAAGCTAAAAACTCTAAGATACTAGCTCTATGAAAATGTATTTAGTGCAACTATCTCTTTGGATCTATATTTATTCACAAACCTAGCACAAAAAGGAAGGAAATTTATGTTAAGTTGATTATTTCTTTCCTTTACAGCTTCCAGTTCCATATGGTTGGAAAGCCTGATTAGTCATGTTTATGGTGAAGTATAACTTGTAAAGACAATGCTTCAGTGAAATGTGCAACACAGCTAAATGTGTTGGTCGTGCCTTCTAACGTTGGGGATTTTGGCACATTTTTGGGAGGTACTACTCACATGTTTGGTTGTGTTGCTCATTCTACAGAAGCATGATCCTTACAAACCTTGAGTAAAGGTAAGTGTTCTGGCTTTCCAACTAATACAACACCAATTGGTATTATTAAAGGGGAGAACTAATCAACCCAAAATAAATTTCCTATCTTTAAACCACCCCCTCCACTCTTTTAGAGGCCATTAAAAGTAGTTATACTGCAAGTTATACGTGAAATGTCCGATCCTATCACTTACTCTGCATTGTTTTGTGTTTTCTTTCATACCACAAACATGTTTTTCTTTGGTTAAAGCATTACAATAATCAACTTAGCTCAGGATTGGACAGAGCTGTCATCATAGAGAAGCTGAGATTTGAGCGCTTCATGTGTGGAAGAAAATCAAATGTCATGTTATCAGGTGTACCCACATCATTTCCACCAGAAAATGTCACCCTCAGTCTGTCGTGAAGCATTGGACTTCAGTTCATTCTAAACACTGTGCGGTTCAGAAAGTCTTGGTAATACTGTGAAGTAATCGAATCATGTGATCGAAGCTGAATCATTACTGCGTCTGTCTTTCTGACATGTGGAAACTCTTGATGTCTGCGTGTCCTCTGTGTGACTGTAGCTGGTTTGTTTCTGTGTTGCATCTTTTCTCTTTTGATGGTGTCCATATTTCTGTCTTTCTCTGTAACTTGATGGAAGCAAGCTGTACAGCTGTACCTTCAGTCTCTTCACCTCTGTGTCCTCTTGTAACAGAATGAATATTACTGTAGGTTGGACTTTCTATGGAAGAACAAGTTCAAGAGGGAGTGTGAGGAGATTGAAACCATGGAGAACCTCAACCGGGTTTTGCTGGAAAATGTCCTGCCTGCTCATGTTGCAGAACACTTCTTAGCTCGCAACTGGAAAAATGAGGTAAGCATTTATTTTATTTAAGGTACAACTTTACTTTTGTATGTTAAGAGACAGCTTGACAGTGGGAGACACAATTTAGGGAAAATTCTTGTTTGTGCGACTCATCCATGTTATTAATGACTTTCAATTCTGTCAGGGGCAACAAGTGAAAACTTTAAACGCTGAGTCAGCAAATGATAGTGTCTGCTCTTCAAAAGGATCCAAGAAACTGTTCTAATTATTAATATAGCCAGTGTTATTTGGATGTGGCTTGTCTGTCTGGTTAATCACTTTTGTTTGATCTGTCTGTGTAGTCCTGGAAAGTATCTTGAAGTGTTTTTGTAAGCCTCAATATACAGAGGAAACTCCTCCAGATTAGACTTGTAACCAGCATGTCCATTTTGTAACATTGTTTTGAAGTTGTCCAAGCTATGTCTGCATTTCGTCTTCTTCTTTTTCTCATCCAGGATTTGTATCACCAGTCCTATGATCTGGTGTGTGTCATGTTCGCCTCTATCCCTGACTTTAAAGAGTTCTACACTGAATCTGATGTAAACAAGGAGGGATTAGAGTGCCTCAGATTACTCAACGAAATCATTGCTGACTTTGACGAGGTACAGTACATCAGTCACAACATCTTGTACCAGGAATGTTATACCATGTCTTTTCACTAGGATTCACAACTTTTCTAGCAGCATGATGCTGGATCTTGTATTTCATGCAGACTACGACCTCTCCCAGTGTTAGAATACTTTAAGCAGCTTTTTCCCTGAGACAGATGCTTCTCCCAGATTCACACAATTAAGTGTTGTTTTTGATGCACAATAATAATATCATGATGACTTACTGGTTTTAATTGCTGTGTGCATCATGTTTTTTTTTCAATCTCTGTGTGTAGCTGCTTTCCAAACCTAAATTCAGTGGAGTGGAGAAGATAAAGACAATTGGAAGCACTTATATGGCTGCTACTGGGCTTAATGCATCACCTGGGCCTGATTATACTTCACAGGTCGGCACAGATCTTTCCTCTGTGTTGTGTGATTGTCAGTAAATAATGTACATTTCTAAAGAGAATGTATTTTTTTCTTTTTCTCTTGTAGGAACATGACAGACAGTACATGCACATAGGCACTATGGTAGAGTTTGCTTTTGCCTTGGTGGGGAAGTTGGATGTTATCAACAAACACTCCTTTAATGACTTCAAACTCAGAGTTGGTGAGTTACACTGAAAAGCTGCAAATTAAAGAGTACATTATTAATAAATTATATATTAATTACTATAAATACTTATTTTTCTAAACTATTGTCATTTCTTATGAAACTGTTTTTACTTAAAAATTCAACTTTCTACTTTAACAAATATGTGGTCACAGAAAAAAAGATTGTGCTGTAAATATTAAAGAATTGAGCAGCAACAAAGCAACATAATCAGCACAGATAAGTAACATAACATAATATAATATAAAAAAGACAGAAAATTGTAACTGTATCCCTGTTGTTTGGTGACAGTTGCAGTCCTTTTACTTTACTTTTATGTAAAGAAATCAGCTTTAATTAGGCCCCTGTATAACATTCATTATGCTGGGATATACAAACAATGACAACAGCGAAGTATATTTTACAAATTTTTATAATTTTTATTTTTACAACCAGAAATCCTACTGTAAAACCTTGGATGGATGGATGGATGGATGGATGGATAGATGGATGGATGGATGGATGATTGTATTTAAAAATATATAAAGCAATATATAATGTGCTGACAGTAACAATCTAAAAAAAAGACATGTCATGTAAAACTAGTCTGGAAGATTCTACTATCAGCAGATTAATTAGTGATTGTTAAAGGTGCTGCGATTGAGCATAAAAGAAAAATCCACATGGGACCAAATCTTTACCAGTAAAGATGGTCGTTGCTCATCAGTGTCCAACAATCCATCAGGAAAACCATCAATTGATATGATGCAGAATTACAAAGAATGTTTGTCTTTTAACATCTACAGTGCAGAGTTAAGAATAAGAGAGTCTGGAGAAATCCATTAAAGCCAAGGTTGGAAATTACGAGCCCCAAGGTCGCACTCCCTGAGAAACTATTGACCCATCAACCCTGTGCAGAAACGCTACCAAGTTCTCTGGGAACAAGCTAATCTGTTGAGCAACTGAAATTTTGTATTCAGCAAGAATGGACTCTGAATACTATAAAAAATTTATCTGAAACTTCCAACAATTAGTTTCCCCATGTCCTTTTCAACTAAAGAATATAATTAACACTGAGTACCATTTGCTTTGCTTTTTAGAAAACTGCACCCGTTTCTGGAAGTGGGATTAATGCATGAAACCTTTGTGTGCTTCCAAGCTTTTCCTGTCTCTGGCCTTTTTTATGCTATGCAGCTAATTTCATTGTCTTTGCAGAAATAGACAGAAATGCACAAATGTCTGAAATAACACTTATGCACAAAGACATGATGTAGGTAGGAATGCAGGTAGGCAGGTTCCAGCTCCCTGTCAGCGGTACGAGTCAGAGTTCAATACCTTCAACCTGTCTTTGCAGATCTCAGCATGGGATGCCCCATTAACTCAGCAGTGTGCACGTGAGGAACTATTCATCCCTGCTGCTTCCAGATGGGCCTTATATGCTCCACCAGACAGAAATACTGCTTCTCATTCACTCTGAACAAAACCAATGGCTGTGTGCCTGGCATTGCTGCCTTCTCACCTGCAAATAGCATTTTCTTGTAATCTGAGACTGAGAGTTATCTCAGCTGAGGTGCTGATAGTGTTGGGGATTACGCACTCAGATGCATTTGGCCTCCACTTCTGAAAGGATATTGTGAAATTTTGTGAAAGGTCTAGTCTATTCCGACAGCACTAGGTTTGTTTACAAAGACATTGTGGGGTGCACAATTATCTTCATTCTTTACAATATGCAATTGATTATATGTACTCAAATGAGTCAAATAATAAACTATAATTCTGTAAATCTGACAGTGTGATAATTGTTGATAAATTTGGTAGAGAAGAACAAAAGGTTTACAAGAAATCTGTTCCCTTGTCAGGTATTAACCATGGTCCAGTTATAGCTGGAGTTATTGGGGCTCAGAAACCACAGTATGACATCTGGGGGAACACGGTGAATGTAGCCAGCAGAATGGACAGCACTGGAGTCCTGGGGAAAATACAGGTGAGTGCTTTCACCAAATATCAAGATCACATATCATCATATGTCTGAGTCACACCTTCGCAGTTGGAGTTTATTTAGTGGTTAATCTGTTCTTATCCTTTCCTACTTAATCCTCACTATTGTTGTATAGTATGTGCGGCAGGCAGGCGGGGGGCTGTCTCTGCATCTCTCAGACATCAAATCATGAGTAAAGCTGGCTGTTTATCTCAGGGGACCAGGATGGCTCTCTCTTCATATGTAGATATTTTAAATGGCAGTTCATATGTGCCAAAGATAAAACTATTCTTCCCTCCACATGTGCCATTTATGGCAGCAAGGACATCTCATCATCTTAACGTTATATGGCATCTTCAAATTTCATATTGGCAACCTGTCTGAGCACTGATAAGATATAATGGTTTTCCACCTGCATGGCATGTGGCTGTGGCTATCGCTGAGTCTTCAGGGAGCTGTAATGCGCTTTACAACTTGTACACATTTGATAGAGCCATCTGCTTTGCAGAGCAGCACAGCTGCAGTGTTTTCAACTGCATTTCAAGATGCCTGTTGATGTTTTCAAATATGAGAAGGTCAAGAAAAAGAAGTGTGGATCTTTACTCAAGCTGGCACACATATCTCCTACCTTCAGTTAATTTTACTGTTTTAAATCCAGTCATGATTTTTCTTCATTGTTGTTCATAAATACTGCTAGCTGTTTAGACAGTATATCATAATATCCTACTGTTCTCTCAGGAAACTGCTTGTTTTGGTTTTTTTACTCTGCAGCTTTCAGTTTTAACATTTAGTCTTATGCAGGATGATTCGTGCGGCCTTTTTCTTGCAGGAGACATGATAGTGAAGGGTATAATGTTTTGAACAAGATTTGACTTATACATATATAAGTATATATATACATATATTTTTCAGATTTAAATAATGTACCAGATGGGGTTTAGATACAACGATTTTCCACCTGAATTCAATTCAAATACAACAGAGGCTTGGTGACACTGGGCAAATTCCAAGAAAACTCTATTGCTACTTATTAAGTGAATGGTCAGCAGGCTTTTCTTTGTGGAGAACTGAGTGTTTTTGCCTACAGAAATTTGATCCAGTCATTTAAGATATAGATGAATATAAAATAGACATTATTAATGTGGTTTTCTCTGTAGGTGACAGAGGAGACGAGTCGCATCCTTCTGACCCTGGGCTACATGTGCTCTTGTAGAGGCATCATCAATGTCAAGGGCAAAGGAGAACTGAAGACCTTCTTTGTGCACACAGAGATGACTCGCACATTGTCCCAAGGGAATGTAATGTTGTAAGAACATGGCTGATTATTTTGATTTACACAGGCACAATGAACACAGACTTTAATCTTTGATGGAGAAGCATTGAACTTCTCAGTGATGCTGTAACAGAAGCAAGATTGAGCCAGGAAGAAATCAGATTTGGACTGCAAGGAGGAGAAACATCTGATTTTACTGTTTGATTACATTATCTAGGCCTGAGCTGTAGTATACTTTTAGTCACTTATGTAATTATAAGTGTAGCATGGAGTGCAAGAAGGGAGTAAATTCCAAAAATATGCTGTAATTTAGATGTTGGAGCTGGAAAATCCATAGTGGTAAAGGTTAGTCAGATACAGTGTTGTACAGTACACACTCAGTGGAACAGGAGACTCAAACATGGTCCAAATCATTTATGTGACTCAGCCTTGTGAAGCTTGTAGGAGTCACTGTACCACAGAAACAAATCTTTCAGCCAGCTGCTTTAAAGCAGATCTCAGTTTACAGGGCAGTAAAGATTAGATGCAGGATAATGTACAAGGGAAAAAGTGCATCGTATAAAAGCATGTAAAAAGCAGTTTGATAGGGAATAATGATGTGCCACAAACACCAGCGCATTGATGTTTATATGAATGTAAGAATTTTAATTGCCCCTGAAATTTCTAGTCATACAAAAGGTCTGAAACTGAAATCACAGACAAAAAAAAAATGTGTTGCCAAGGTGCAGAAACAGAGGCAGCCAACATGATCTACAATGTCCACAGAAGTCTATCAAACTTGTTAGAAGTTTTGGCTGTATTCTCCTGGCAGTCTGCACTATCAAAGGTAAAAACACATTTTTAAAAAGGAATCTATGGATATATTGTGATATTCACACAAGTTTTTCCAAAGTTGGCTTTGCACTTTCATCATCTAGTCTGCATTATCTAAAATGTTCTTGTAGTACAGAAGATTTTCCAGTTACTGCTAAAAACAAATAATCTGGGGTCAGATGCATTAGCAGCTTGTGGAATGTATAGAAATGTATAAAAGCCTGTTCACAATGTGGTCATATCGTATACTTCAGACATAATGCTAAAAAAAAGGGAAAGGACAGGCACACAGCACCTTTTCTGTATGCCCACTGAGCAGTTGAACACAGAGCTGCGACTATTCTAGCATAAAAATTTACATTATTTATGGCATACCGATGTGATTTGGAATAATGCCTTTGAGGCTTTCTGAATATCTTTAAAAGCTACATTTTATGAAACATCAGTTATCATGAGCCTGTATCATTACAAAGTGTGTAAGAGAATTTAAAATCTATCTGGTTTGGTCCAGTAAGCTGCTTATTGCTCTTACCCCACTCGACCCGCTGAACTTTGGTGTATTTATCAATAAAACAAGCATTCAAGACCCCGTTGTGACACAATAGTCTCAACTTAATAATAGGGATAAAATAAACTGGCAGTGATCTCTTCCTGCTGACATGAACCATCATGTAGTTTATCAGGTAAATGTAATGCAAGAGAAGGATGCCATGTATTTCATGTACCGCTCTAAATGCGGCCCAATGTTTGCAGGGAAATGAGCATGCTGAACCACTCATGAAGAAAACTAAAACTGATGTATAGCAGGTCTGCCTGCAGCATTATAAAGACAGAAATCAACTCATCAGTCTCCAGAAGAGACCTCACGAAGGATGAGTTGCTTTTATATTCAATTACAATCATTTGAAAAATGGAGTTAAAGCGAGTGTACATGTCTCAGAAATTTTATTTAGCTCATTTGAAATAACATCTTTATATCAATACTAACACTGAAAGTTTTAGCCGACAAAAATATCAAACTATTGTTTTGATTTTAAGGTAATTTAAGAATATGGTATTAATAAAGTATATTTGATTCATTCATTAGCTGTTTAACTTTCTCTCTTCACTCCTTAACTAAGTTAAGAGGTGTTTTAATTTCCATAAGTTGTTTGTTTATGAATAAATAATTAACAGCTTTTTAATGTCTTTTTTTTTTTTTTTTTTTTTTTTCCCCTGTCCTGTCCAGGGTCTTAACATACAGGACGGTGGTCTGTGTGCCATATTTTGCCAGACAGATTTGCTCTTCCAAGGGAACCATGTTCTATGAATGGCTGCCCTT
>JBAMHW010000006.1:22252410-22277100 GCA_037177495.1 Rhadinocentrus ornatus
AAATGGCCATGATTGGGAGGTGTAGCAAGGGTCTCTGTTCATCCACATGGTGTTGGGATGGGTTGATAGAACATAGGTATACCCCCCCCCCCCCCCATCACGTTTTGTAGCTTCTTAAGATGAAGTGATTCATAGGGTGATTTCATTTTAAAAGAGGTAAACTGGTTTAAAACAGTAACAAGGTTTACAATAAATAGTAAAACATAATAATTCATTAAAGAGTTAAATAGTGGTTATCGTAATACACTGTGTTGTTGTTTATTCGATCTTATGTAAAAATCTAGAAAGAACCAGCTATTTTTTTTTAAATATGTTCTGATATGTAAAACCTTAGACTTGGCAAAGGGCATATTTTCTTACATGAGAGTATATTTATTTGCTGAACCAATTACCTGAAGCCTTTACTGCATCTTTACCACCTTATTTTGTCTCCAATATAACAAAATGATTTCATGTTAAGGCTTTTCTCTGGTGAGCTGCATAGTTGAACTGACCCTGCGCTCTTTGACTGAAGCTCTGTAGCAATCAATATTAATTTTCCAGCTGGCCTAATAGGATAAATAACTTAACAGTTCAGAGGTACGTCCTTGCTGATTTAGCCATTAATCAGGTGGCTTAAATAAATCCATTGAAAAACAGCAGTTTATCAGCAATCTTTTCCAAACTGCACAATTCCTGACCAAATGGGGATAACACAGCTGTAACCAATGGCATTTAAATTGGGTTAAAATCTGGGTTTTTCGAACACACTGCAAGATAAATTACTCCAATAAGAATCGAGTCAAAAACAAAATGTGCAATAACATCAGGTAAGCAAATCCAGTTAAAAGCAAATGCACGTTAAAGAAACTGTGTGCTCAGAAGTCATCTCCTTTGCCAAGAACAAACTGTTATTTCTCATCAGACTTCCCTTGAGCTTAAATCTGATTAATTAGAACCTTTCTGAATTTAAGGGGGGGAATTGTACATCTCTAGCTGACAGTGATTTATTAAATATTTGCTAAACAAATGAAACACAAATTTTGAAAAATGTTCAGTACTGACGAGTTTGGGAGTAATTAACATTTGACAAATATACATCACACAGTGCATTCAGAAAGACATCAGGAGAAAGGCATGTCAACACCAGGAAATGACAAGAAAGAGCTAGAACAGGTCACTTATTTCTTCGTAGGGAATTTGTTTCCATCTGTGTGCATTTAATTTAGATACGCATACGTGTGTTTTAGTGCGTGTTCTCCAAGGCTGTGCTTGTCATTCTTTATTTGAGAGGTAGCACAGAGGAATGAGCATGTTGAGCCTGGCAGCCCTGAGCATCTATCATAATGAAACTAGTGAAACAGACTCAGAAATTCCACACATAAACACACTCACATGGGCACACAAAAGCACACAAATCCACTAGTAAAGAACACAACTACACAAATAAATCACAAATAACTTGTAATAAAATGAGCATGCATTTATCTGAAACCACACATGGCAGCCTTCATTTGGATGTCACAGGAACAAAGTCCATTGGTCTCCTTTATAGTTTGCTCCCTTCAGCATGGATTTTTTTCATTTCATCTAAATTTTGATGTGAGTCAAAGCTGAAAGACTTAAAAAAAAAACACCTCTGAAATCTTTCACACAAAGGTTCTTATCTGAAACTGAGAATAACATTTTTGCAGCCATCACCACATTTCTGCTTTAATTTTATTTAAAACAGACTGACCTGAATGCAAGTCAGATACTGGTCAACGCTGGAGCATTTTGGGACGCTGTAGCCTTTGTAGAAGTTAAAGCTGGGCCCAAACATGTCCTCACTGAACCACACCTTGGCAAAGGTGTTGAGGAGGCGCTTGTCATAGTCGTCAGTCACACGGCCACCGTACTGAATCTCTCCAATCATGTATCGAACCGTGGTCCATGACACACCCTAAGAAGTTGAAATATTATTTTAAATAGATGAAAACTCAAGTCAATCAGAAACATCATGGATTACTGTTCTAACATCACTTTTAAATCTGGAAAGTAGAAAAAATTGTCTTGAGAGTCTGTAAACGTGTGATCTAGCTCAGATTTGAGGGAACCTGTGAAGCTTCTGTGCTCCATCATTACAAACTGGAGAAATATCTTCTCCTTGGATCCAGAGAATCCACATCTAGTAAGCACTTCTCTGGCTGGTTAACGCTACATAGCAACTCAACTACAGAACAAGGGTGAAAATGATTAAGAGGTTTGCAGTTGTACCAATTACAAAACTAAAGATAAGCAATGATTGACATCAACATCAATATTCCCAAACAGTTCCCATTTACCTTGTACCACTTCATCATAAATGGAAATGATTACTGTAAGGTAAAACATAATTCTACATAGGATAAGGTTTAAGTAAACTTGACAGACAATTCTGTAGAAGAAACAATTCAGTCATTAGCACATAAGTAAATAAATCAAAACAGCAACTAGTAGTGTAATAAATAAATAAATAATCTGTATAAACATATCTGGATTTATTTTTAAATAATGACCAGCTCACTGTACCTTACCCTGACTTAACATCTCTATCACAGATACCTTATTCTAAGATATTTTCAGATAAATTATGTATTTCTTTGTGCTTAAAGACAGAAAAAAATGACATCAGATTCATTATGTATTTATTATGCACTTATGATGTATTAATTTAATCTTACTATCTACAGCATTGCAGAAGAAGTGCATTTTATAAATCAGTTAACTGCAATGTCATTTAGTTTGCATATTTTACTATATTATGATCTATCTTTCATATACATATTTTCCGAGTATATTTTTCTTTGCTTGAAAATTAGATGCAAAATCCCAAGACACCAAAAATGACCGTCTAAGGCCTCCTTCCACAAGTATATTTAATCTCTTTGAAACTGCTATTTTATTTGAATCTCTTGTCGACACATCAATAATGTGTGTGATCACTTTGCCAGTTCTCTATGTCATCAAGCATTTGTCCACAGTAACATATTTCCAAATATTCATGGTATTTTACCTTTTTGATGTCCATGTCATCAAGGTGGTTCTGAACAAACTGAACAGTAGCGTTGAAGTCGGCCTGGTTAAACTCGTAGGGAATGTTCCATCCCAGTGGGCCATATTTCCTCCTCTCCTGTACTGTGCTGTGGAGAAATGCTACACCATACAGCATCGGCTTCCACTGGACCATGTTACTGACATCCAAAAGGTCTTGGTTTATACCTGTGAAGGCATATATGGATTAATTCATTAAAAGCCTGTCCAAGAGAATAAGAACAAATACACAACTTAAACCCAGAGGGACCAAATGTTAGTGATGATTCCTTTTCAGTGATCATTAGGATTTTGCAACAAGAAAATGTGACATTAGTTGCTATTAAAAGAACAACAATACAATCTTATTATCCGACAATAAAATATTTTTTCTTCTGGCAGGCAGGAGACGTGAGCTGACAACAAGCTTGTACATTGACTCTTAGTTGCCCTTCAGGAACAACTCATTATTCTCTTCCAAAAGAGGAAGGAAAAAGCACCTGGTTTCATACATATGAAATACTCTTCTCTTTCTGACCCCTAAGTTATGAATAAAAACAAAAACTGTCTTTTAATTTGTTTAAAATGTCACCAACCTCCCTCAAGGCTTTTGGTACTAGGTGAAATGTGATGAATTAAGCAACAGTCGGTGCTGCATTTCATTCTTTTTGTTTGAGAGTGAAGAGAGTGAAGAGTTAAGCTTCTTTCTGTTTGTCTGCATTCACAAGTTGTTTACAAATGCGCTCATAAAGAGTAATAAGACACCTCAGTCTGCATTTTAATATTCTGTTATGCTCACGTCAGACGTTTCCAACATATTTAAGCCTGGCAGTGTTTCAGATGAGAAAACAGTGCCAGTCTTTGTTTTAGGAGAGAACGTGTGTAACTTGATTTACAGTCTCATCAGGCTCATCTGCTAAGAAAAAATATGTTTAACGTTTTCAGATTTGACATTTTTCTGTATTTTAAACTAAATTAAACTACATCCTACCTCCATAGGTCCTCTTAAGCCCCGCTTTGAGGCCCTGTGGTGGTTCATTCGTGAATTTGATTGACATCTGCAGTAGCGTGATGGGGAAGTGTTTGTAGACCTCTGTGGTCATCCAAAGCCGAAAGCCGTCACTAACAAAGTCGGTTTCTGTCACCATGTCCATCAGCTCATCCATGAAGTCCAAACCAAGGTGGCAGTTCTGGAGTAATGCCCAGCAGCCCTGGGGACAATGACAGTGGTCAAGGCTATCATAGAGGACTGTAATGTGATGGTGAGATGTGAGGTCAAGAACTGAAAAACACTTCTTTCAAACACATGCAGAAAAACAAAAACATTTAAGCAGCAGATTAAATTAAATGATGGAAAAATAGCAGCGACCTCCCACCGCAGACTAACATTAGCCATGGCTTGCTGCAGGAGCTTGCGAGCGTGGACCTCCTGTCCTTGTCCCATGGACACATAACGAGTCTCAATTTTCAGTTTCTTCCCCAGCATGATGATAGAGTCAGTTGGATCTGACCCCATTGACAGGAAGCAGATAAGAGGCATTCGTGGGTCTGATTCCTCCCACATCTTCTCCAAGTCAAGAATTACCCCTTCAGTGTACTTCTCCCCCATAGCATCCATTATATATTTACGGGCCTAGAGGGGAAAAAGGGTGGAATGGGACAAAGTAGATGTGTTTGTGCACTGCTTCATAACGTAAAAAAATCAAAACACAAGAGGGGAGATTTGTTCATCATTCACCCAGTCTTATGAAAGTGAAAACTTGAGGTTATTTACATAACCATGGTTCTCTGAGTAATATCAGCGAAATGTCTCACTATGGGATGCAAATCTCTCTGCAGCCCTCAGAAGCATTAATCTCATTATGCCAACTTTGGATGTATATATACATGTGAACGTATCCATCCACATCAGGTAATGCCATCTACCTTAAATAGTTCATGCGGACAAACCAACTTATTTAAGATAAGCACCTCTTCTCACTTGCCCAAGCAAGAAGGGTTGTCTGGTGAGACATCTCGCTCATATTACTCAGATAACCAGGGTTATGTAAATAACCTCAAGTTTTCACTTTCATAAGACTGGGTGACGGGGTTCATAATATTCTGCTCAATGTCTAACTATGGGATGTGGTCGAATGTGCCCGCAAGCCCTCAGGAGGCTGCAAACCCTGACTCGTATAGGCCAAAGCAATCGCCTCCACCACTCAGTGTGACAGGTGCTGCTTTGTGACAGGTTTTCCCTTATGAGGACTAGCCCAGGAAATGAACTGATCGCTCCTCCTGAGACCCCTAGTCCTATCCATGTAAGCGCGCACCCCGCGTACTGAACACAAGGCATGTGACTGCGACTTCCCGGACAAGGCAGGGAAAGCCACAAGGTCAATGGGAAAACATGAGCCCATCACCTTAGGCACAAAAGCTGTGTTGGGCCTCAAAACCATTCTAACACCACCCGGGAAAAACTGAGTGCATGGAGGGTGCACTGAAAGCGCATGAATGTCACTAACCTACTTAGCTGACGGGAAACGTGTTTTAAGTCCGCCCCCTCCAGTGGTTCAAAGGACACAGGAAGGAGCCTGCAAAAAGCATACCAACAAGTGCTGGTTTGCTGTTTGCTTTCCAAACCCCACGTGACAGGCAGTGGTAGCTGCCAAGTACACTTTAACCATGGATAAAGCTTTCTTCCTTTTAATCAGATCCTGCAAGAATGACAAAATCACCCCCATCGAGCACTGAAAGGGAACATGGCCGTGTCTACTTAGAGTTATACAGTGATCTAGCGGAGGGGGCTTGAGCACTTCCTATAGTGGAAATCAACCGCTGTGGGATCCCCACAGCTGACAGACTGAGCCAATTAGGGGCCAAGCCCACAGTGCCAGGTGTTCTGGGTGAGGGTGGAAGACCATTCCCCTACCCTGCAGTAGCAGGTCCCTGCGCGGCGGGAGCTGCCAAGGCTGAGCGCGCAGCAACCGATATATCTCCACCAGCCAATGCATGGCAGGCCAAAGCGGAGCTGGTATCAGTGTGTGGCCGTGGTCCCTCACTCTGGCCAGAGTGTGGGGTATCCACGTCAGGGAAGGGAATGCGTAAAGAAGCCCTGACGTCCAAGCATGTGCTAGTGTGTCTATGCCTAGGGGAGCATCCATGCTGCACAGAAAATAAAACAGAGCGCACTGCATGTTTTCCCTTGATGCAAACAGATCCACCGTGGCCCGACTGTAATGGGCCCAAATGTATCCCACAACCTCTGGGTGCAGAATCCATTCCTCGTATACAGGCGCACCCCCTAAACAACAGGTCCCGTCCGTATTCAGGACTCCTGGGACATGTGTCGCCATCAAGGAGAGGAGGCGTTCGCTGGTCCAGAGGATCAATCTGCATGCCAGCAATTGTAACTGGTGGGAGCGCAACCCTGGTTGATGTACGCCACCATCGTTGTATTGTCCGTTTTCACCAGGACATGATGGCCTACGAGGGATGGGAGGAAATGCTTCGGGGAAAGGAATACTACTGAAAGCTCCACAAAGTTTATGTGAGGCCGCTGGAGACCCACACTCTATCGGCCCCTCACAGTTTGACCCTTGTGGATCCCACGCTAGCCCATCAGGCTCGCATCCGTAGTGACCACCTTCCTGGACAGAACAGGGCCCATAGGGATTCCTGGCACATGCAGCAGTGACCCGCACTCTGTGTGCACCATGATGCACGGGGTCTAGGGGCTGTCTAGTCCGCATGAGGCCACCCAGAGCTGGAAATCCCTCATGTGGAGCCAACAGAGACAGACAACTAGAATGGTGGACAACCTGAATTGGACCAATTTCCCCAGACAAAAAAGCACAAGACACGCCCTGAAAGCTTTCACGCGTTTTGCCGAGAGGAGTGCTGTGAAAGTGAGCAAATCCAGAGACAAGCCCAGAAAAAGTATGCTCTGCGCTGGGGACAACACAATTTTTTCATGTTTATTACAAAACCCAGGCCAGATAGGTGCCCAACGAGGATACGCGTGTGCCAGACGGATGCCATGACGCCTCAGCGGAGCTATTGCCAGGGTAGATATGGATGTGGAATTACGTGTCCTTCAGGTCGACGGAAGTGAACCAGTCGTTCTTTCGCACAAGACACAGGAGGGATGCGTGTGTGAGCAACCTGAATTTGTATTCCTGGAGATACCTGTTCAGCGCATGAAGATCCAGGATAGGGCAAATCCTGTTCCACCCGTTTGGGGACCAGAAAATACTTTGCTCTGACACTGTGCAGGAGGTACGACACAAATCGCTCCGTTGTTTAGCAGAGAACTGTAAGAGGAGCTTGGGAATGCAAAATGCCAACAAAACGAGGGGAACTGCAATCCATACCCCCTTGAAATTGTTCTTAACACCCAGGGTGGGGCTGCATGCGCAGCCCGCCCTTCCCACCTGAGGGAGGGAGGAGGCGCACACTGCAGCCCGTCTGCCATGAGAGGCTCCATCCGTGATGTGGTAGTGCCCTCTCTCTGCGAAACAACGTAATGGCTACTGGGCGGCGCTGTCCATCCACGTCCGGGATGACAGCTCAGCGACGGGGACACCGCTGCCCCTGCTTCGGAGGAGGCAACTGTCATTCACCGGGGAGCAGCCGG
This sequence comes from Rhadinocentrus ornatus, assembly GCA_037177495.1. Lineage (NCBI taxonomy): Eukaryota > Metazoa > Chordata > Actinopteri > Atheriniformes > Melanotaeniidae > Rhadinocentrus > Rhadinocentrus ornatus. The sequence goes on from JBAMHW010000006.1 coordinate 22,260,059, forward strand.
TGTCGCCACCAAGCTGTTTATTTTCATGGGTTTGGCTTTTATCAGCTGAGCCCTCGGCCTTTGGCCTGGATGCTGCAGCGGAACACATTTTAATTCTTTTGACATAACATTGTGTGTGTGCATGCTTGTGGACGTGAGAGAGGGGCAACCGCCAAAATCTCTGCTCTCGAATGTCCATTTCTCCCAGCGTGCTCTGGCACAGTACGTGGCAGCTGGGAGACGGGGACGTGGGGAATCCCCGGATGCACGCTTGGAAGTCAAACATGTGAAGCTGAAGAACGAGGAACTTCCAGCTGCACTGGCGAGACCTGGGGCTGTCAGGCTGCTCGCTTCTTCTTTCTGGCCTGGAAGGTAGCAGCTTGAGCAGATGGAGCCGGCGGGCTGCAACCAGAGCCAAAGGTTTGCTGGACCAGCCGGCCTGACCGGACAGGGGAGGCAGGGCGGACTGGGGTTTTGGCTGTTTGGGTAACTTGAAATGCGAGACCTGGGAAACAGCCAGCGTGAAGGCTTTGCGCGTAGTGGAGAGGGAACAGGAGGCTTCCATGGGAGACAGAGCTGGAGAGCTTCATCCTTCTTCTTCCTGGACTCAAACTGACAATAGGCATGTCCAGCACGTCATCCTTCTCTCTATACGACAGGCTGGCGACCGTTCCTGTAGCACCATAGTTCCCAGTGATCTGCCCGAAGCCTAAACCGCACAGCGTTGGACTGGGAGACATAGATCGGAATCTCGAAAGCTAGGTAGCGCTCGCCGACCAAAGCCATAAGATCAGTCTGAAAACAGTTTAGCTAGCTAGCCGTGGACGCAAGATTTTCTTTGAGTGAGAAGAGGTTTTTGAATAAGTTGGTCTGCCCGCATGAGCTATTTAAGGTAGATGGCACTACCTGGTGCGGACTAGCCAATCAGGGTTGGTGTAATGAGAATAATGCTTCTAATGGCTGCAGAGAGGCTTGCATCCCATAGTGCTTAATTGAGTGGAGTATTATGAAAGAGAATTGGATTAAAGCAAAATTTCTAGAGGGGTGAGGGAGTGTTTTAAAGGATGTTTTTATGCAGGCCTGAGTGTAATTAAAGGCATACCACTCCTGACTTTTGGTGCAAAGGATTTAAAAAAACAACAACCACAACAACAAAAAACATAAAAATATGAATGGGTTTTTTATGCGTCGCATTCCTGACTTTTGTTTATGGTTATTACTACATTTAAACTCAATTCTATATAGTTGTAAATTAACTTTAGTGCAACTGAGGAAAATGGATTTGCAGATTAATTATATATTTATATTTAATTTCATTGTAATTTTAATAATTAAGAAAGATCAGACAAGTACGAGCTTAACTGAGGACACACACTGTGGACTCTGATGAGTAATACAAGAGCATTATTTACAAATAAAGAGAACACAATTGTGTGTAGATTTTACAATCCACTTAGATTCTACCATGCAGAAACATGTGTTTGAACCTGTGCAATGGTCCTGTCTGGACACCAGCAGCGTATAAGAAGCAGCCGTCTAAAACAGTCAAGAGACTGATCGTAGGAGTTTGGGACCACCTCCTCCTCTGGAGCCTCCTTATCGAACCACGACTTCCACGGCTTCTCATTACGACTTATCTGGAAAAACAAAAAAATGTAAACTCTGTTGCTTCAGTGCAGGAACGCTAACAAATATAAGCAAACCTTTCACTGCATCAAATTACTGGACATCAAATCTAGATGGAGCAGTAGGAAAACAGAGGGAGCGTCAAGACATACAAGAAAACAGAGTGAGACAAATGTTGATAGTTAAAGTCACTTCAATATTAAATCTATGATAAATAATCAATATCAAAATGCATTTATTCTACACTGTCTTAGATACAAGAACATGATGAAAAATGTGTCTCTCTGTACTTGCGGAACCATTCTAGCTTCTAGTTATTATCAGAATCACCAGTGTTTTCTGATCTCTTCTTTGTAATGTTTCCAGTAGACCTAACTAACCTAAGAATAATTACCATGTTGTAACATTAGAAATAAAAAAAGGATATACAGTTACACGCTAATAGTTTACTGAACTGGTTTGAACCTCGGCTGAGGCCCAAAGTTTGCATATTCTGCCTTTGCCTGCATTGGAATAAGCTGATGTAGACAATAGATGGATGGATGGTTAGTTGGCTTTATGGTCATGATTATTAAACTTCATCCTTTAATGGGCATTTATTATTATAGGGGATGCAACTGCCTGTTTCTAAAGTGAGAACTTCTGTTTTCCTCTGTTCTACCACAGAACTGAAAGTTAGGAAGTTTGCTTTTAGCGCTTCTTGGTGAAAAACAGCGTGTTTCACTTTTATGTCCTACACAACCTGAAACACAAGAGTTCTGTCTTCACCTTGCTCTTCTTGGAAGACTGAATAAAAAAAAAACTGTTAATCCACTAATCCTTTTTTTTTATCATACACAACATGTGTACAGTACTTGCACAAACACACAATGCATGTGTCTGCATATGTGCATGCTCCATCAAAAGTAATTGATTGGAAGTTTCTCCAAACCAAGCTCATTTCACAGAGCAGTGATTTTTCCCTCCATGGGAGCTACCAGACTGTCAGTCATCCACAAGGGTGTGTGCATTTGTGCATGCGTGTCTACGAGTGTCTGCGTACAAAAGAGAGAAAGATGTGAACCATGATGTGACTGATATTGACATGCTTAGTAGAGCAAAGAAGAGCTACGAAAAGTATTTAATAAGCACCTGAAGACCACTGCTGCATCTATGTGTGTGTTTGAGTGTGTCTGTGTGTGCATCAGATGAGACCTGCTGCCTGTAGACTTAATAGATTAAAGTCCTTGTGGGTAAACTCTCTCTTAAATAAAGAGAGGTATCATATACCTGTCAAACCATGCCTCAACTGATTGAGATGTGCATGTTTTTGTGTGGTGTGTGTGTACTGTACCTGATCCAATATATCAGAGAACTGCCAAAGTTTGCTGAGCTCTACAAGATTGAGCCAGGTCATGTCCAGGATCCATTTGGCTGGTTTCTGTGGACAAGCCTTTAGATCCAATGATGCACCTCCTGGATGATACACACATGCTGTATAAATACACACTTTTGCATGTTCACATACACATACACAAATGTGATCAAGAATATTTTTTCCAGCAGAACAAACAGTGAATAATGCAAAAAAAACAAAACGAGTGAGATATGTCTTTAAACATGTAAACTCCCTCTTCAGATGTGCACACAAATTGGAGAGGATTGTGACTGTGTTCACTAGGTCAAAGCTGACAGATGGTAAAGCTGCATGCGTGTAGCTGTTCTGGTTGTGCCAGTTGCCATTGCTGACTTTTATCCCTGCAGTGAGGAACCCTCTGAATCTGTGATTTAACGAATACCAATATGTCCAAAACGTAAAAAAGCATTTTTTTGGAAAGATATTCTGAAAAATAAGCAACAAATGGCTTGACTAAGATGATTTATATATTTCACTGTAAGATAATAATAAATTAATCTTTTCACAGAACTGCTTGGTGTTTTGCAGGTTTTACATGCAATGCTGATTCAGCATTGTGATAATTTAGAGCCCATCTTCAAACTTCAGACTTGCTCAAAAGAAACATGATCCATTAATTTAGACAGAAGAGTTTTACTATATAAAACCTTAATTTTTCACATTCTTACCTTTAATGAGCGTGAGAAACTCCTCGTGTTTGACTTTGTTGCTCTGCATATCGATCTTTAGTGTCAAAAGTAAAGTGAAGAGAAACTTGTGTTCCTCATACAGGCCCCTTGCTGCATACTTGTGCACCTCAAAAGTCATGAACTCGATGATGTTGGCAATCCGTTTGCTGGTGATTGGGCTCTTGGAGGATCTGTTTATACATATTGCAAAGTTTGGTCTGTTTTTAACTCATGGTACAATGTCACAAAGATATCACGTCAAAACAGTAAGACTGATGACTTCCCTGAGTCAGAGACAAGAGATCTTTGTGTGTTCAGAACTCATCCATAGACATGTGTCCATGACGAAGTTTTAACCTTGGTAATTTCTACGTAAGTAGAAAAAACCCACAAGGCATCAATAAATCTCCCGTTCTAGTACATACATGACATGCTCACCTCATTACAAAAATATACATACAGTAATCTCAAGGACACACACACAGTGAATAATTACAAAAGACCAGCTGCAAGGATGGAGCATCACTTAATTATAATATACAGGGACAGAAAACTCCAATTATGTTTGCGAAGTTATTGTTGCCAATGTGTCTGTTGTTTCTGTGAACAACCTTTTTATACACATGAGGAGGTGGATGCAAAAAGTTAAACACGTATTAAATTTCCAACAATTAAACTTTGCCTGAGATAAAATTACATTTGTTGATACAGCTACTGTTGAATGAAATGTTACAGAAAGTGCTCTCTTTGGTTTAGTGTTTAATTAGGAATGCAGTTATCTCATTATCTCCCAGATTTTTAGGTATGATACTTTGTTTGTGCTACAGAGATTAGTCACACCAAGAGCCAAGTCATGTGTGAAGACCATATAAACAATGGAGTAAACGTCTTAACACATGTGGCTTTCCTTTTGAGTTTTTTGTTTTTACAAAGGCATATTGAAGTAAAAAATATTGTGATTGTAATTTAGCACAAACAGACAAAATAGTCATTCATATCTTGACATTCTGTCAATTTTATGTAATGGACTCGTTTTATTTTATATGTTTATTACAGTGTGCAACTGTGCTCCATGTGTGGAAATGAGAACCACAGCAGAAAGCAGAGAATGGAATTTAGGGCACAGACAGCAACTCAGTGCCTATAAAGACTCTTGGATTATGCAGTATAAACTGTGTGTAAATTTGATATAATTTCCCCCTTACTGAAAATCAGTGTCTTGGGAAAGTCCAATGTTGTTTCATTAATAGTTCCATTTAGATTTAGCTGCCTTGAAAGCACAGTCAGTGAAGGAAGGAACTAAAGCTAACACCTGACAGCTATGAAGAGCAACCTTTGTTGGCCAGGTCTGTGCGACACAAACTGACATGGAGCCAATAGCAAACATCACGAAAATATTATGATCAACACAAGTGTCACAAAAAAAAGGGCAAACTATCCTTGAAAATGACAAAGGAAATCATAATAAAAAATTAAAGTAATAGTAAATGTCAAAGTATTCTCACCTGGTCAGAGAATGATCAAAAAGTCCAAGGAACTGCCTCAGAGATGTCTGATACATAATGTTGACCATACTCATTTCGGTGATAAGGAAGTACAGGATACTGCCTCTGGTAGCCACTGAAAACACAAGCTGAAGTTGTTAAATTATGTGGCTGTGGACTAGGTCTACTCAATTTTGTCCTACGAGATTCAGATACATTGAAAAACTGCAGGACTGCGGCCCTAATAGAACCAAAGTGCTGCTGTAGACTATGACTTGTTCATGAAATGAGTTAAGCTATAGTTTAGCTGAATTTAAAACAAAAAAATACTGTGTTGAAGGGTTTTGCTTGAAACTTAGTTTGCATACTGCAACCAAACAAGTAATGAAATGAATAAACTAAATTCTATCTCTGAGCCTGTTTTTATGACTTACCCGGCCGATACTCCTCTCTCGCAGCATTGATCTGGACCTCTGTTTCTGCAGCTATCTGTAGTTTCTGAGTGACTTCCTCTGCCGTGCGCTTTGTGTTGCTAAGGACAAGAATCAGGCTCTCATCATCCACTAGCGAGCCCTACAAATAGACACATTTACATTAGAGGATTAGAACAATTTTTCTATGAATCTTCCATCATTCTGACTAATATGTCACAGTTTGAGATATATCTACATGCCTGTGTGCTGGTCAGCCTGTATAGAAGGTTGTCCTCAAGCTCCTTCATCTTTCTCTTGTTGTATGTCACATCCTCTAATAGGTCTGTCCTCTCCTTCTCCATTTCCTGGTGTTAAAAAAAACACAAAAAATACACAAACATACAGATTTTAAAGCTGCAGGATGGTGGTTGGGGAATGCCAGTGGCTCATTTAAATTAAAACACTGTCCCCTAATGAGCACGTAGCTGACCAGATGATAAAATGCCTTTTAGATAATGGGATACTCAAAGTTAATATTTTGGCCTGAGAGTGGGAAAGATCAAAGTAAAGCACCTCAAGGTTTCACCCACTTATCCAAATTAAATTTCATGCCAGTCTGGTCATCAGTGAATAGACTGTCAAATCAGATTAAGATTTAACAGTGTAAAACAAGTTACTTCTTAAGTCAGGTGTGTTCAAACCCATCACCCATTACTTGTGTAACCGTAGATTAAATACATACTTTACTAACGGCCACACAGTCAGGTTTTTAAAAGGCTGGTTCTTCTTACCTTGAAAAGGAATACTGCACAGATTAATTGATTCATTCATTCATTTTCTACACCACTTAGTCCAGTTCAAGGTTGCAGGTTTGCTGGAGACTATCCCAGCAATTAGCATTTGAGAGACAGGTACATCCTGGACAGGTCACCAGTCCATCGCAGGGCCAACACAGAAAGACCAAAAACCACTCACGCTCACACTTACTCCTAGGGAGAATTTAGAGGGACCAGTTTGCGTTACATATATGTACATGGACGGTAAGTCATATGGATGGTGGAAGTAAGCCGGAGTACCAGGACAAAACTCATGCATACACAGCGAGAGCATGCAAACAGAAAGGCCTCTCCTCCCCAGCTGAGGCTCAAAACAACGATGTTATTGCTGTGAGGCCGCGGTGCTAACCACCACATCATGTGCAGCTCTTTCACATATTAATATTTTTAAAAATATATATATATATTATATTCGGCAGAGGGAATACTTTGAAGACCTCCTCAATCCCACCTACACGACTTCCGATGAGGAAGAAGAGTTTGGGGACCCTGGCATTGTGGTGGTGCTCCCCCCTCTTTAAAAAGGCGAATCGGTGAGACGGGTGGATCAGTGCAGCATCTGAAGAGATGCGGACTCTGCCACGGTCTGTCATGGTAAAGAAAGAGCTGAGCCAAAAGGCAAAGCTCTCGATTTACCAATCAATCTACTTTCCTACCCTCACCTATCGTCACGAGCTGTGGGTAGTGACAGAAAGAATAAGATCGTGAATACAAACGGCCGAAATGAGTTTTCTCTGCAGGGTGGCCTGGCTCTCCCTTAGAGATAGGGTGAGAAGCTCGGTGATCCGGGAGGGGCTCAGAGTAGAGTCGCTGCTTCTCCACATCAAGAGGAGCCAGATGAGGTGGCTCGGGCATCTGGTCAGGATGCCTCCTGGACGCCTCCCTGGTGAGGTGTTTATGGTACGTCCCACGGGGAGGAGGCCCCGGGGAAAACCCAGGACACACAGGATGTACTACATCTCTCGGCTGGCCTGGGAACGCCTCGGGATCCCCCCGATTGTGAATCTGACCGGGGAGAGGAAAGTCTGGGTTTCCCTTCTTAGGCAGTTGCCCCCGCGACCCGACTCTGGATAAGCGAATGGATGGACATTCTATATCCAGCAAATAATTAATTGTGTCCAAAAACCTACCAAAGGTGAAGAAATTACTAAAAGTATCTTGCATCAGCAGAATAAAACTCCACAGTAAAATGCATACTAATCATCAAACTTTGAAAGTCAGACTGACACTCCTTTAATTAAAAAAAACAGACAAACAACAACAATAATCTTCCATTCCAATAAACCTCAGTCCTACACAGTAAACCAATAATAAATCTCTATGAAACTGAGCGCTGAATTTCTAATCAGAGGAGATTAATCTTGCAGAGAAAAAAGAATAGATAAAGCAATTATACAATTCCAAATAACTACGAGCGGACACCTGTCGATATCATTCTGTTAATGGAAGTTGCCTACAACAGGATCTGTGAAATAAAGTGAAGTAAAGAAATGAAGACTTTCCTCTTGAGTTGCTCTTGTTCCACAATTCCCTTGATGCTAGACTCCAAATAATGAGCTTTTTTATTATTATTATTATTTATTTTTTTTTGCTACTGTGGTTTTGTTGATATCTAAACTTGAAATACTTGGTAAATACAATTGTTGAGCCTGACTAATGTCATTTTTTAATTTTTACTTACCATACATACTGTATATGTAGCATACTCATTCATGCTTAGTTTTTGTCATCTACAGTCCTTGAAATCATTAAAAAAAAAAAAAAAACTTCACCAAAAGTGCTGGGCTCATTAAAGTTTCCTCATCTCCAAAGAGATGAAGCAGGTTTCATGCCCAGATAGAAGCTGCAGCTCCTTTATCGTGCTTATAACCATAGTTAGCACATACTGTAGATAAGCTATTCTTCTCATCTTGCACGAATCTTTCATTTCATGATCACCCATGACAAGAGAAAATTGCTTCTCTGCAGTAGCACCAGTCTTTCAGAGTGACAATCAATGAGTCCTTTGCACTGGTGCATTTACAGTGCTCCATTATATTTCCCAGTATGAATGACTCAAGTTCCTGACACTTTAGAAACATGTGTCTTTGTGTGCATTTTTAGCTTTGATGCCTGTGAAAACCATTTCTGGGGAGGGTGATAATAACCTCTGAGTTATATTGTCACACACTTTGTTAGACAGAGAAAATCTGAGACACAGAACAGAGGGGCGTTGGAAGCCTACAAGGATATATGCAAATTTCATCAGGTCGGACAAAGCGCCTCAGTGGAAATGCACTAAAACTTAAAAGCATTGTTACAAATATGATCAAACCTTAGCAATTGCATAAAAATGCTATTATTTAACATATTAAATGTACAGTGGTTATAGTGGCCACCATTAACATATTTGAGTAAAAGTTCACCTGTTTTTCAGTCAGGATCACTCTGCCCAGCAGCTGGTCCTCAAGTCCTCTCATGGTAACAGTAAAGTCAATGATGGAGGTGCGGGCACTGATTTCAGGAGTGTAAGCTGGGTTAGGAAGCTTGGTGGTCATAAAAAGCCTGAACCCCTTCATCACATCAACTTCTTTGTCACCAACTTTCACCTGCAAACATCAGACAGTTGGAGGGAAAGTTAGAATATTAACTATAAACACGACAGCACCACAAAGAGAGCAAAGAAAACTTTTTAAAAAATGTAAAGAAAATAGTATCATGGAGTGGAGATATCATGGAGGGAATCTTGTGCATGGGTTTGTGCTTGTATTTGCTCTGATCTGCATTTAATTAGTAATGGCAGCAAAACTTCTAATTATCCATCTGCTTCTCTGTCCCTGGTGCTGTCAGCCACAGACACCTTCACTTCCTCCTCACACCAAGTTATTTATAGAAATTAAAGCTTTTCAGTAAATGGAGACACACGAGAGCACACACTTTTGATTGGGGCTCACATTATGCAGCCAAAACATCTCGGCTAGACTGTGTTGTCCCTGTAGTGCTTGTTTTACTGTCAATTACTATAGAAATGTGCATTTCCCTGATGTATGATGTGTTTGATGGGTGTGTGAGTGCACACATAGTTTTTAATGTGATTCTTGTCGCCCAAGCAGGTGAAACGAAGATAGAAATGCTTGCAAGCAGACTGGCAATGACAGATGAAGGATAAAGAGAAGAATTAATTTGTTGAATTAAAGTGGAATAGCTAAGGCTGACAGTTATATGGATGAGAGGAGCATTTCATTGACCACCAATCTGCTTTTTGCTAATATAATTGCACCAGTTTTTATAAACAACACACAAAGGACAGATTCAGACATGTATTAAAAATGATTGTTTGAAAAGTATGGTTCAATTTACTTGGGGACCCAAATGTAGCATTTCCTCATCATTCGCAGCTGTTTAAAATTTTCTGCTATAACCAGAATCCATTTCCAAAGCTAAATGGCAGTCATGTTGGCAAATGAAATGATGAAAATAAAAAAATAAAACAAAACAAAACAAAAAAAACATTCAATCCATAACCTGCAATCTTCATAATTAACTTAAAATGAGGATGCTGGGTAAATAGGCAATATATATACATATATACTTTTTTTATTGCATGGTCCATCTACAAATTACAAGTTGAAAAGCAAAAGATGGTCTACACAATGCTGGATTTAATTTCTCATCATTTCTAGAACAAATAAAACCCTTTGTAGATTTAGTTTGCTAAACCAGTTTATGTTTTCCATTCATAAATTAGGTTTATCATGTTTGTGCAGCTAAATGTTAATCCAAGAAAGCCACATTTCATTACTTTAAATAATGTTTAAATTACCTGAATAATATAAACATTAATAATAATAATAAAGCCATGGTTTGTTTGTAGGGAACCAAAATATTTATCTTCAACACTAAGCCGGTAAAAGAATATAACACCATACATTAAAATCATCTACAGTACTTAAATAGCACATCATGCACAACAACTGAATTAATGTTAGGAAAGTGTGTTTTGATATTACTAAACAGGACATACAGTCATGTTATAGATAAGATTTTCGATACCTAGAGATAATAATAAAAATAATAATAAACGTAATAATAATAATAATAATAATAATAATAATAATAATAATAATAATAATAATAATAATAATAATAAATAAACATTGCTTTTTCATTTAGCCTTATTTTAAAAGAATAAAATATGTCATGTGCTGTTGTTCATTGGGGTTGTATTTATGAATCAATGAATCAATGAATTAATGAATGAATGATAATAATTTATTTGTATTTAACCTAATTTTAAGCCCTGGATAGAATCAGATTTTAATAATACCTTCACATATAAAACCTTAGAATTGGAAAATTTATGTGGCTTAATTTAAAGCACTACATAACTTTCCAACCTTAAAGCTCTGTGTTTCTGACTCGTTTTGATGACACACTGACATTCATTATGCACATTCCTGGAGCTGTTGTTCCTGGAGCCCTGAAGTATCCTGAGGCTGAAAATCTGCTTTTCACAACTTGGTGTTCCAGCCCAGAGCATCTCATGACTGCTGCGTTTTGGCATTGTTTTCGACACACTGGCCATTCTGGATGCGTACCATGGCTAATTCAGTAAAGAAATCCAAAAGGAGAGTAACTGAGGAAAAAAGGCAAGGTACAGAAAAAGTGACAGAGCAAGAGATAAAACAACAGTCAACATCAGACTGACTTTTTGATTTATGTCTGTTGCCTCTATAAAAGAATAAAAGGACTGCAGCTGGAATAAATGCATGCATACCTTACGAACACAGAGTCAAAAGGGCCATAATCTTAATAAAACACCTTTTCATCAGAGCTGGTTTGCTGACTTTCCATACTGAAGGATTAATAAAGATAGAAACATGAGAAACCAGTTGTAACAGAGTTTGCAGAGGTCATTAATTCCTGTATATCTGCATGCAAAAAGAGTGAGAGAACATTATGAAACATATTTTCTTTTGTCCCAAGTCACTAATTTAGGGCAGGTGATCTATGTGGTTTGAGCAACCACACTGGCCTTTAGCCAGTACTGCCCATACTGTGCAGTTTAAGTCAGCAAGCTTCCTCTCTGTGCTGCTACAGGTGTGACAGCTGCCATGGCAAGGACGATCTGGCAGTCTCACCAGCGCTGAAAGCAAGACCAAAGGACACAAGAAATTGTGTATAAAAGGGTTCCAGTAGATGTATTTCTGCCTTTTTACCTTGTATGTGGAGCCAGTTTTGATGAAATTCTTCTCGAGAATGTTGTCGAGTGCAGGATCCAACTCCTCCCCTATATCTTCAATTAAAAGGGGTCGACCAAGAGACAAACTATCTTCAAGGTGGTTCTTGAAGTATTTATGGTTCAGTGAGGTAATCTAAAATCAGAAAAGTGAAACCAATTTCTAAAGAAGGGCAGTTTTATATAAATATCTCATTTAACATGCTGTAAATGACTGTAGATGAAAAAAAAAAAGTTATTGGTTCAACGACAGACATAACAATAACTCTCACAATACATTACTTTAAAATGAACCACTTTTTGAAAAAAAATCTAGTTTGTTGATGTTACTTGCAGACAGGATTAAAAACTACTACTCTGTGCTCTGTTAATGCTCATTCTTCTTGCTTTTATGTGGTTTTTGCATTTGAACTCTGTTAAGCACTTTGTGCCACATTTAGTGTGCATGGTAATTACTATACAAATAAAACCTGATTGATTAACTGATCGATTGTGTCTTTAGAAGAGCCATAATTCATTTGCAGAAAGCTTTCACTCAGTACAGGAATCGAAGCTTACATGTGCAGTGACCTTGGCTGAGCTTTTAATGCCTGTGGATGTACTTTTTCCAACGTGCTATCCATTTTGGACAGGTGAAACAGCTTGAAGCACAACATGAAACTACCATTTCAATAATGTGATGTAAAGATTTTAGAATCTACTAGAGATCAAAACTGCCACAGGTAATTGGAGTAGAGGGATATCTGTTATGTTGTAAAATTAGAACAAAAAGGTCCATAAAAGTCAATAAACTGATAAGGTGGAAAGACGGTAAAATTCTTGAATAAATCATCATAATTGAAATATAATTGAAACTATGCTTCAATCAGTCAAAATGCCCCCACACACCAAAAAAAACAACAAAACAAAACAAAAAAACCAACAAACCTGCAATTCATTCTTGGATTCTTTGTTCTTAATCCAGATTTTCCCCTGTGTCTGTGGGTCAATAAGGAGAGCGAAGCGGGCTGCTTTGGTCACAATGATGCCATTGTGAATTGATAAGTCATCATTGGGAAGCCCCTGTAAGATGGCAGATGAATGACTCATGAGTCTCAGTCCTTATGCTTGATTAAGTATTTTCCAGCTAATTAATACACCTATAAAACATTTATTTTTGTCTTTGATTATTTATATTTACAGTCAAGCATTTAGTTCATTGAGAAACTTTAAACATTTCAATATTAAATGTATTTATTTACATATTGGCAGCTGCATACTGTAAGACTAATGTCAAGCAATGTGTCCTGAGAGAAAATGGGCAAAATCTAAATAGAGAGAAGGCATCCATCTTTTTCCTACAGACTTCAAGGTAGAGTTATTAATCTCATAATATATACTATATCAAAGCACCTTTGTAGTATTTAGCAACATCGATTACTTACCTGGAGGTTCCACTCACTAACAGTGGGTGCATCGATGAGCAGCTCAGTCAGATTGAGATTGCTGCCAAATGGGATGAAACGCTGCTTCAACTCCCGCTGCCAGTCGCTCAGCAGGAGATTCCGAAACTCCTGATTAAAGGGCCCACAGTAAGAAAGAAATGCTGTGGCCAGCAGGACATCTCCTAAAACAAGAATACCAACTTTTAAAAACTGTTAAAAATAAGTCCAACACAATCAAATGCTTTGGGGCATTTTTTAGTGTTAGCAGTGAGGTGGGGGTAACCAAACTGCATGCAGTTATGAATACAAAGTATTTATTATATATTGTAAAAAGTATAAAAATGTATTGATTAAATGTTCAACACACACCACTCAGTGTTATAAATAATAGAGTATCAATTCTATTGTTCTCTATTCCAGACATATCGCTGATGCTACAGTTATTCTTTCTACAGTTGTTTTGAAACCCACCCACAAGGCGTTTGGTTTGTGCAGCAAACTCTTTGCTCTGTTCTGTCCATCTCTCCTTCTCACCAGCAAGGCCGCTGATTAGACTGGATGCTGTCTGCATCTTGTGCCTGCAGCGCTCAGCATCCTCCATCAGTGTCTGAATGATGCAACAAACAGGTCAGTATATCGATTTGTCTATTTTGGTTTGTCTGTCTGTCCTACTGCATCTTGATCTATCTAACTAATATTCATCAGTCAAAAAGTATTCATAACAATCTAAAGTATGCATTTCCAGGCAGAGGGTGTATATTCATGTAATCAGTTACTTGTGGCTGAAAAAGGGATTTTCCTCTCGGCACCAAAAGGATTTTATAAGAGCACTGCTGTAAAGCTGCCAAACATACCTGCATGTTCTTTTTTTTTTTTTTTATTACATTGTGATTTTCCACTTGGTCCCTAAGACCTAACACATGCAAGCTAGATTAATATTAACTCTTATATATCAATGTTGCCTGCCTCTGTGAGGCTTATACAATTAAAATAGTGTATGTTAGGTTATTTGCCAACAGACCTGGACACCGCAGTCCATAAGGACAGATGAGTTTGCATTTCTATCAATATGTTTATCAAATCTAAATGACTAAATTAGCTTTCCAGACTAAATTATGTTATCTTTTGGGGATCATCTTTAAACCGTCTAACATAATTATCTCCTCATCAGCTGCTCACAGACATGTAATGAGGTTGTTTACAGAATGGAAAAAATCTCTGTTTCATCAATAAAGACTGGTTTTGAATAATATACAATTCAACTATTTGTGTCCTACAACTCCTTCACAACGAGCTTGTGAATTTTACTGCCGGCCCTTGGAGATGAATAGCTCTGCGTCTTAATCATGAAATTATAATAGTCAAATCAGGCTGTCCAGATTTTTTAATCAGGAAGTCTTGATGCACATAGTGTTCCATTTACATGTTGTTCTTCATCACAGAACAGCGTGCTGATGAGGAAAAACACATACACGGAGGATACTCGCAAATGCATAATAGCAAAGCGTTGATATTAGTTGCAGTAATTTTAAAAAGCGGCTCTTGGTTTACTCAGTTTGGATCATTTTTATTGCAGCTTCTCCAAAGCTTTTATACTGCATTTAGAGAAAATGTCCAAATCTCTGAATATTTCAGTTCACAGACTCCACACTTTTCTATTTTTGATATCTTTGATTGTTCTGATCTGAGAAACAACACTTGATGTGATGACGACGAAGCTAAAACATAAAAAACGTGTTAAAAATTGAACTTTAGTAGTAACTGTTGTCATGAAGCCCAAACTGGTTATAAATGGCATCAAGTGACGGCTGTTGTCGTGACAACATAAGCTTAAGAAAAAAATGTATTACTGTGACAAAAGTTTAGGTTTTTCACGGCATGTTGAAGATGTTAATCTGTCACACAATATACTATTGGCTTCTACACATAAAACCACAATATTTACTTAATTGAGCCAAAACAAGTATGTAAAAAAAGTATCTTAAAGAATTAAGTTGCATTTGCTTAACATAATATGTATCTGTATTTTCAGATAATACAGAATTTTATTGCCTGGTGTACCACTATAATTGTGTTTTGAGGGAGTTAATCACATTTCTTACCTGTTTCTCCATCATGGCCTTTTCATACTCCATCTGTACCACATCCAGCTCTGCCTGCTTGGCATCCAGTTCAGCCCGAGCTCTCTGAAGGTCTATGTTAGCTTTGGCCAGACGATTTTCCTGCACTGCGAGGTTAGCCTAAGAATGAAAAGAGAAAAAGCTTATGAAAGCTAGCTAGCTTAAATAGCTAGGCGCATGTTTTAGCAGAAATATAATAACTACTGAAAAGGAAAGTTTTTTTTAAGTTAACTAATTAATTTAATTTTAGGTTTGAAAAGTGTAGAGATGTGTCCAAGGTGCAAGAGCAGATTTAAAAATGAGAGGTTAGAAATGTAGGTGAGGAAATTAGAGAGGTAGACATTAATTGGAAATTAACAGTGATAAAAAAAAACCTGACAGAAGGCAAGAGACTTAACATGACAGGTAAGCAGAAAATAATGTTTTTAGGCAATGCTGGAGGTTTGGACATGTAGATTTGAAGGAAGGTTGTAATGCTGCCTTAGTGTGTGCATATGTGATGTGTCTAGGCAGCTGGTGTAAAAGGAGTCTGACACTGCCATTTATTATTAATTGACATCTGAGAGGACCATTCAGGCTTGTCTCCCTGCCTGTCTGTCGTCTGGCAGTCTGGCTGGCTTAAAGAGAAGACACCACTAAACTGGAAACCACAAAATCAATTTGCTAGAACAGCATTCCCTGCTTAAGGAAAAGGTCAGGATGAGAGGCAGGGGTTTCTCATGAAGGTTGTAAATAATGTTGTAAAAACAAAATAAGTGTTTTTGTATGTGCAAGAGGGAAACGACAGAAGCAGAGGGGAAAGGGAGACAGCCGGGACAGCAAGAAGGGGGATAATGGAAGCAGAGTGAAAAGGGAGACGGGGGACTGTTTAGTGAACTGTCCAAAAATATAAGTGCACTCAGTTAAAGCTTTGAAATGGTTTTCATGCACTGGACATCCACAGACTACACATTCGAAAGGACAAGCTAGACAAAATAAATAAATAAATAATGTGACATGACAGAAATGACCTTTGGTTAGAACTTGGGTTTTGCTGTCTTGCTTCCTCTACAAGGACAATCAGATTTGAAAGCAGCCAGCTCTGCCAAAGTCTGATTGCCCTAATTAGGATTCATTATAAATTACTGATCTGGAAAACATCTATGACAAAGCCACCTGTTTGATAAATTATTATAATAAATATGTGCTACTCCCTGTAAACACATAAACGTGGTTCTAAGAATAAACAGGGAAGAATGGGGACATCAAAGCTGCTATTAATAGAGAAAAAAAAAAGACACCTTCAGTGGTGACGAAGATTTTCTCAAAATAGTTTAAAAAATAGCTGCAACAGACCACATGAACATATAAGGAAAGAGTTGAAGGACATACGTAGGTATATTCCAGTGTCTTAGGTCTTTGGAACAGCATGCAATCTGTTACAAGTAAAGGCACCAGTAAACCCAGTTTTGTAGGTTCTGATATATATACTTTAAAAACTACTACTGTAAAGTTTGATGACTGATGATTTTTCTGCAGGTCACCAGCGTGTAATATCTTACACAGAGTCTTGAAGACTGCAGCCCAGGTGTTTTTAATGCTGATGAGGATTGACGGTGGTTAGGAGCCCTCAAGGCAAATAGTGCTCTGTTCAGCCACACAACCTAAATGTCTCTGCTGACTAGTGTGGTTCGGTCCCTCATCATTTTTTCTTCCTTTGTCTATCCTGCTGCGATGGACTGGCAATCTGTCCAGGGTGTCCCTGCATCTTCCCTGCTGGGATAGGCTCCAGCTTCCCCATAACCCTGAACTGGACTACTCAGTATAGAAAATGAATGAATGAATGAATGAATGAATGAATGAATGAATGAATGAATGAATGAATGAATGAATGAATGA
>JBAMHW010000006.1:22291567-22306338 GCA_037177495.1 Rhadinocentrus ornatus
TGGAGCCTATCCCAGCAGTGTTTCAGGTGAAGGCAGGGTACACCCTGGACAGGTCACCAGTCCATCGCAGGGCCCCTTTAAAATGTACAAATTAAAGTGAAAGAGTGCCAATCTGCTAATTGCTATGGGAGAAAGTAGGCCATAGTTTAATGGAGAATTGTTTTTCATTAGTGATGTCCATGCCTCCAAGAATCCAAGTTGTCATAAAAGCCACAGAAAATGCAACAAAGTACTAACTGTGCCTGTTTTTATTTTATGATTTCATTACATTTCTTGTGTATGAACTTTGTATGTAATTATTAAAAAAGTTGTTACTACTCTTGCACGGGTGGGCTCTGGAAGCAGCAGTTGGAGGCAGCTTGGCATCTTTATTCATTTAGCATGTGTAGGTTGGGAAAGAAACCTCTGAGAAAAGGTATGAAGAGGAGGACAGCAGATTTAAGCCCATGGCATGCTTGAGGGAGATAAACTAAGTTGGCCAAACATTCTGCTGTTTGGTAACAAACCAAATTTGAGCAAAAGCTGAACATGGTAAAGTTTGATTTGTATCATCTGTCAGCAAATATGCCTGTATGAAAAAAGTCAGTCAAGTTAGTTAAGAAACAGGTAAGGAGTTGTATCTTCTCTTATTTGTGAAAAGTGAGTATATTTCCATGAACATAAGTGTCTTAACATAGATTATCATGACTGCTTCCACAGAATAAAAAGAAAAATATAGAAAAAAAAAGATTACAAAGTTTTGTATGGAATATTTATCCAAAAACAATGTCAAAGTTTAAAGAAAAGAAGAGTCACTTTGAATCTGTGTGAATAAAAAAGACTCTACTGTACTGAATGTGAATCCAAAGGTCAATTTGTCTACTTGTGTGTTACAGAGAAAAACAAGCAGATGAAAAATAAGGGAAAAGACACACAATAGATGTCTGATATCTCTAGAGACTACTGTGGAGCCATGAGGAGAAACACAAGGCTCATTCATATTAAAAGCAACCACTAAAATCTGTTAGGGACTTTGCCGATGGGAAATATGATGGCCACAAATGCACGCAGGGACTGAGGGGGAAAAACATTTGACAAGCTGGAAGAATAGAAGAGAAGCCAAAGTAAGAGAGAGAAAAATGAGGTAGACAGTACTGTTGAGAACAAGCAGAGAAAAATTAGGTTGTTAATGGAAAAAGGTGTTATTCTTACAAATCAACCATAAAAAAATAGTCTCAGTACAAAAAATTCTGCATAAAAAAGGAACAAAGCTGCAAGGATACTGTGTCATAAATATCAGTGTGATTCAATTTGTTACAGAAAGCATCCTGTGGCAGCAGGTAATTCATGCCAACTGCTAGTCTTTAGTTGGACAAAGTATTTTCTTAAATTGTAGATCTGATACATGAATTCAACTTTCTATCCTGCATGCGAGAATTACCGTGTGAGAGTGATCTGAAAGATCTTGTATCCAGCTATGAATGCGGCCAGTCTAGTCAGGCTCTGTTTGCCTGAACCCCCAACACCAACCAACAAGGCATTACCTCCGGGTGTCCGGATTATTCTCGACACCTACAAGCATAAACATGCACATGTGAAACTAGGGAAAATAAGCACATATACATTCTGACATTGTGATAAGCAACAATCAAGTAAAACTACACCTTGATCAGATGTATCATTGCATCCTGAAAGAAGACCATGTCCATGCCAGTACCCCTGATGCTCTCATTGTAATGGCACAGGAACATGTTAAGGCGTTCCTTTAAACTCTCAAACGATTCAATAGGCTCGTACACTTTGGGTAAATCAAGGTCTGAGTCTTCTGGCTCTTCTCCTGTAAGGAAAATTGTTTCATATTAAAAAGACAATATCAAAAGTCAAAGAGGGAATCAAACCACTGATGACCTCTTCCTCTATATTTAACTTGTCTGGATGGTACCTGTAGCTTCAGGGGCGTCTTGTAAGAAGTCAACAAAGTATGTTTCTACTCCAAAGTCCACAATACTCTTATACTCCTCTCCGAGCTTCTCTTCCACCAGTTTTGCCAGGGTTTGGTCAAACCACTCCACGTCTTCAGGCATTGTAAATCTATCAGCTATCACACGTTTGCACTCGTGCTTCCAGAGAGCCAGCAACACCTGGAAGGTCATGTTTCTGTGTTAATGATTTTATTCTAAATAGAAGGAAGGTGTACACAAACAGATGCTTACAATGGTCAGTTGCTTCTCACACAGGTCATTGATTTCCCAGCAGATTCTCTGCTAGAGCCTTGGCTGTAATACCAGCCCCACTAGCAAATAACTGGCCGGAGACTGGCTGACAGCAGAAACTCTCAGTGTCTGCATCTTTAACCCCTTGATGCCTAGCGTCACAAATTTGTGACAAACCAGGTAATTTAAAAAAAAAAGTATTTGTTTTTATTTATTTGATTTAACCAATATATTTATTTGTATTATTTTACTTTTTTTTATGGACTTATTTAAATATTTGTTCCCAGTATCAATTCATTGTTATCAGTTTAAATAATATTTTAAAAAAAAATTGAAGTAAATTTTTTTTCATTTTTTTTCTTTTTGTAATTCTTTCCATTTTGTTTTCCTGTATTCATTTGATTTTTCTATAACTGTAAATAAATTCAGCCATTAAGTAGTTAAAAGTTCTGATTTAGCTTTGTTGCATAGCATAACACAAGAGTACAGCCAGTACGACAAATGCCACTGATTGGAAGAACGGATGTGATGGCAATACACCCCTGCATTTTGATTGACAATTTAAGTTGATTAATAGTTATGGTTTTATATAGTAAGTTTTGTCTTTTCTAATCTAGAGCAATTTGAGCTGTATTGACAACTTTTGCAGGGATTTATTTAATAAATCATTATGATTATTTAGCATTGTCTTACCAACCACTTAACCACTGGATCTTCCACTGTCTGAATTCTACTAAAACTACAGTTTTGCAAGCAGGAATTTGTTGACATGACAACCAGGCTTTACAATGTAATAAATTGTTTTAGAAAAAATAGAAAAATAAAAATAGCCATATAGACACCTGGACAGAGTTCACCACCTCAGCAGTGGTAATGAGAATGCCTTGCCAGACTCTGGACAGATCCCTCAGGTTGAAGATGTAATGAAACTTTGCAGGTGTTGGAAGCATCTTGAGCTTGGTCAGCTGCCAGAGTTGGCGGGTCAAAGACACCAAACGAGGAACAGTGCTCTGAACCTCCTCAATAAAACCACGACGTGCACAGAAGTGGCCTTCACCAATCACACCTGTATGAAAAGGTTAACAGTCAGAGAAGTTTTTATCATACATTTGGTATGCATAATGCACCAAGAAAAAACACTGATGGTCATTTTCCAGTTCATAATTTACACACAAACATAATATAGCAGTAACTTGTACTTTTTTATGCAACAATTATTGACTGAGTAAAGATTTCCACAATGGTTTACCCACCAAATATTTTATCAATGGAGGCATTGGAGGGCAAGGTACAGTTAAAAATCGAGAACTGCCTTTTTAGTCTCTGGGGAATGTCATTACGGCCTCCTCCTGGATGAATCATAGCTCCCAGGAACTGAACATCAATTATATTGGTGAACTCTCCTGGTTTCTCCAGGTTGAAAAACCCATTCTGCTCCATCAGCTGCCTTACAATCTCATTAGTTACCTATGATCAAAGGAAGAAAATAAGCCCAAGAGAGTACATCATGTTTATCAAGCTAGCAGAAAAATACTTAAAATTAATTATATTTCAAAGACTTTTTCATGGAAATCCTAATATGACAGCTAAAAAGGTTATATGGATTCCCTACCTGGTCTCCCCACTCATTGATGACAGGCAAATTAATATCATCTATAAAAATGGACATTTTCTTTCCAGTAGGGGGGCCATAAGTGGTCCCCATCCTTTTGTCCACATAGCTCTCTACTGTCCTCTAAAAGAAAACAATGATTAGCAGAGGGGGAAAAAAAAGGACATCATGGAAAATAAGACAGTAAAATGATGGATGGAAAGATATGGATGACTTAAGCTCCACTAAGAAAAAAGACATTCTGGTCTTTCCTTTATTCTGCACCTGTCATTAAGCCTGCTACACACATAAGGATTTTTAAATCTTATAAGAATTTTTATGGGTTTGAGACCTCACACGTGAAGATAAAAAATCAGGCATTAAACAGATTCATCTGTGTGTGGTGTGCTTTGATAATCTAATCACAAACAACACACACATAACGATGCTGTCCCGCAACTGATCGAAAATCTAGTCCTCCAAGCTGGACATCCGGCATCCGTCAGATGATGATGAAGATCCGTCAAAAAATGAAGAAAAAACATAGCAACAACCGGAAAACAACGATGATTGTACAGGAAAATCTTATAAGACGATAATTGGGCGTTTGCTGTCGTTAGTCGGGAAGAGGGAAAATCGAGACAAAAACAGCCCGATAATCTTTATGTGAGTACCAGACTTTAGTTGCATGATAATCTATGGCAGTGGTTCCCAAACTTTTTTTGCTGGGCCCCCTTTTCATTGACAACAATAATATCAAGCCCCTCCGATCCCAGTACCACATGCACCCTAAAGCTACTACTTCAGGCGAGTTGAGCTTTCAATAAAACAGATGGTGCTTGAGTAAAACAACTCTGCTATATATGACAGGTGAGTAGTTTATTTCAAAAGTAATCAACAGTCTTTTCTTTGTGTTCAGGATAACAAGTCCCCGAGTAGCGTTATTACTTGTTTGGCTTCATACCGTCAGATGCTAATATTTCGAAACATACATCACACTGTGGTCTGTCTTCATTACCCACCATTGACCATTACCATTACTTAACCATTACCTGGTCATGCCTAGGGACGGAAGATATGCCTCATCATTTCTCCTCTAGTTTTTTTTGGTAGTTGAAATCTCTGTTCTTGATTGATCATTGTTTGCCCATTGTTACTTTCACAAATTAGTCTAAAAAGGTAAACAAGCTGTCCTACTTTACCTGAAACATGAGTGGAGTGGTAGCAGAAGAGAAGTTCAGACTCTTGCCCATGTGAGTCTCAGGGTCATATTTTGACATGTAACCCTTAATGATAACAGTTTTGGCTGTTCCTTGTTCTCCTATCAGTAAAACAGCCTGTAGAAAAACAAAAAAAGAAGAAAGAAACAAATACATACATTTTAAGAAAGGAATGATATAACAAAAATGGTTGTCTAGAACAAAGAAATATGCACAGGATGAGAAAGGTCGTGTGGTTAATCATTAGTTCACCGTTTTAACAAATCATACTCAGTATTGACAAGTGTATGTTAATCTGGGCTCTTACAGTGGTGATGCGGCCAGCTAAGCTGCCGTATTATTGATCTCTGTGTGTGCATATGTGTTCAGCTGGTACAAATCAGATACCATTATGTTATGAATGGAAAGATCTTTAAACGGGTGGGATTTCTCTAGAACGTAAAGCCTTACAGACTTCATGAAGAGGGCATGAACACCCTAAATATTCCTGCAAACATCACCCTATTGGTCTTCTGTCACATGAGGGATGACTCAACGCTTTTGATGCAAACATTACATAAGCATGGACAGAAAAATGGAACAACAGTTTTTATACTTCAAACTTATGAGCCAAAACCATTTTTTCTGAACTCAGATACACACTCCTTGAGTTATTTCCTTTACCTTGCCCTGCTTAGCAATAGTTTGAATTAGGAAGTCTGTTCTAACATTGTCAACATTGGGGACCAAGATGGAGCTGTACTCTGGGGTGAAGTCAGATGGATAGACATATTCTTCAACTCTGGTGTTCCAGTGGACCCAATGACCTGAAAGAAAAAAAATTGCATGCATTGAAAACGTGATGCTTCAAAGTACTCTCCAAACATATATAAAGTATACTCTCATATTGTACATATTGTAATAAAATCCAGCATCAATCATAATGATGTAGCCCTTAAAAAAACAACTTTTGTATGTTTTAGGATCTAATCTTTTAGGCAACCTCATCTGCTCATAAATGAATGATTACCATCTGCTGTGACATAATAGTCAAACATTGTATCGTTGCTGTCAGGAGGAACGTCTGGCAAATTTAGGCAGATACTGTCGTTTCCTCTGAGCCAGGACTCCATCTTCTTCCGGTCATCCAGCTCAAGTAAGGAGCCAGCGCTCCACATAAGGGCGAAGACATACAGTCGCTCCAGGTGCTGTCTAGATAACTCACCACTCTGCTCCTGTAAAGTAAGAACCATATTACATTACACTTTTTATGATTTACCATATTTAACAAACAAAAGATAATAGTGGTGGGACAGCCAAGAGAGCATGCACTGTACATATGCACAATACTCAGGCCCTTCTGAGGTCTCTACATTTTCTTAGGTTTTAGACTCTGAAGTGCATTTATCTCTTTTTTTTCCCTCATTAATCTAGACACAACTTTGCATAATCACAATACATGAAAAAATTCAGTGTTTAGATATTAATTACAGGGAAAAAAAAAACTTCACCTGAACAGCAACACATTATATTACACCATGTATAACTGCAGCTAAAATGTAGGACAGCTGCTTGACGGCTCGTATGAAGTATTTGAACTGATATGCAGCACTTTTTTTTTCCAAAGGTTGAGCTTTGCATTTTGACCAAATATCCCCATTTTCTTTCCTTTTAGATCTCTTCTTTTATTTCCAAAGGACAATATTTTAGAAGACTTGTGGCTTATTCAAATAAGGCTTTGCAAGACCAAACTGTGCTGACATGTTCTTTTAAGGCATAAAGAAAAAAAAAAACTTCAGATTAACGTGCAGCAAAAATAGCTTATTTAGGATAATTGCTCATATTATTGCTTCATTGAACTGTTAACACAAACTTGAATGCTAAAACACAGCAAACTTGTGAAAATTTTAGCTTTTTTAGAGGTGATTACACCTGTTAGAAATTAATTCATCTAGTGCTGATCAGGACCTCTAACACATTTGTCAGGTTGAAAGGGATAATGCTACAATGACCATGTTTGGCTACGGGATATTAACACAGAAGAGATGCTCAGTGTCTGGTTTTAACTACACATGTTGCTTGGGAAGTACTCGCTTCATTATGTATTCACTTAATACAGAATGATAAAAGGCTTCTGTGTTCTTTGGCATTTTCACTGTTGTGGAAGTTGTCCTGTATTTTGCTTAGATCTGTGCCTTCACACAATCCTGTCTTAAAACAATTCTCACCAACTCATGGCTTAGTTCTTACCCAGACATACACCATCATCTGACACTAAGAATGCCACAGAGTGCCTCCGAGTGCCTGAATCTTTTAGCCCCTACATAGAATAACTCTTTTTATTTTAGCAGTTATTTTTTTCTGCCGGCAGGACTGGAGCACTTTATCAAATACACAGTATGTGCTGCATAAGTGCAGACTTTTCCCATGGGTGGAAATTTAGACAAGCTGTAATCTTACCTTTGGCGGGATGAGTCCCTGTAGCATGTTTATGGACTGCATGATGACAAAGGCCTCTAGCATGTCCATCTTGAAGTCTAAAGACTGCACACTGAAGCGGTACAGCTCAGAGAAGGAAGAGGAGAAGAGCCGCCTCAGTACCTCTGCTTCCGGAGGAGAGCGTTTCTTCAACCAGCCCTGCGAGGAGCAAGAGCATCACAGTGGTTTGTTGTAATTATATAAGCAGCTTTCATTTTCAACAATATATAAACATAACTACATACACATTTCAAACAATATCCATGCATTCCTGTTCACATAAACACTGTATAGTTGTATGTTTATATTCAGATGAAGTAGAGATGTCAACAACCCAAGGCAATTTATTGCAAATGGTCCTGCAAAGGGGACAGAATCAAATCTGCACTGAATGTGAAGGATTTTGAAATGAACTGCCCTTTTCAGTCAATGCCATGCAGTGTAAAGACCACTGTGTTGTTACATAGATGTAATGTAGCTGCTGTATAGTGTCGTACAATAGCACAAACCACAACATTTTAATGTTTGTTTTTGGAAAAGCATTATTTCAATAATTAGTTTGTAATTTATTTACCTCCAGTATAGGGCTCCAACTGAGCACAGAAGAGCTCATGAATACCATGCCGTTGCGCGACACAGTGGCTGGTGAGGCATTGTCAATGTTATGTGGCTCAAAAACAACCTTACAGTTGGGGGCCATGGGTATACGGTCTCCATTTGCAAGTGTAAGAGTTCTGTTGTCATCCAAAACTGAATTTAGGTTTTCAATCCAAATGGCATCAACAGGTCCATCCAGAACAATCCAGATGTGCTCTCCTGAGAGATAAGACAGTGTACATGTATATAAAAATATACCAAACAGAAAGGGTCATGCTTGTGAACGTTCATTGGGTGCACATTGGGAGTTAACAAGAACCATACAGCTATGAAGTACAGATCTTTTACAACATGAATTGCGTTTTCTATACTGAAATCCTCTAAGATAAAAGCAAAAAGTGCCATGAGTAAACAGGAAAGAGCTGCAAAAAGCTAATTACAGGCATATGCAACATAACTTACTCAAAGATATGCAAAGCAGCATTAAAACATAAAAAGTACATCAGAATATTTCAACATATTTGAGTAAATATCCATAATCTATATTCATACGGTTGCAGACATACATTTTAATGAGTGCAGGTCTTGTACTGAATAAAAAAAAAGAAAGGATGCAAGAATGTCCCTAGATATTTACTTTTCCCTGTAGTGTTAGCACGATTTAATTGCTTTTCTCTAAGTTACTTAGGTTTTCAAAGGAAAAAAAATAAAGAAAACTTATTTTGAAGAATCATTTCTTGTCTGACGAAGGCTCTTTCTCATGCTTTTGCTCTTCCTTTAATGTTGACAGGATACTGTTATAAAACCATTCCTCATTAGGTGCTCATTAGGAGCCTTAGAGGTTATGCTCATCTTTCTATGGACTATGACAGTCATTATTGAAAGTATTTGATGTTGTCAGTATCATACTTTGTTGTAGAGAAGAGGAAAATGACAGTAAAACCTTTAGAAAAATAATTGTGTCTAAAATTATAATATTTCCTTAACATGTACAGCATTAGTGGTATTTTTATATTCAATCTTGAATGTACCTTGAGTTTATATATTTTTTAAAAATACCTATTTTTTCTTCAAAATATAGGCTTTTTAAGACAATGGAAAAGTGTTGAAGAAAACCAGGGTGATTCTTATTAACAGCTGGTCTCTTGTTGCTAAAGAGCAGCTTAATTGCCTCTGTCAGAGATCCCACCGATGATTTTAGATTTTTATATGTCCACATACAAATGCAGTGTTGAGTGAGAAATGGTCCTGACCTTTCTTTGCTCTGAGTGTTTTTCTCCAAAGTGTAGAGAAGATGCCATCAGTCCAATCATTTGTGGCCACATCCAGCCGGCCGAACATCTGAGGTGCAGTGATGGCTTTGGGGTTCATGCGCATCTCTCTGTGAGGTTGACCACACTCTGGAAGAAGAATAGATTGACAGACATTTTCTGTATCAAGTACTAAGAGGTGGGTGTGTTTCTATCTATCTTAAACAAAGACAGCAAATAATAAGACGTTTATTCCATCCAGGTGCCTGTGATTTTCTTATATTTTGTTAGGCTTTCATGCTTACAAATGAGTTTCCTCTTACAGTAATTAAGTTGCATATTTCATAAAAAAGCAAAGCTTTTTTTGCTTTTAAACAGCAAAGCTTTTATGAGCAAAAAGCTAATCTTTTTATGCCAACATTGTTTTGTCTTTAATTAAATCTATATAGCTATATTAAATTCCCCAGTCAGACATAGCTATGGCAGCTTGTAAAGATCTGGGGTGCTAATTAGGTCTATGGGTGCCACTTCAAAACCACAAGCCTTAACTTGTTGATTAAAAAACAAATAAACTAAATGAAATAAACAAAGAAATGTTTCATATATATATATTGCCAGCTAATTTCTTACTGCTGTAGCTAGTTTATATTGCTTTGTAGAAATGATAAAAATCATCTAGGTTATTTAAAGTTAACAATGGTAAGCTATGTTGAAAGTGGGTTTGCTGTAAATGCTGTATCCCTTATTCCTGTTTAAGTTACAGATGACTGTCTTTATTTGTGTTAAAATATATCTTATTTACAATATATACATTTGTAGAGTACTTACTGTCGATTAGCAGCCTAACCGTGTACCACCATCTTTGGCTGTAAATTCATTTATAGAAATGACTGAGCCTCCTTGCTTTAAGTTAAACAAATTAAGAATGAAAGGATATGCACTAAGTCTGTGCTATTATTGCTTTTCATTGGAGCCTCCAAGGTTCAACCAGCATACTTCCACTGCCACCAACGTTTAATTCTACTAACTCTTCATAATACCTGTATTCTACTTGATATACTCAAGTGTTGAAAGTTTTTTTTAAATTTATGCAATTTTTAGTTTATACAGTGTATATCCTTTGTTCTTAATATTCTGTTTGTTTCTGGCTTTTTGTTTTTGGCACATGTAATTAAATACAAACCTAATAATTCTGTTAAGTACTGTTCTGCTCTGACCACCTTGTTTTGTGCCTGGACTTGGATTACATCTGGCTACAAACCATGTTCTTAACAGGGAAATCAGCATTTCGTCATCAGTATGCAAACATATTTAGAGTAGTGCTCCAAATTTAATCAATTCCTATGCTTTAAATTAGGAAACCATGGTGCAGAGTATGAACTTTCTATCGTTTCGTTAACTGTCAAGCTTACAAATGTGTGTCTACAGGGCAAAATATTCTGGCATATTGACATATTGACCTACCATTATGGACAGTAAAAAACAACTATGATGGCCTGGTGAAAAGTCACCTTAAATTTACTTGATGTCTTTTGCAAATGCAAACATACATACTCCAAATACACGCTTCTTACAATTTTGTGTCTTCACTACAAAATCCTACCTGTCATTGCTCTCATCAGTGTGTGTATGCAAGTTGTCTTTCCGGCCCCACTGGGCCCCAGGGCCATCATGCCATGTCGGACCCTCTGAGTTTCAAACAGCTGGATGACCTTTAGTTTCCAGGGAGGGTGGCTGATCAGACCTGCATCCTCAACCTAACATAAAAAAGTGTAAACATGTGTTGTTTCAAATGTTTTTATTATAACTGCTATGCTTATATGTATGCCAAGTTTAATGTCAGGTTCTGAACACATAAAGGCCTCCTATCAAACTGCCATTGGGTATATGGAAGTGTCTATTCGTGGAAGAGAGAAGCTAAATAGCCAGAGAAAGCAGAAAGTTGTAGACATTACTATTTATGGAATTCCTTACTTAGTGCTTACTAGTTCCTCTGCCCTGTTTTTTTTTTTACAGATAGTGGGATTAGGTCCTTGACAAGCAACAGATGGCACCATTTGTATCCCTTTGGGTACTATATCTTGAGGCACTTTAAGAACGACATGAAAAATACAGCAGTCTCATAAGCCATTAGGACTTACTTAGCCACTTAATTTTCTCTCACCCTTTGTTCACTTTTTTCACTGTCTTGGATCACTATATCTCCTATTATATTTCTCCATCCTGAAAAAGGATGAGCTCACATCTCCCTCCTACCTGTTTGTCGATAGCAGCCTCTAGTTCAGGGTATCCCGCTTTATCCAGTTGGATGCCTGGGAAAAGGTCCTCAATCAAACTCAGGAAAAGTGGCTCATCCTCATCGATCTTGGAAACACACACACAGTAGGCACATACAGTTGCAAAAATACATACAGCCAAGAAGTCCTTGTTATTATTATTCTTATAATTAAACATTTAGACTTAATATTTTATTTATTCATATTTACTATAGTAACAATTTCTAAATAAACGTATTTTTAATGAAAATAAAATGATAAAATATTTTATTGGATTTTTATTGTAATGTAACAGACCAGTTTGGAAAGGTTCATGTCTCTCAGAACCCTCATGACGATGGTGGACTCTGTGTCACTGGGGTTGGCTCGTTTGGCTGCTCCCAGAGTTCGGAGAACTGACAAAATGTTCCTCAGGCCAAAGTCATAATGAACCTGGATAATTAAATACAGTATTTTAGATCAAGTTTGCTACCAGACTTGTAAAATGTTGTGATATGTAACAGGGGCTTCCAAATGTTGGTTTATCTCCACAGCAGATTTAAATATAAGTAAGTAGTTAAGCCAGCCAGTGTGTTTACAATGTGACCAAGTATATTTCTACAAACATCACACTGTTCTGTAATGATGTTCTATCATCACATTAGAGACTTATTAATGTGAAAAAAGCATTATGTTGCAGGGCATACATGGATCAAATTAGCAGGTGGGCTTGAAAATCTTCAAACCAATAATTTCAACTCATTTGTGGAATTAAGGTACATTTTGGTCGTCAGAATAATTTTTATTTTTTTTACCTGTTTGGAGAGTTGCTCCTCACACAGCTTGTAAAGGGTAAAAAACTTGCGAGCCAACTCCATGTTGTCTATAAACCCACAACTGGCCAGCTTTACCCTGATAATGATCTGACGGTCAGGAACCATCATGGCTACAGAGCGGAAGTTAATCTTCAGGTTTTCAGGAAGCTCCTGGCGGCCTGCATAACCTGGGTTCTAATTATACAAGAGGAAACATAAGAGTTGAAGATCAGGTATTGAGAAACATGCTTTTAATAACTGTGAGTCAATGTTTTAGGGCAAATTTTATTAAATCTGATATTTTGACATTATATCCTACAAATAACATAACAAATAAACACAAAAATGTGCTGCAGAGTTTTAATTTATTTCAGATGATCAAACTTAAACAAAGAACTTGACACAGTTCAAGCTGTGTTTTCACAGAGCCAAAATTTGATTACTGTGTCTGCATAAACACATGTGAATACATATTCACAGAGGAAATATAAAGAAAATTATCTAGAAATGGTTTTGAAGAGTAATAGCATTTTTAATCTCAAGTCAGTCCAGATCACGCCTTTTAAAAACAAAATTTAAAGCATCTTCAATTATATCAGCAGTTTACAATGGTTTATGTTTGGGTTGTATGGCTCTTTTATAAGCCCTCCCTGTACTTCCATGAACAGATGTGAGCTGCTTGAGGCAGGGTGAACAGCAGCCAGCTTTAGTGACAAATGTGGCATTGATTAAGTTAAAAAAGAAGGAGCTGGGATGGAAGTAGGTTGTAAAGTGATGTGCACAATCAGCAAAATGTAAAAAGATGAAAAAAAGTTTAAAACAAAACATTCTGTATGAGATGAACCGGTTTAATATGTTGAAGCATTTAGGTACACTTTACTATGTCTGCAAAAACTGTGCTGGCGTTTTTGAGATAACAAAATCATGTCACTGACCATTGTAAGGAAAAGACCAAACTCTGGATTCATGTCAACATTGTCTCCATCAGTGAAGACAAAGTTTTTGCGACGTTCCTTCTTGCTAGTAAGAATTATGGCAATCTGCTGGGCTGCCACCGACAGTACTGGGAGGTCAATGCGATTGAATTCATCAAAACAGCCCCAGGAGCCAGACTGGGCCAAACCTGGAAATTACACAGAACTGAATAGTGATTCTACTGCAAAGTTACTAATACATTTTTTAATATACATATACTGTCCCAACTTCATATGTCTACCATTAGTTTGTGAAAAAAAAAAGAAATAAAAATAAACCCCACCCATATTTTATTTCAATATACATTTTTAGGAACACTTTTCTATGTTACTAAAATAAATAAATTTGTGAGTTTTACCTTTGAATATTCTTCCTAATCCTCTGAAGTCCATTTGGTCAGAACAGTTGAACACCACAACATATTTTCCCAGACAGCGACCCATGTCTTTTGTGGTCTCAGTCTTTCCTAATAACAGAAGATAGATTTCTCATATCCTAAAATAAAATTCAATTATTTTTATGATGCAAGGACATTCTCTAGCGCATCTACTAAATCTAACTCCTAAACACTGTGGTTCTAATCGCAGATGGATGCTGCCCTTTGTTCTTTTGTAACTCTTTACTTGTAAGACCTCAGCATATGCAAAACCACCTCTCATATTCAAATTAAACAATGAATGAAATAATGCATGACTCCATTTTTTTCTTCCCTCCCTGTCTTATTAATAATTTTTTAACCCTTGAGTCTAATAAAAAAAGATTAAATACTGCCACACTGGTGGCATGCTGTATCAGCAAGTCTTGCATCACTTAAAAAACTGTGCACGACCATATATACATGCATATAGAGCTCTGGAAAAAAAATAAGAGACCACTGCCAATTTTTATTAAATGAGAATCTCTGAGTATCTCTACACAAGCTTATTTCATTCTGCTTTATGAGGACAGCAAAGCTACAGTCTGGTAGAGGATGAAAACAACTTGAACTGAAAGGGATGATGGCAAACTCATCACTCAAGAACCAGACTGTCAAACACAGGGGTGGACTGAGACTGGGTTTAAGTGCACAGTAAAAACGTTAGAAACAGGCTCCTACAGGCAGGACTAGAGTCATGCAAACCTTAATCAATGAGAAAAAAGACCTCAGAGTGAGGCTGAAAAAAGATAACAGGAATTGGACAGTAGAAGACTGGAGTAAGATCATCTTCTCTGTTGTTTAATGGTTAGATGGAAACCTGGCAAGGCTTACAAGCCAGTGTCTTTTAACTGACTGTTTAATATAGGGGAGGATCAGTAAGGATCGGGGGGGGGGGGGGGCGGGTTTGGGTCTCCCCAACCCTCGTCACCTCCTCGAACTCTATGTTTTTATTTTCTCCTCCCCCAACTACCGCCCTCCCCCCAAACACCCCTCCCCCCATT
>JBAMHW010000006.1:22314420-22351349 GCA_037177495.1 Rhadinocentrus ornatus
ACCAGCATCAACAAGGGGGGAAATTGGGTTTTCCTTTGTCAGCTTAGTTAGGTTTTTGTGTGTTACCCCTTTTTTGTGTCTTTTTGTTTGGACTGACCAGTCTCTAAATAAGTCTACCATTGTGTCTCAGTTGTTAGGTCAGTTTGTTTCATTTTTTTGTTTGGTTTGTTTCAGTTATTTTTGCCATAAGTTATTTAAATAGAGTTCTGTTGTGTTGACCTCTTTTATGTGGCAGATTATTCATTGTTAATTGTTTTGGACAACTTTTTTCAAGTTAAAATAAAAAACCTTTTTTTGAACTTTAAATCTGTGCCTGACTGTCCTTCACTGCTCGGTCCATCCCAGGGCAAGAGTACTATGCATTACTGTGTTAAGTCTGTGTCTAGTGTGTCCATACTGTATATCAGGGCTGCTCAATTTGGTCCTACAAGGGCCACAGCCCTGCAGGTTTTCAATGTTCCCCAGCTCCAACACATCTTATTGAAATATGAATGTTCAGCACAATGACTCATAAATTTGAGTCAGGTGTGTTGGAGCAGGGATGCATTGTAAACCTGGACTGCACCCCTTTTAGGACCTAATTGAGTAGCCCTGTTGTACATGCTTACCTCAATCTCTTCTTTATATTTTAGCAAAGGCGCCTCCATAATGTTACGTAGCTTGAAAGTCTCAGTTTCCACCTCAAAGGTATGCCCAGTCACCTAGGTAGAAAATAAGAAAGCCACAGTTAATAGTTTTTTTAGTTAAAAAAATTAGGAGTGGATGACTCTAAAGAGAATAATGGGTGCATGCTGGTGGTGCTCCGTGTTTCACTAACCTCAGTAATTCGCTTCCAGTGTCGCGTCATCATAGCTTTGTTAGTCATGAGTTCCAACAGGGGGCAGCACTCACTGAAATCATCAATGGTTTTCTTCAGGTCCAGGAAGGCCTGCCACTCCTTCAGAGCACGGGGCAGTTTGCGACATCTTTAATTCAGAATGCAATTGTCAAGCTACAGTATGCTACTTAACCTCAGCTTGTCAGGTATTAATAATAATTTGTAATGTCAGGCACATATATCTCTGCTCTTTGCTCTCTACCTATAAACATATATAGAAAAATTTCCTTTCAGGTAAAACGTGTCACGACTATCAAACCTTTGATTGAGCCTCACAGACTAACCAAGATGTTACTTAGCAACACAAACAATTGAAGTTCAGAGGCTGTGAAATCTTTCACACTTATTCATGAAAACCGTGAAACATGCAGCTTGTAAGGTGTCAAGTCTTACATAAAACCACAAGTTCATGCACCCGCACTGTTGTACAACTGTGATGTATTTTCCTCAGAGCAACATCTTTAAAACTGAGACACAGCATTTCTGCCACAGGGAGCAGTTGTCCTGTCTTTTTCATTGAAAATAAACAACTATATTGTGACTTCTATCTGCTTTTAACTTTCAACTAGTTTCTCACTGTCAGGGGAAAAAATTGAGACATTTACAACATTTTTTTTCCACTAAATAAAACAGTTTAGGTGGTGTTTACTGACCCTTACTCTCCCTTTATTTTCCCTGACACAAATTTTGAAAAAACCTTTGCAGAGGATGGGGTGCAAAAAAAGCACTGATGTGGGAACAGACACTGTAAAGTAATTCCACTGGAAAAAATGTTGTTATACATATAGAGAGGATAAGTGATGTCTCTTAAAGCAAGGACATCCTTATGAAAATCCACTGCCTCCTTCTAATACCTGTTGTGATAGACACCAACCTCCATGAGCAACATGACAACTCGATTGTGTGAAAGCCACAATCTCAGTTTAAGCAGTAGAACAAGCTTTTATGTTTGTTTCTGGTTCAGTGGTGGATTACCTTTCCTAGAAGTGTCCGTTTCGCTTGCAGTTTAAGCAAAGGTCAGCGCAAATGTGGCTAAAACAGTTCAATACTGAGTAGCTGAAGTTGCCTTAATGAAATTTTGAGACAAACAAACAAGGAAAAAAAAAAATCTAACCTTGTTTGAAAATCTAGCAGCTCATTATTGATCTTCTCAATGTGAATGTCAGCCCAGAGGAACTCATAGTAACCATTAACTGTTTCGATTACACTGTTGTAAAGGCCATACAACTTTTGCAGCAGAGCCAGTTGCTTTCTTATTTCCAACAGCTGAGGATGCTGGGTAACAGGAAGTCCAAACAGCTCCTCTCCACCAGTGTAAGTGATATACTTCCTGAAAAGATTGTCAAATCGATTCTGAAGAAGACAATAACACAACCAATTCAGTTACTGTATAATAGAACAAATTAACAGTACTTGACATAAAGTTTTACTATGAATGCACTTCTCTGACCATTGTAATGACTGGAAAAGAATATTTTTTACAAACACAATTCCTCTTTAAACATGATTATCATGTAACAGCTTTAGTAAAGAACAATAGATTTGACCCATCTTATAAACACACTTTTTCATTTGTGACGATGATCTATGATCTTGTATTCATATAGTGAGAAACCAACCTGGAACATGATCAGTCTGTCACTGGCATCCTGGGGAGCTAGCCCCACCACCATAGGTCCATCCTGAAGCACAGGAGAGTCATTCGTAATCCAACCATACTAATTATCTGCTGCAATTTACATAAGCAGCCTGAATGGAAGTGAGAACAATACTAAAAGATATTTGCTATTTTGGCCTCTACTCTTCTTTTACCTTCTCATAATCCTGGTAAAAGTGTTGACAGTCCTCCTGAAAAGTCTCCACGTTGCTAACAAGCTCTCCTCGGAAGTTTGGCTGCAAAGCAACAAGTTCATTCTGTACCTCTGTAGTCCGGGACAGAAGCTTTTCCCAGGAATAACGCAGAGTATCCACCTTATCAACCTCTTCTTTGGCCACTGATAGTTCGTATTTATGAAGCATGGCATAGGACTCCTACAGGAAAGAAAAAAAAGTATTCCAGCTCACATCTGAAGTACAAATAATGGCTCATGTAATAATATCAGCAATGAATTTAGAAACATAAAACATGGTTTCACTCTGAATTTCTGCAAGGCCTCCAAGCCTCTGACACAGGATTTAATTTTACTTACATAAACATTACTTAGATACTCTTGAATACATGAACACAACCAAACATCTGATCTTTGTTCCATCAAGTACATTTTTGTGGAGATAGTAGAGAAAGCCAGAAACAACTATCTGGAAACAGAATAGCTGCTATGTGTTAGTGTACCTCTATAGGTCCAACTTGAAAATCAATAGATATCTGCTGCTCTCTGATCTCCTTGAGTGCAGCCATAGCAATGCGAATGTCATCCAGGTCTTTGATCTGTCTGTTTAGTTTCTTTCCTGCCTCATCAACAAAAGCAAAGATTTGTTCCATCTCTGAGCGATATTTTCCATTGCAGTACAGTCCATAGTCCACCATCCAGTTTTTAGTTTCAGCAGTGAGGGACATCTTCAAGGATGCTGAAATATATTACATATTACATTTATTATATATTACATATATTATAATTTCATATATTTGTAAATTCCCTCTCTTATAATAAAGTATTCTTATTCCATGCTTGTACCAGGAAATAAAAAAAATAAGAAGATATCAATCTCTGCTTAACTGAAATTTAATTTAATGGCTGTCCAATTAACAACTTAGTCAAACCTGTGAATAAAGCCAAAGCTCCTACAGTAATATACTCCGGTTCAGAGTTTATTTCCAGCTTGAGATCTCGATAGAAAAGGATCTGGCTCTCAAACTCTGACAGCAAGGGATTCCCTTGAATGAATCTATAACAAGAAGGAGACAAAATATAAATAAATACTAATGTGATCACTTCTAAGATTCATTATGCTTAAGATACCTCTGCATGGTGTCTTCACGGTCTTTTCTCCAGATGTGATGGTAATGACTAAAATGCTCTAAAGCAGTAACCACTTCCTGCACAATACCATAGAACAAAAGATTTGTACCGTAACGTATGGGCATCACTGAAAATGTAACATTTAAAATTATATGAAGACAAAAAAGTCCCTGGTTTAGCCAGAATCCATATCTAAATCATATTGGACCAGTTTAGTACATATTATGTTTATTTACCTTTTTGGTGGAAGTAATAGAAGTGCTGAGAACAGAAACCAACTTGACAATCTCCTTGTTCTCAGACACACTTTTGAAGTAATTTCTGGCTTGGAACGGAATGGCTTGGATCACAGATGCTGAAATATCTGAGATACTGCCATCTGGGAAGCAAATAGTTATGAGAAAAGAAGTGATCATAAAATATTGAGTTGATAGAGATGTACATTAACATTAGACACTTGTTGGCCTCTTTTGAATCCTCTTAATCCTTTAAAAAAAAGAAAAAGAAAACATGTTCAGAGCAAAGTAAATTAAAAGTTTCTGTAGAACCATGTAATCCTTTGGGTAAATGTGCCTAAAAGGGCAGGTCTATTGGCACAAAACTTTTAAATATCTCTTGGACAAATCATGTCAATCAAGATGGTTTTATTGTGCTGAGCTGTGAAATATGGAGATCTCATTGAATGCTGAAAGTTGTATTACAACACAGATTATATGAATAAATGCCAAATAAGATAAATTGTTAAGTTGAGCTAGGGAAGTTTAGTTAGGTAAGTTCATTAGTTCTCTTATACCTGCCAAGCTCCTGTGTGTTGTTGCTCCATCCTCTGATTCACTCTCAGAACTTTCTTGTTTCAGAGCTGCCATCCGTCTTTCATTAATATTTCTCTAGAAAAAGAAAATGAAATAAGAAAAAAAGACCTCAGAGGGTTTTTCTGGAAGGTTACCAGACCAAACATTTAGAATAAAAAATAATTAATTAAAATTTTAATTAAACAATCAAATGTATTAGTTTCAAAGTATTATTGGCCTTATCCTGTCGAGCACACCTTGGAAATTCTTTCTTTATTCCACTGGCTTACTCCTTTGCTGACACTGACCACGCACTCCACAACCCGGTTCAGAGCCAACTGGACCTCCTCCAGGGTTGGAACCATGGCAATGTTAGGTATGGCAAGGGTCACATTGACTCTGAAGATTGTCTGCTGACTGCTGCTTTTTCCACGGCTAATTGAATCATTCTCACCTACAGCAAGAGAATAGCAAAACTATGACGCATTACAATATGATGTGATTTAAAAGATCGACAGGAAAGAACAGCCAAAAATAAACTTTACCAAAGAGAATTAATGGTACTCTTAACTGCTGATACAGAGTTTGCGTTCACATGGTTTTGCTATAGTAACAGTAACTAGGAGATATCTTTATTTAGGAAATGCACTCCAGTGGTATCAGTCGAGATTTAAAAGAAGTTTCTTACAACTGAAACAATATCCACTGTACTATTATTTTTTTTTTCATGTGCTCCCAAATATTCACTTGAAGCACCGTGTGGCTTTTATAAAACGTTTTTAATGTTTCTGGTTTTGAGCTTTAAGGTAAGAAAATAGTAATCTAAGACCTACCCAAGAAATGCATGAGTGAGGATGTATGTATGCGCTTGCGCAACATCTCTAGGGTGTTGCGTGTTACTCTGAGCAAGGCATCCACATTTCTGTGATTGAAGTAGGAGAGCAGCTCCTGGGCTTCCTCCTCCATCACTTCCATCAGATCTCTCTTCTTCTTCTTTCTCGCCAAAGGGGAGGAAGGGCCAATGCTAGCAGGAGGAAGCAATGTATTTCTTGAGAAGAGACGACCTTCTGAGTGGCGCTCATCTTCACCTAAGGAGACAACATATTAAAGTCAAAATAAGTAGCATCAAAACTGCAGTCGAAAGAGAAAGACACGTAGAGCGTTCTTCCTCCCTCCCCTCCTCCCCCTCGGACGGAGAACATAGCACTAGAAAACATCATGATGACGAGCGAAGATGATTCACACACAGTAAGTTGCTATGCTTTGCAATGCTAGTGCTAATTTCACTCGCTAATTTATGTTAGCATAAAATAGAGTGTAAACAAAAGCTACATTAATCAACAAATGCCACGCAGAAGCTGTTTTCCTTAGTCTCACTAAATAAATTAATTTGATGGTAATTTCATAAGTTTATAAAGACAAACACACTATTCACTTGGCCTTAACATCATTACTGCAGATTCTTTTGCCGACATAAAATACCAAATGCTGCACTGTTGTATGGCAACTTGGGGAGTTGCATATGATTGATTAAGGAAACAGGAAGTAGGAAAGAGCTACACAGTGCACTGAAGTAATTTTGAAACTTACTCTTATTCTGAAAGGAGAAAAGCTTGACAAAGACATTGTTGATGTTGAGAACAAATTGTTTATAGGGAAGCTTCCTTTTATCCCTCGCAACAAATGAGAACATTTAAAATTATTTTTACTGAAAAATTCCCAATGATCGTCCAAAGGCATGCATGTTAGGCTAATTGGTTACTCTAAATTCTCCACAGGAGTGAGTGTGTGCGTGAATGGTTGTTTGTCCCTATCTGTGTTGGCCCTGCGATGGACTGGTGACCTGTCCAGGGTGTACCCTGCCTCTCACCAGATAAATGCTGGGTTAGGCTCCAGCTTACCCTGTGACCCGTAATGGAATAAGTGGTTTAGAAAATTAATGAATGAATGAAAAATTCCCAATTATTTAGCCTTTAACTGGATACATTAAAGGCTTGAGCAACAGTTACCCCGGATCTGTCAAAGACTGTATGTGTTTATCAGACAAGGTAGATTCCATTTCAAATGATCCTACTCTATTTGTCCTTGAAAGGAAAACAAGAATGTACCTTCACTGTCAAGGTGGTCTATGGTCTTGCTTTCAGGGCAGCTTTCTTCCTCAACCTTTTCCTTTTCCTCCTTCTTCTGACTGTGGTCAAACTCCATCAGCATGTTGATCAATTCATTCGCAGCCTCCTCTACTAGTGCACTCTTAATATTTAGATTCTGGGCTTGTTTAATGCACAGCTCCTACACAAACATGTATAGAATGACAAATTATGTAAGATTCACTATTAATGTTTTATTCCATAAAATACAAGCTAAAGTTCAACAAGAAAATCAGTTAGACAAGAAGTGTGGAGAGCATGCAGTATTTCAAAGACTGTGCATGTTATATGTAAACTTAGTATCTTTTAAACTATGGTAGTGGAAAAAGCATGATGGGTAGGTTTCCTGTGGTAAAACTATAACTGCACAATGATTGTCCTCTCTTATTTAAAAGAAATATTTTTTATCCATTTACCCTGGTGGTTTGAACAAATGTCTCACAGGCAATTGGTTCATCCTCTGGCAGAACGCACAGCGTAGATACACTCATTTCCCGCAGTACTGCATCTATCCGAAACTCCACCAAGTCATTCACTCTATCCAACAATAGCTCCAGGTCAACTGTAGACACAGAACAAAGAAGACCCAAAGAGGAATACAGCCAGAAAATTAAAGGATTGAAGGGAAAAACACAGGGAAGAAGGAAAGAATTGAGGAAGGATGGGTAAAAAGGGAGCAGATTAACAAAATGAGAATGCATACTGTAGGTGGACAAAGTGGACTGTAAAGAGCAACATAATGTATGTCAGAGATACCTGTGAGCGCAAAATGAATATATTTATGTAACTTTCACCACATGCTGCCAGTGTTATTTGCAGTATGTTTACCTTTCAGAAAAAAGGCATCGATCTGGGTTTATCTTTTTGCTTACCCAATGCTTTGTCGATGCAGCTGAGATAGTTGTCTATGTTCAGAGATGTCCAGCTGAGGGAGATCAAACCTGGTTGTATAGCTTCATCCACCTGTTAAGTAAATGATATGTGCTATCATGATGTCCTTTTGGTGTACCTTCTGTCCTGGTGGTTGTCTTACAAACCAGTCAAAAAAAGAATTTACTAGAGCTTTACTATTACCCACATTTACAACATTGTAGATTTTTCTCTGTTTTGCTAAAATCTGCCAAATCTAAAAATTTTCTAGGACGTTATTGCTGTCCAAAAAAGACAAAAACATGAAAAGTTTTTTCTTCCTAAAACTTTGGACAAAAAGAGGAGCTTGGAAATAGATCTGTACTTGCTCATATCTGGCTTATCTATACATTTTTTTAAGAGAAGGTTTATTAGTTACATGTTTAAAACAGGATGGGATGGTTGCATTAAAAAAAGCTATTGTTTATACTGACGAAACAAACAGTCCAATAGATTCCAAAACTTATGTTAAAAAACTGTGTGAAAACAAAGTCTAAAGCACAATGGGTACATTTTGTATGAGATATTGTGTCAGTTATTTAGTGAAATTACTGACTATTTGAATATTTGATTGAATATTGGATATAATCAGTTTTAGAGGAGAAAATGTTTCAGAAATCCTCAGCAATACATTGGCAGCAGAGTTGAGAGCAGTGTCAAAACTTCGAAAAAGATCTTTAGGACTGTGAACATTTTTAAAAATAATAGAAGTAAAGTACTTGGCTCCTGCTGCTTTTATGGCCTGCTGATAGTTTGTCAGATAGCTTTTATGAAACCTAAAGCTTACCTTTCTCTATCGCCATTCAGCTCCCATACTTAGCTGCCTAAGAGCAAAAGTGTCAATGTTCATCCAGCTGAGCTCTGGCTCTGGGCTTTCTGGCTCTCATAGTAGCCACAAAGTACAAGATATCACCACAGGTTGAATAAAACTCAGCAATTAGTTGGTCAGTGTTTGCTAGGAAGGGGTGGAGGTTATTGCTTCTGAAAAAGGAAGAGGTTCTCTAAGTTTATAAGTCAATTACAGTACAGTTGCATGAAACTTTGCACTTTTACCTTCTCTTTGGGACCTTAGTAACAATTGAAATTACACAAGTACAAGTACTTTTTATTTATTTGGTTGATCAGTACTTTAAATGACATTAAAAAGTTTTCTAATGACTGAAGGGGTAAAAAAAAATTATAAATTAAAAATAACGTCATGTCCATTTTCCAATCATCCAAACTAAAATATCTCAGTGTCTCGTATTTAGTTTTCTTTTATCTCCTTTGTTTTAGTTATTAAGTTATTAGAAAAATTAAACACCATCACCATTGATGGCATATCTTCTAAGCTCCTTGTGTGAGGAAGCCAGTTTTTAGCATAACAGCCTTAACAAATATATTCATATCAGCAATAATCCATCTTTTACCACAGGCTCACTGTATAGACAATGTGTTGTGGACATAAAAGTACAGGTTTTCTGTTTCAGTGTTAAATGATGATGAAAAAAGAATTTTTAAGTAATTTTGTTAGTATTGTGTACATATATGGCCTGACATTAGTTTAATGTTTTTATTTAAAAGAGACAATGTATATTAATGGACATAAAAATATCATGACTAATCCCCAATTAATGCCATTGCCCAATCTACATCCAGCAGCAGCTGGTTAGCTCGATTGGTAGAGCATCAGTCACCTGTGTGGTAGACCAGGGTTCGAATCCCCCAGGGGACTGACATTAACACATTCCAGTTGGGTCCTTAGGCAAGACCCTTAATGCTACTGCCTAACCATTGTAAGTCGCTTTGCATAAAAGCGTCAGCTAAATGACTGTAATGTAAATTTGCCAGACTTAGCAAGTGGTTACCTTCCATCAGTAGTCCATGGCAGATCAAGAAAATAAAAGCACAATTTACAACAATAATGACAAAGAATCAAAAACCAAAATTATCCACACAATCCAACACTTGAGATATAAGACATTAGTAAAAGAATAGTCGTTGGTGGTTACATGTCTGGTTCCTCAATATACATTTAAGGATGGTGGAGAGAGTCCTTGTAAAGCCTTATAAATTAATATGTGCCAGTTTAAATTTTTTTTCTTCAAAATTAAAACTATTTTATTTCTGAAGTGTTAGGCAAAGATGAAAGGAAAATAAATTTTTATCAAATACTTTTAAAGTGTTTTTGTATAAAGATTCTTTTGGTTTTAAAGTATTCCTGCTTGTCAGTGACCAGTTAGGAATAGAATATTGAATATGTAAAAAAAAAAAAAAAAAAAAAACTGAACGAAGAAACATTTTAGCAGCATTTACTGGCAATGATGATCTAATTTGTCTCAAATAACAAAGATTAACATTTACAATTTTACAGTTTTTTTAACATGATTTTCAAAAGATAATGTCAAGTCTAAGATATTGAAATTCATCGACAATCTGTAGCTCCTCCCTTTTTAAAAATACATGTGGGTTGAGCAAAAGACCATCCACATGTTCCTGCTGCAAAACAGGAACAATTCTGAGTTCATCAGTGACTTTAAGTAAGATTAACTTGATTTTATTATGTGTGCTGGAAATAAAAATAAGATTTTGTAAAGGATTTTTCCTAATTTATGTGGAATTTATTACATCAAGAACCCCCTTTTGGGGCCTTTTTTCCCATTAGAAACATTTACTCAAAAAATTATTTTGACAACCATTATTTCTTTTTAAAAGTTTTCTTAGTTTGCACAGGGGCAGGATAGCCATGCTATTGTTAGCGTGTATAAAAATGTATTTCTTTAAAAAGTTGGGCTGTAGTCATCCATTCATTAGCTAGTTTCAGTGTTAGCTAGCGAGCTACAGTTAGCAGCTAATACATGAATGTAGTCCAGAATCCAAACAGAAATTTGACCTGCAGCTTATGTTGTCATTGGTGCTAGTTAAAACAATCTTTTTAGTTTATTTTAGGTACAGACTTTCATTAAGGGCTCCTGTCATCAGACTAAATTTTTTTCGTTTCTGTGATAATCTATTAATTCAGCAAAGCCATAAGCTCCACGTTAAACTAACATGTTTGCTGTTTTATTTTGTTTTTTTCCAGTACTGAAACAGATAATAAAGGCTGTTATTAAAACCTGTAAAGGCTAATTACATACACCTGTGAAATTTATATGGTACAAAGCATGTAATGCAGTGAATATTGTTACAAAAATTATGTGCATTAAATTATACATTAATCTAAATATGAATACATTTGTTGCATTGTCATTTTTTAATTGAATTTTTTAAAGTTTGTTTTAATACTTTTAATACTTTAATACTTTTAATCACATATGTTGTACAGTATGCTACAGTATTATTTAGATTATAACACCACATCAGTTAAGCTTATACCAGGTCTTACCTTAGCAACATGTGGCATGGCCAGCTGTTCAAAGACGGTCTGAATCTTGGCGCGTACTCTGATGTTTTCGTTCAACATGAGCTGTAAAACACAGATGACAGATGACAATATATTATCTCAAGCTAATGTTGATTCAGTCAGTTGAGACTGTTATCAGTGCAGATAGAATTTCTCTTTTTCTCAGCCTGACTACATTTTTTGTCTGATCCAAAATATTTTCCTGCTGTCTTTATTAGCCACATTTTCATGTTGTGCAATAGAAATATTACTAATTAACAAAAGGTTAAGGTGAAAGAACTTTGGGTTAAGAAATTAACCCCAGTTCTCTGAACCATGAGTGAGATGACCTCTGCTCTGTAAGGGAGGGACTTCCTCCCACTATAAGAGCTTGACGTGACCATCTCTCTCTAGTCTAGGTAAGCACCCCTTTTCCTTGTTCCAGGCAAGGAGGGTGGCCTGGTGAGATATCTTACTCATATTTCAGAGAACCGCACAGGGCAAAGAGCATGAAGCTGTTCATGCTCCTGCAACTTCAAAGGCGGCGGGTAAAAGGCCGACAATTCGATGGGGCGGTATGACAGGGCCGGGTTGAAGACATTCGGCACAAATGAAGGGTTTGGCTTAAGCAGAATCTAAGAATTCCCCATCAGAAACTGCATACAGGCTGGGTTAACTGACAACACCTGGATATCACCCACAA
Source organism: Rhadinocentrus ornatus (assembly GCA_037177495.1). Taxonomy (NCBI): domain Eukaryota; kingdom Metazoa; phylum Chordata; class Actinopteri; order Atheriniformes; family Melanotaeniidae; genus Rhadinocentrus; species Rhadinocentrus ornatus. The sequence continues at coordinate 22,326,169 of JBAMHW010000006.1, forward strand.
GCTTGGCTGAAACCATTGCAAGCAGCAAATCCCTCTTAAATTACAACATTTTCAGCTCAGCTTGCTGCAGTGGCTCGAAGGCGGGCGCAACAGCGCATCCAGCACCACCGGCAAGTCCCACGGAGCGGTTAGTGTCCGGGAGACTGGGCAGAGACAATGTGCGCCTTTCATTAACTGACAAACGAGCGGGTGCTGGACCACCGTTTTGTTCCCAAAACCTAAATGGCACGCCAATATGGCAGCCAGATACACATTGACTGTGGAAAAAGCCAAACCTTTATCCAACAGCTCCTAAAAAAATGTCAAAACAGTGAGAATGGGGCTCTAAAAAGCCACCACACCTGCTGCTGCACACCAATCCTAAAATGCACACCATTTGCCATCATATACGCTGCGCATGGAAGAGGATCTGTCGCTTTGAATGGTGTTAATAACGTTCTGTGGAAGCCCGGAGGTGTCCAAGTTCAACCTCTCACGGGCCAAGCCCACAAACCATGCGCTCTAGGTGAGGGTGGAAAATATCCCCACGCGCCTGTGACAGAAGATCTCTGCATGGGGGTAGAGGTCACAGCTGGCTGCAAAGCAGCTGAAAGATTTCTGCCAGCCAGTGTTTCCCGGGCCACCAGGGTGCTATCAGGATGAGGGAGTTGCCCTCTCAAAAGAGGCAAAAATGTCTCAGCGCCAATGAGACCGCCAGAAGCTCCAAGTAGTTTATATGAACCGATTGCATCTGTGAACTCCATGAACCATTCACTGCCCCGCCTTCGTGTGTGGCACCCCATCCTAACATGGAGGCATCCGTAGTAACAACCTTTCCTTGTTAACACAGTCCCAATGGCAACGGCTGTGGTCAGAAATGCTGTGCGTTTCCAAGGACACAACGGCAGGATGCATGTCAGCGAGATCAGGACTCGTCAGTGACCATGACGCGTCTGACTCAGTTAGAGTGACTCAACCCACTGCTGGAACAGGAGAATGTGCAGACGGCCGAATGGAATCACCACCAGCACCGACGCCATCAGCCCAAGCAGTCTCAGACACAGTCGGAATTTTAGCCATGCCCCCCTGTGGAAAAGTGCCAGACAAGCCCGAAGAGTTTTCACCCTTTCCACAGAGAGACGTGCCCGGAAGTCGACTGAGTTTAGGGATAAGCCTATGAATGTAATGTCCTGAGTTGGGCACACAACCTCTTTGTGAGACTGTGCTGCAAAAAGCCAGTCGTCTATGTACGTTGCCAGGCGCGTTCCCCTCTCCCTCAGGGTAGCGATGGCTGCCTCGGTGCTATTTACAAAAACCTGTGGACTTAGAGAAGGACCAAACGGGAGCACCAGACATTCGTAACATTTCCCTTGGAAGGCAAATCTGAAGTATTATCTGTGTGGGAGGTAAATAGGGACGTGAAAATAAACGTCCTTTAAGTCTATAGAAACGGACCAGTCGCCTGGACGTATAAATCATATTAGAGCTGCATGCGTCAGACTTCTGAATGTGAACTGTCTTAAGTATCTGTTCAGAGCACGCAAATCTAGTATCAGCCGCAGACCCAGAGAGAAAATATCTCGAATAAAAACCACTCTGGCTCTGCTCTGACGGTAGAAGCTGAGTGGCTCCCTTGTTCTGCAGGCTGAAGATTTCCTCCTGCAAAATACAAGCCCTGTCTCCCTGCAGTATCCCGTTGAATTGAGGTAGGGTGGAGGCGAACTGGAGTCTGTAACCTCTGATTACAGTCTTCATTACCTAGTCCGATGCTCGACACATCCTGGCCGAACTATAATCTTATAGTGGGAGGAAGTCCCTCCCTTACAGAGCAGACGTCACCTCTGTCTGCCAGTCAGGACTGGCGTAATGAAGACGGGCTTCTGGGGACAGCGTCTGGGGGCTACGCCAACCTTACAGCCATATATGACAAATGCCAACTTTTCCTACATAAATGTTTTACTTTTACTTATTTTTCATCTTCTCCTTCTCGCTCTCTCTTTTGTCTCTTTTGTCTCCCAATTATTTATTTATCCCAAAGGAAAATTTCAAATTGATGGTGTGGTCCTTGCTTGAGAATCCTTAAAACTACAAGTTGTATGTATTTCAGTGTGCTCAAACCATGTTTTTCTTTTTTTCACCGACCCACCTGTAATTTGTTGTAGTTCTTTTTGAGAGCATCCTGTTTTTGCTGCAGCAGAGCAGCAAAAGGAGGGATCTCCAAATTCATTCGTGTCATGCAGTTTGTCTCCCTTATCTGGGTCTGAATCTCTGGGTCAAAGTTCACCATCAGCTCCCCTGTCTCTTGAGACCGTATCAAAAGAGAGGCTTGCAGGCCAACCTTGGCATCCTCCATCTGTACAGAACATATCACTGTTAATCGAGGAGTTTAGCACGTTTTTTCTAAAAATTGAGGAAGTGGGAAAAAAAAGATGAAAAGTAAAAACACAGTAAAAAGTGAGAGAAGGTAGTGGGTAAGTCGCGTATACCATTTTTTTTTTACCATATACAAGACTACTGTAATTGATTTCCTTCACCTTTGTCCTCCAGCTTTGATGGTAGAGCATCTCATACTCCAACAGGACCCTTGCTACCCTGTTAAAGTTCTTAATAATCCTCTTGGCTTCTGGTGTGGTAAGTACGCCTGGATGCTACACAGGGACAGAAAAGCGCCTTATAACTTAAAGGGAAAAACCCAAAATTTCAACAAAAACAAAACAGACCCAGCAGAACTGGGAAATGTCCAAAATTCAGTATAACCTGTTGAAAGAGATCCATTGGACCCTGGATTCGTTTGTACAGCTGCCGTGACCACATGATTCGGCCTGCCACTGGAGGCAAATCCCTGCCAGTGGGAGGTTCTGCCTTCTGCTTCACGTAGATGCGGGATACCATTTCAATGTCCCGACCATAATTCTGCAAAATGCGCTGATACTTATCATCAATGTCAAGATCAGGGATTCCCAATCTGTTTAAAGGATCCAAAAAAGAAAGAATTTTAATTATCAAAGTTAATTTTAACTTGAAAACAAGCAACATAATAAAAATGAAATACACACGATTGGAATTCCTTATCTCACTGCAATGTCCAGTTTCTGAGAGGTTTAACTGCTTCTTTCATTTCATTTGATTAGGAACTAGTTTACTAATCTAAAATACCAAGTGGATCCAGGTAGTTACATATAGATAATTTACCATTTTAGACAGTAAATTCTATCACTCAGGAGTAAGAAGCTTTAAAAAGCAGATGTGATTTTGTTTTCTTTTTTTTAATGCTTGACATTGTATTACCTTTCAAATTTCTTCAGCACATTTAATGCTCTTTCAGTATTTTGAATCTTTTCAAAGGTGCTATCCATGAAACTCTTCAGCTGATTCTGGAAACACAAGCATCCAAACAAGTGTAATATTTCATAAACAATTAACCCTGTCTCACACCAGAAGATATGTTACTCCATAGAGTGAAGGCTTGCACATACTCAGCTTTACTCGCTCCGCTTAAACCTTACACCTTTAAAAATATCACAAGCAGTCTGGCCAAGATTTCCAATATTCCAATAATGAAAATACAGGACTTCATTCAATGCACTCGTCACTGCTTGAATGCAGATTAGGTTCAAAATGTTCATAAAAAGTTAAACTCTCACATGACAGGAAGTGGTTTTGAGGTTCAATTTCAGCAAATGTAATATACATCTTTTGCTCAGCAAATTATTTTTTATGTTCATGCAACCTGACCTTGTTGCATGACTGGTCAACATTATTCACTCTACAAGTACACAACAAACAAAGAACAAAAATATATCAAAACTTGTATGGCTCCATTATTGACTCTGGGTGCTGTAATTACTTTGGAATAAACCCATTGACAAACATTACCTCCTTTTTGTACAATATAATTAATGTGTTGTGTCTGCAATTAACTTACATGAAGCTCTGAGGTGCTTTTGCAAAAATCCTCGTAGTCAACATCAAAGTCAGTTCTTCTGTGGTCTAGGAAACTGTAGTGCTTTTTCTTCATGTTCAGCATAATAGCCTATCAAACACAAAAACATTTCGGTAAAAACACAAGCTATTTTTCTAAAACAGTATTGAGATCTTCTATTCCTCTGCAGCTAAACAACCAAGAAGATGACCCTCAAACTCCAATTACTCTATAATCTTAGTTTCAACTATTTCAAACTGTGTGTGTTAGGACAACATGATAAGTTCCTACTGATAAAACACATAATTTTAGTGTGGGAGTTAGTCAGGGATTAAAAATGAAAGGTATAAAATATAAGTGTGGAAATGTGACTAACCATTACCATAAATTATAAATACACTGCTAAACTAACACTCAGTTTTCTACAAAAGGAGAGGTCAGCAGACTCAATTAATCCAGCTTTGCTTGGTTACTTGGACCGGGAAAGAACTGATAAAATTACAGTAGGAAAACTGGACAATATGGAAGATTATAATTAGTGAGTTTTTGTTTATTTAAGATACCAGCATAATAAAAATATGGAGGAATAATGAAAACCAACGCAGCCATTAAACGCACACCACTGAACAACCACTGAAATTAAAATGATTTTTAAACAGAAAATGTTTGCAAGTGAAAGCAAATTAAAAAACTAAAGACCCTCAGAGAAATTAGTGTATCTAACTTCAAACTGTTTGTTAGCTTGTTTTTGTTTAGCAGAACAATATACTCAACCTACAACTGGTCTGAAAAACTCGGAAATCTCTGGTTATCAACATTAAACTTTAATGTTTAATACACCCCTGATGATCCTTCAACCTCCATATAAACATATAACAGCCAATTAGATTTTAGATAACACGGATAGTGTGTAGTGAAAGCATTTATGGTGTACAGCTTTGAAAGATGCAAACTACTTTTTATTCTTTTTAAAGCTTTTAAATTTCATTGAGACATTAGAAAAATCGTTTATAATGGGGCTGATGGCATGCAAAATAATATTATCAGTACTAACATGGGCATTACAGCAGTGAGTTCTATATGTCTATAGCACAGAGGAACACAAAACAACAACATAAGTATAATGTTCAAAATATTCTAACATTGCTACTCTGTTCATGATACATGCAGTTAGTATTACCATAAAAATGCATCATGGTGTAATTCTTAGACATGGCATTAACCACAGCACACTGTCAACTATAGAAATAAATACGAGTCATGCATTGCAAAGATCTGAAGACATTACCTCCCATTTTGCCTGCATTTCTGCAGTCTACATCCAAGAAAGCAGAAACAATCAGATACCTCAAATCAATACATAGAATTGACATTAATTACACACAATATGATGCAGCATATTTGTGAAATTCAAGTTTTATTTTCATCACCAAAAGCGGTGCAATCTCACTTTACAAACAAGAAAAATTATTTTGCATAACATGAAAGCAAAATGACAAACCCACTTACTGAGCTGCTATGACAATTATATATTAAGTATTGGTATGAAGCCAATAGTTATTCTGACTTTTTAGAATAAGTCTGAATATATAATTCCTCTTCAAAATATTTTTACAACTAATCAATATAGCTCTTTTATTGAGTCAAAGCTACCATACTTTATACAAAGTTTCTGCCTCATTTATCTTTTATTTTGGTATTTGGTATATATTCTGCAAATGCTTTTGAATACTTTTATCAGACTATAATACATTAACCATTCTCATATATATACGTGTGTGTGTGTGTGTGTATTAGTTCTACAGTACAAGAGATTTTATCTTAACTCTTGTAGAGGCCTTATATTGAAAGTCCACCAAAATCATATTCAACACAGTAGAAATGCTGAACATATTTAGTTGGAGAGTGGTAGCCATTTATTAGTTAAAGGGATGCATGTCTGAGCTATGAAAATTGTTTAATCTAACAAAATACTCACCTGAAACCTGGTGGCTATGGTTTCCAGTCCTTCAATTTTAGAGTCCTGTAGTGCAGAGTAGGTGGAAATGGTGCTGAACATTTCCAGGATCTTACTGAGACGCTGCTGGAACGTGTCAAACTTCCCAAAAATGTACATCTCACTAAAGTCAAATTGTCTCTCTGTGGGATTTTGTTCCAGCTTCTTCTTTGTTTTATGGAAACACCGCTGATACTCCTGGATAATGCAACAAACATGGTCATTTCTATGTTAAAACAACACCACAGGGTTGGTTGACATGCAATTTTGTTTCTATTATACCAAGATCACTGCCATCATGTATTATTGTTGTACAGTTCAACGACTTTCACACAGAAATGTTTTGGTCTAAATTGAATGTACATGTTTAAATATAGCACGGCTGCACTTTGCTAAAAACAAATTGTCAAATTCCATAAAGCATCCTGTACCTGATTTAGATGGATGGCAGCTTTGATTTTGTCAGTAACAACTTGCTGAGGCTGTTCCCATACTGAATTAGAGCCATTATTAGTAATATAGGCTTTGCAAGCTGTGATCATCTGGTTTGTCACCTGGAGATAGAAAGAGGTTTGGTAAATTAAAAATGTGCTTTAAATTTATTATATTTTCACAATTATAGACAATTCCTGCAAACAAGATTAAAAGATTGAAATGCACATATTATTATTATTATTATTTATTTTTAACATTGATGTTAAAAGGCTTTTGTGTTTCAACATATGACAGAGAATATATATATATATATATATATATATATATATATATGCAATGGCATGAGATGAGTAACTTCTCATTTTTTGCAAACAACCATGTGAAAAGACACGTCCAGTGGTCATGAAAAAAATGTTAGTATGCATTTTTTTTTTTTTAATTATTAAATTTTTTGTCAATATCTGGTTAGGGGCTACACAGCGGTGTGGTGTTTAGCACCGCAGCTTCACAGCAAGAAGGTGGTTAATTTGAGCCACTGCTGGGGAGGGGTGTAAATAGCAGCCTTTCTGTGTGAAGTTTGCATGTTCTTCCCCGGGTTCTCTCCGGGTTCTCTGGCTTCCTCCCACCATCCAAAGACATGCATGTTTGCTTTAACTGGTCACTCTTAATTTTTCCTAGGACGAGAGCATGAATGGGATGCTCCCGACCTCTTGCCTGTTATTTGCTGAGATATAAGTTGTATAGAAAATGAGAGGGTACATATCTGTTTAACTGACAAGTATCACAATCATAAGCAAACACTTTTGCTGAACCCCACTGTCAATTATATTACAATGTTCAACACATTTCTTTAAATAGCCGCCATGACTACAGTACCTTGACAAAAAGGGATGTTATTTTTTCTGATGTGTTGTAGTATCGAGAAATACTATGAATCATTCTGATGGCATTGATCAAACCTGGGATTGCATTCACCATTGACACCTGAAACAAAGTATATTGTTAGCATACACTTGTGGAACAGTTTAAGAAGGATGCAGTACATTTGCATTAAATGCAGCAGACCACTTCATCTATAGAGATTTTTTTTTTCTTTTTCCTTACAGGGTCACTGTTGTATAGAGGATCACAAAACTTCTCCAGGCTGTATAGGTACTTGACATTGTCTTTGGCCTCATTGGCTGCATCAGTAATCCTTGTGTCTAGTTCCCGCCATGACTAAAGCAAAAACAGGCTTATTGCATTTAATATAGATATGTTACATGAAAGACGTGAATGCTGGAATGAAAACAGAATAAAAAAAATAACAAAAAACTGTGGAGTCTCAACCTTAATGAGCTTAGATTTGGCCATCAAGAGCACACCGAGGGCAGCCCTGACATCAGGACTTTTCAGCTGGTCCAGAAGATAGTTAAAGCGGGACATCCGTTTTTTCCAGTGGTCTAGCTCAGCCCGAGGGCCGAGGTCATCAGCTTCCTTTCTTAGCTGGTCACTCTCAGCTAGAACCTGAGGAGCAGAGTTGCTTATATTATATTATTGTAGTACTCTGTTGTATGGCATATAATGGGTATTAGTACAGCATGACAGAAACATGGTTATCATTTCATTTGATAAATAGCACATAATTGTATTATATGGTGTGCTGCTACACAGATATAAACATGGACAAGCAAAATCTGCTAAATCTGACAGTTGTGGATTTGTATGCTTGCAGGCCAGCTTTATGTATTTCAGGACAACCATTTGCCACTCTAGCTTTATGAATTCTTTTATCACATATCAAGTCACATTTTTGTTTTACACTTGACCTGTTCAGCTTCAAAGACCAAATGTAGAGGTGAGAATAAATTCTCTTTCAAATTCTGTCCGTAAGCTGCTCTGCACAACATGAAAGGCTTACAAGATTACAGCAAGCTTACGCATAAATAAAAAAGGTGATATGTCTGAGAATGCCCTCTTACCTGTTCTATCTGTTTGATCCACACTTTCATGCAGGCTTCTATTTTTTCTGTGGTTTCTGTGCTGTTGGCTGCTGCCATGTAGTCTGCTGGGCCTTTAAGCACCCGCAAGTCAAATGTGTCACACTCTTTCAAAGTAACCTGGAAGAAAGGCATGACATTATTATTTTTTTATGTGTTGTCCGTAATCTGTGGATGTAAATCCATGCACGCATACAAATTTGCATACAGTCAATGCTGTAAGACAAAAACAATATAAAGGCTAATGTCAAAAAGGCAACATACAGTTACTGTTGAAAGACTTTTTTTTACTGAAATTCTTGATACAATAAATAAAGCAATACAAAAAATATAAAAAAATGACAGGTGTTTATACAGCTTTTATGAAACTATATTTTCTTAATCTTGAATCCACATCATTGTGTATCTATAGGTTTGTTGTTAATCTCCACATAGGTTCTTGAATACTGGCATTGGTGTGATATGAGAACAAATATTTAACTCAGCTGTTGTGACCTATTGATCAAGTAGTTTCCGTTTCCTACCCTTTCTTGTAGACTGTCCTGCGCTCCAGCCAGAACAGACACAAAACTTTCAAGTGAAGATATGAAGTCCTGTTTGACAACCTGGGCCTGGGGACTGTCCACTTCTCCCCAGCCATGGTTCATCTTCCTTAGCGTGGGGATAAAGATCTCAGAGAGCAACTGCTCCACGCTTTTTAACAGACCCACTTCGGTTGTATCCAACATATTGAAATTTACATCCTAGAAAGTGTGAAAAGAGTGCATATATTACACAAAAACAAATGCAATATCTACAGAATATAACAGAACTGACACCAACCATGTAACAGCAGAAGAAACCTGGTTGGCTAGCTTAATGTTGCTGTTATTGCAAGCTAACATAAGACATACTAATTGTGTAAGCTAATAGTCTGCTTGTCACTGTACATTACAGTCATGTGGCGGACGCTTTTATCCAAAGCAACTTACAATGGTTAGGCAGTAGCGTTAAGGGTCTTGCCTAAGGACCCAACTGGAAGGTGTTAATGTTCGTCTTCCCACATGGGAGACTGATGCTCTACCAATTGATCTAACCCACTGCTGCCGGATGTAGATTGGGCAATGACATTAATTGGGGATCAGTCAAGATGTGTTTTTTTTACATAAATTTTTTAAGGTTTGGCTAATTGTTGTAAGTACTGATTCTATTTGCAAAGAGGCATTGCTTTTGATAGGCTATATTTCAGAAGCACTGTAGTCATATGTAAACCAGGATTATTTGCAAGTGTATTAAGAAATAAAATTATTGTAAAAGAAATAATTTGGTTGACTGAGTAACAAAGTCACCCCTGAGAACAAAACCAAAACTTCTGTAGCTATTCTGTTTTTTATTGATGTCTGAACCAGTGTAACTATTGACCAGTCATATGTCATAACACACCTGTTCTGTTGCCAAATAATGGCATTATCACAGCAACTATAATTATAAAAAAAAACAAGGCCACAACAGTAGTTTCAGTTATAGATTATGTCACATATATCACAATAATCCTTTTTTTGCTAAAAATTATATTTTTAGTTTTTCTATAAAATTTATTCTTAATCTCTTTCCAGAAGTCCCCTTTTTTATTTTCTCCTGTCTTCTCTTCCCACTCACCATCTGCTTTCTGTTCCCAATGAGAACACCTGATTCAACACTTCTTTTTGGTTTCAATGCAAACTAATCATTACCTGTTTGATTGTTCACTTTTTATCAGCTAAGTAGGACATCTTTTTCTCAACACAAATATTACTGTAGACATGCTATAGTTAAAGCGAAATGTGTCAGTCCACTGAAAATAGGTAAAAGGGAATGAATACATTCAGCATTGAGGAGAACACCACAACAGCAAGTAATTAAGAATTTCTAATTTAACCAAACTTTAACTGTTTTTATTCCAAATTTCATTCAAATAAATCACATTTACAGGGAATTTAGAATTTTCTCTTGTATAAATATAGGTATGAACTTGAAAGCTCACTTTCCTTATCTGTCACAAATACACACACACACTTCCTCCTTCTCGTGCGTTGTGTCTTGTAGCAAACATGGTGTATTATCAGTCAGGGTGATTAACTTTCCCGCAGACAGCAGGCGACCAGCTACAATCAATGACCGGAATTGCATGTGATATCACAGGCAATTCCCTTCCTCCACCAACACTGCCACTACCAACACCACCTCCACAGTTTCACTTATCTCAGGATGAAAGAAACTTTCATGGACCCTATTTATCACACAAATAGGAAATCACAGTAATACAGATTTCAGAAACGTATACAAATTACAATTTCCTCTAACTTTTCCTAGCTGGAGCCCTGGCTGTAATTGTAATACAATTGATGTCATTGTAAGGTTTTGAAAGACAGCAAGTTCCTTGAATGAGCTTTCCTAGTAGTCAAAGCTACTCTTATTTGTGGTGGCGATTTTCTGTTGCACCAAATTTCATTACCTGTGGACCTGGGCCTTTTTAAAACAGGTTTAATTGAATAAACATAAGTGAATCATTGTGTGGGGAGTCACTTTTTTGCTAATTAATAGGTTTAAGTATAGATTTCAATTTTTGATTTTATTTTTATTTTTTTTATGTTTTCACTCACTCACTCTGGCCAGAAAAAGAATAAAAGATTTACTGTTTTCCAGAATTCCTCTGTTTTATTCATAAAGCCTAGAGTTGTGTTATAGTTGTCGAGCTGTTTCAGAGATTTCTCGTTCAAATTTCATTAGTAAAAGTTAACGCAAAATAACAAGTAACCAAAGTATAATAAAGTTGAATTTGTGTTAAAATCACTTTCACAGTTTTTGTTTATAAAAAAAAAACGAAAAAAAAAAAAAAAACTTTGATCGGCTATTTATTTCAAATGAATAGCCAATCAAAAAAAGACTTACTCTGTGTATGCTCTCAGAGGTTATTGCTTTTAATGTGTTGGCTCTGGTGAAGAAGACACAGACTCCGGTCAATGCCACATCCCTCCCATCTGTCACAAACACTTTAGCCTTATTTCTTTGACCAGGCTGCTGAGAAGCAAGGACAGTGGTAGCAGAGGGTGATGCTGCTGCGGTTGCTGGAAAAAATAATTAGAAAGAAACAACATAAGGAATTGTGAAAACCAATTATGACTTCCTACTGCAATCTTGACAATGTTCAATCCTCTTTAAACTACAATTCAATTAGAATCATGATTATCACCAGTGACAAGACAGAACCTCGAGTTGATTTAGCAACAGTTTGTCATTATCAACACATTTTGTTCATTCTTCTGATAAAATGAATGCTCATTTTCTGATGTTACCTCCTTCAGTTGATTCAGTGTCCTGATAGTACAACATAAGATGTGGAAGACCATTTGCTGCAAAAAATTGCTCCATTCGGTCAATCTGTAAAAGATGGAAAGCAGACTTCCTGTGTTGCCTTGTTTTAGTGTCTAATGTATAGAAAACCTTCCACCTCTACCTTAAAATATAAAATAGATTGCAGTCATGTAGAATAGTTTGAAATAAACTTAGCAAACAAAGTAAGGACATTTGTTTTTGGCTAAATATTTCTCCACTTTTTACATCTTGTAAAGCCCGATAAGTCACCTTTACAATGAGATATAGCTGGTATGATTAGTACTTTTGTCAAATGGGAATGGACCATAAAAACTTTATAAGATACCTTTATTTTTCCCACATTGTGGAAATTCCTAATGTCAAACCCTATCTAATATTATCATGATATTATTCACTCTTCTTTTGAGTTGCTTAGTAGATTAGATGATTCCACTCTCCCACAGTTAGTAGGAAAAAACAACACATATTGGCCTTTTTTACACTTGATTCAGTAGCGTGTGGAAGAACCACACGCTACTGAACCTACTGAGCAACCACAGCAGCTTAGCACCTCCTCCTCATGCTGGTCACTAGCTTGGTCACACACTGCTGTGGGGATGGCATCCCATTTTTCAACAAGCATTTGTTCAAGTTAGCCAATGCGGTTGTGCTGGCCACTCTGTAGCACACCCAAGCTGATCGCAGTGTTTAACTAGGTGGAGGTCTGGCCTTTCCATCCTCTTTATTTCCAAATTCTAGAGGTACTCTGATAATACTGGATCTGTGGGGAATTCTTCTGATAATATGGGATCGCCACTGTCTCCAGAACATCATTCCTAATGACTGTCTGTCCATCAATAAGGTCCTCATCAGGTGCCAGTCTTACATCTGTGACTGGCAGCACTTCAATCTCAAAACAAGAGTGAATACCAACAGAACAATATTGCAGAGAATTCTGGCGCATTTTTTTTGTGGACACTATCGTTCAGCTGTGTTGCCCATTCCACCAATCCTTACATGTTATACTTTGTTGTAAAGGTGACAAATCAGGCTTTTCAACAATGTACAACACAACACCAATTTGGTATTATTAAAGGGGAGTAATAATCTACCAAACACAAATGTAGTTATTTTTGTTATGCTAAATTTATTAATTCAGTATGCCATGCAAAGGGAGAATATTCACACATTTTAATGAAGCAGAAATATTAACATCAGAATGTAAATGTATTCACTTACATGTAAAAGTCCAGCATTTTTCTTATACACAAGTATCTAACTGTTCCATGAAGAAGATTAAAAGCACTCAATGTATAAAAAAGGTTTTTGTGTATGCTAAAATAAATTAATCAATTGCTTAGTACTGCTGTATGAAATTAAAATAAGATATTAATGTTGTAAATAATGGATTTAAAACAAGTTTAAATTCACCAGCTTATTATTATGAACATTATTAATTGATTTGTTGAATATGCTTTACCCCAAGTAAATAGGTAATTCAAGTATTGTGAAATGACTATTTGAGTTACAGCTTCTGCTGTTTTCTACTAAAAACAAACTAAACTGTGTGAAGTACCTGATTTCCCTCCAGTATGGCATCTTCCACGTCAGCTTTTTCCAGTCCCAGACATGAGGCCACAATACTGAGGATATAGTCATGTCTTCCGTCCAGCTGAGCACGCTTAGCCTCACGCTCCTCCTTTAACTTTTGCTAAACAAAAACAGTATTGACAAAAATAAATGGAACTGTGTTCCCAGGTTCACTAAGCTGCATAAAAAAAGAACGTAATTTTATACATTGTTTACATACTATCTTAGATGATTTTTGATGAATACTCTGCATTGAAGCCATCACATGACCAGAGAATATCACCACTAATCCATTTCTTATAACTGAGGCTCTACTCTTTGGCTCAGAAACCATACAAACAGTAATCCATTTGGGGGAAGAAAAAAAACAACCTACAATGAATAATCCTCAATGTTCTGTCGATACGCACGATATTCCACAAAATACATAGCTCTACAAAATATCAAAAACAGATTTTTCTAAATGTATCAGTTAATTTCCCCCTTTTTACTTGTAAGAAGTCCTTCCATGTTTCACCCGTGATTCTTTTTATACCCGACCACACACAAAAGAAAATCACAGGTCAAATGGCTTAACCAACCATATAAGAAAGTTTACAACAAGCCACCGGTTGCCAAGTTTTTGCTACTTAGTAACGTAGACACAATGTCAGCCAATAAATTCCATGAAAGCTGGTTTTGTGTGGTGTCGTAGCTGCAAGGTGCATTCAAATTCTCCATCAGCTCTTTCTTTGAGTGTCTGAAATGTAAACAAGAGAACATGAGTTTGGTACTCTTTTTTACCAAAATGCTTTTAAATACTTGACACTGACGTCATCATGGTCAGACTGTCTGGTAAAAGACCCGTTCAACAGCAACTCAAACTGGGTAGGTGAAAAATACAAAACCTGAGAGACAGTCAGTTTATGTAGCAGTTATGGTTAGATAATTATTTACAATTTGATTAACGTTTGCACTAGAAACAACCTAATAAGTAATCAAGTTTTATGTTAGCTTAATTTCTCTTGTTTAGTGAATACATATTTAAGTCATTTAAAAAAATTATATCCTCTAATTGTTCATTTATTTTGCAAATGTAATAGCAACATAGAAATAGGGAAAATAGATTTAAAAAAAGAGTGAAATCTAAGAATAATTTCAATAAGTTTGGATTCAATTCACAAGAGTGATAGAAAAATAAAAAAAAATACAAAGAGGAATAAGGAGACAGGTACTATTGACTTGAAGATACATAAAGAACATAAATCTTACATACTGTACACCATAAGACTGAATGGTTAAGAGTCAGGGTACAGGTTCTTGTTAACTATACCTTGTGGAGTTGATCTTGTGAAGGCAAAGTGAGGGAAAGCATACGATTCCCTTGCTATGGGTGTGAACCGTTAGTGAGAGCAGCAACACATTAGCCATTAGCAGTTTAAACTAGAGATAAGGCAAAACCCACAATAATGTGCTAATTTGTATAGTACAACAGGGTTAAAAACTCATTTCTTATCAGTCCAAATAGGTTTCACCTCCAGCACACCAACCGAATTATTAACGTTAAAGATTGTGATAATATTTTCCAGGCACCTTCATTTGCCTCTCAGGAGCAGTGGCTGCAAATTACAGGCCACATCCGCAGACTGCTGCAAAGCAAACAAACAAATAACAATGCAGACTCTGCTCATGAATACTTTTAATTCCGCTTTATGATATTAGACTTCTTGGGAACAACCATAGTTCACACGGTACAGTGGGTTATCTGCCAATGGAAAGGCCTTAGATTAACCTTCAACTTGCTGAATGTGTCCTCAGCAAAAAAACAACAAAAAACAAGCTGCACCTAATTACAGGCAATAACCTTTCATGACACCTCTGTAGCCATTAATCTTTGCCAGTGTGAGTGACTAGGTGAAAACTCCACATATTTCTATCACTAGCTGGAGGTAAAAAGTGCAACTGCATCTATAGTTCGTATAAGGTGCTGTTAACTTATAACAGCATGATTTATGTAGGAATTCTGTAGAAGAAAGGAGTTTTCATATCTATCTATTGTATGTACATGCAGGGTTTGCATGTACATATAATTTATAAAATTCACCTGCCCAAACCTTGTGCTCTAATTACAGCAGTTGCAATATTTATGTTTATATCTCCAAATGAGTATAATTTACCAGACTTGAACAGGTGCAACTATGATAAATGTGTGTTTCCTTTGCTGCGTTTACATGAACACTGTTTAACCAAATAAACGACCAATCAGAATTAAAAATAAAAATCTCAGCTTATCCAATGACCTCAATCTGAAGGCATTTTCTATCCTATCGAGAGGGTTAGTTTTGACCTTTTCAGCATCTGATTAAGAGGAAATAAATATCCATGTGTGCATTCTTTCTGATTTTTTCTGTTGTGTTTGTTCTTTCTATGCATGCGTGATTCATGCGACGGTTCTAATTTGTACATATTGTGCATATCAAATGTGTTTAGGTCGTATTAAATCTTTCCATCATGTAAACACAACTAATCGGATCCCTTTATCAGTGTGAAATAAACATGACAATAGGAATCTCTGATCAGATTAATTTCAGATATAAATATTTCTTTATGTAAATGTGGCTATTTTGTTACATTGACCTAATTTCAATTCAATAAATGTGTAACATGAGTATTCCTATTTTTTTAAATAGGTTTATAAACAATAAATCATAACATCCTAATCTAAGTCTCTGGAGACTCACAAACATTATACACACATTGACTCCCATCATAGGTCGACTATGCAAGCGTGCCAAGCCAACAGTTGCTGGGAGACCATTTCACAGCCCTTCCACACCTTCTCTCTGCCTTTATTCCAAAAGTGTACACAGCCACCTTAGTCCTCAGGGCAGACGCAAACAATACAAATGCAACACACTGCAGTGCAGATTATACAAATTAGCAGGCTGAGCCACCACTGAATGCAACACACAAATACACTAGCCAACAATGGCATCTGCCAACAATGACAAACACGCATCCTTGTTTTGTTATTTGCATATCATAGTCTCAGAAGCCAGTACATGCAGGCCATGTAATAACAGCTACAACACTAACAGCTTTCAGAGGCAAACAAAGACCCATCCAGAGATAAGCTGCAGCGAGACTGACAATCCTTGTAATAAACAATGTGGCCCTTTTAAAATAAATAAATAAATAAACTAATAATAATACATTTAAAAACCCAAAACAAAACAAACAAAAGGAGAGTTTGGCATCTTAGATAAATGTAGCAACATAAATCCAAAAACATAACAGAAACAATACAAAGTCAAATTCAACACACTAGCATGTAGATAGTGTTTTGACTTTTCATATGTGGTAATTTCACACAATAGTAAAGGAGAGATGCCATTAGAGCCTGGAACTGAGTATATTTACATCATGTCATGACAAAAACAACAGCAGAGCTGCATGCATCTTACCCGAATGACCTTGGAAACTATTTGTCTCCAGACCTGCTTTCTAAACACCTGCGACATGACAGCTCCTTCCCTCTCTCAACTTAGCTCTCCTATATCTTCTCTATATCCTGTTATCACTTTCTCATCTGCATGTCCACTCTCGCTCTCAGAGGCTGAGGCCTATCAAGCTGTCAGTGGTGACCACCTAGCCAGCTGAGCTGAAGCTATACTATGTTTAATGGCCACATACTGCCAACATAATGCCTGATAAAGGACAAAAATATGCTGAAAATAAAAGAGATGCAGCTTAAGTTTTATACATCATGGTCCCTAACACAGTTCCTAAGAGACACAGATAAATACTAATTTTGAAATGTATGCAAACATGATGTACTTAGTTTGAGTTCATAAATGAATGTACAAGTTTTCTTCCATCTCATAGCAAGCTAAACTTTCACCAAACCCTTTCTGTAGCCACCAACAACCTTCTAGACGAATTGCATCTGGATATTTGATAAATCTCTGGTAGAATTGATATAGCTCATATCAATTTTGTTATCTGCTTGGAATGGACCCATGTTTTGGGAATATTTAACATATTTTTTCTTACGGTTGAAGTCAGGACTTTGAGATTGCCTCTAAAAATGATCAGTTGTAGCTCATTCTATTCATCCACAGTTAATAATTAATAATAATTAAATTATCTAATTGATGGTCTGAAGTTATGATGAAAAATGTATCTATTTTGTTGGATTACCACACCTTTAAATCTCTTGTCATTGAAACCATCTGACCAGAAAACTTGGTTGAGGCTATTGGAACAGATTTCCCCTCAGCTAAAGATGAAAGTTTAGGTCTTTATCAAGCTCCTGGCAGAATGTCTGCACCTTTCAGTAATCTTTAATTTTGTGCAAATGTTTCAATAGATCCTATCAATAGATTAGATTCAACATTGAACTGTGCATTTGCTGACACAGTATACACAGTGTGGTTATGTGTTGATTTTAGAAAACCAAAAACAAATGCAAGTCTTGTGTCTTTACTTTATGTTATTTACTCTACTAAAGCCGTAGAGGGAAAATCTCATCCAAAATTATTCCTGCAATATCATGACTTACATCTTAATTAAACTACATGTTAATTTAAATTTACAACTTGTGGATGTGAGCACCTTCAAAGCTACAATATCTAAGAAACATTTAATAAAAAAGGAAAAAAGCTCAGATCTTCTTTCTCTAACAAATATGCAAAACCGAGGCTAAGGGAAGATTAAATCCGTCACTCTGTGAGAAACTTACCCAAATTACCCACACTATGCTAAAACATTTTAAAACAAAGTTTTACACATGAATGGAACCTTCATTTGGTTGATTTAACTTTCTATTAGGCACACAAAGCAAATGCAACTGCTAATTAAAGATAGATAACATTTGATTGAAGTAGATAATCAAGTAGCCAAGTTGTCTGTAACATCAGAACTCTTGGGTCATCTTACCTTGTTTTGATAGTCAGGTTTAAAATGCAGCATATTAATCGGCGGCCTTTCAGATTGACACTTCTTTTCAATTCATTCCACCCTCTTAATTGACTTTGCTTTTCACAACATTAGAAAATTACAGCTCCCAACAAAGAAGACAGGACAGAGAACAAGTGGCTTTGCTACACTATGTGAACAATCAGCCTTCTTATTTGCCTTGTGAGAAAGGTTACTGCCCTGAAATTATGAGAGCGTTGTTCCTAAAAGGGTACAGCTAACCAGATAATGTGGTGTTGGATGACGTCCTGTCGGCAAGGTAATTATCAAGGTCCTGCTCTCACCTTACAAGTCTATTACAACAAAGGCATGGAGAGACATGGAGGATGGAAGCTGGGGGTAGAAAAGTTGCTGATATGCGTATTGCAATACAGCTTAGGTGGAAAATCATCTCAGACTCAGAGTATACATATACAAGAGAATAAAACATACAGTGCACCAGTGTAGTGAAATGGTTAGCAAAAAATGTGACGCCCTCTCAAAGGAAGGTTTCACACAGTTGATACCTCTGTAAATATTGTATGCATTACCATTAAATGCTCACTGAAACTCCCCAAATGAATACAGAAACAACTTCTTAAGGCAGCTATAGAGTAAACATAATGGTGACATTTAGCAGGTAGTTGCTTTTGTCATCCTATGGCACAACAAGTCCTAATTACACTCCTTTTATTTGGCTTTTATGTCTCTTTCAAGTTTTAGCTAAAAAAAAAAAAGCAGAAGTCAGAATAAAGTTGTATCCTGCTGATGCAAGCCTGGACCAACAATGCAATAATACAGCGGTAAACATGTGTATTGTGTAAAGCAGACCTGAAACAGCTACTGGGAATTTTCCACTGGAAACTATAAACAGTTTTGCTCTTGATAAAACTAAGGCTTTGTAAATTATGCCTTAGGCTTTTTTTATGATTAAACAAATTGTACAAAAAAAAGATTAGTGTGTGATAAAATAAAGCATTATTTGCATCTATTTTGAGGAACCCTGCTATTTCCTCCAATAACTTTAATACTTCCAAATACATTAAGTATGTATTTATTATATGGAGCCAATTATCGTGGGTTTCAAGAGTAACTTTATTGATCATAAAAATATGTTTCAAAAGTGAGCTTTTTAGTTGCGGTGAACAAATATGGGTAATTTTTCATTATGGAGATTAGAAATAGACTGAAACAGTTACTCTAGGAGCTGATATTACAGTTTTAGTACAACTACCCCAAAGTCATGATCCAGGTTCTGTGCATTCAAAACACACTCTCAGAACAAGCAGGAATATAATATGATGATAGATGACACCAACTTTAATATTCTCTGTTGGTTGTCACTTGTAGATGTCAATTGGCAAGAAACTGCTGAGCAAAGCATAAAATCAGCAACAATGACTACCAAGTCACTAAATGAAGGGTCGAATGTTCAATCCCCAGCCATAAATTTCAGTAAATTTAAATGATTATTAATGTTTACTTCTTCTACAAATGTTATTATTCTTTTATTGTAGCTAGAAAGTTATAAAGTATGGTTTGCTTTCTCTGATAATGTGCTCCTGTTTTTTTTTTTTTTTGTTTTTTTTTTGATGAATCAGCCAGAGTGTTGACATCAAGCTACTGGCGTTCAATGGTGCTGTGAAGCAAAACACAGCTGTCACATTATGCTCCGGGCTGGAACACAAAGTTGTGAAATGCAGTTTTTCAGCCTTGAAACGCTATTGGCCAAAGGCCACTCCAGGAATGTACATAATGAATGTCAGTGTGACATAAAAAAGTCAAAAGCACAGGGCTAAAAAAAATAATAAATAAATAACATTCTCAGAGTCAGAACGTTGCCTACTTCTTTCCTGTCTCAAGCAATAGGAATCTCCCTAACTAAATTAGAACCATCTACAGCAGTGTTCATCTTGCTGATCCTTTACGTTCTGGGGTTACAAGGTTGATCCAAAAAATACAGGTTGATACACTGTAAAAACTGTGGCAGTGGGCATTGATCACCCTTTAGACATCCTCATCGACAAATATGCAAACACATTACAGACCTTAATCTCTCAAACAAATTTGCTTAAGTAACAGGTAAGTCAGTAAGATAAATTGAGAGGCCAAAGTCTCCTGATCAAGAGGCAGTGTGAAAAGTGTTGAAAGTGAGACTGTGTTAGGGTTTTTAATGTTGTGGATTATTATTACACGCATGTGGACCCACACAGAGATCTTCAACAAAATTAATATTAAATACTATTAGCATTTACTGAGGAGTCCAGTAGATGAGATGTACAGCTCCATCCACAAGTGTCTGACTGGCCGTTTTATGCTGAAGAAATCATAGAAAAGCATTGCACTAAAAAGTGGTTTGGCCATCAATTTTTCACAATGCCATGACGAATTCTTCTATGTTTAACTGGCTGCTTTTGAGCTGCCGTGAAACAGGAGATTGACTGTAAATTATAGATGAGGAGGCGGTAAGATCTGAAAGAGAATACATAGACTAAGGCAGGGAATGGTTCATGTTTTTCAAGTAAATATTCACTCTGACATACAAAAATAGCTGAAAGAAAGCAGCTTAAAAGAGATGTAGATCAAAATATCACAACCAATTTCAGAGGAAATGGCATTTTAAACTTTAATTTTAAACAACTTTTTATGGATCATTTAGTTCAAACAATTTAAAAGGTCTAATTACCGAATTATGTCCAAAGAAAATGCTTTTTCTTTTTTAACTTAAAGTAGGACTGCTTTAGCTTAAGTGCATTAGTCGACTCAAAACACTGGCAGAAACAAACAGTTATCTAATTTTTGTCGGACCACTCAAGGCAGAAATAGCTATACTTATCTCCTCTTTCATTTTGTTCCCCTGTGCACAAAAATTGGTGCAAAACTGAATCAATCTGTATGTAGTCAGTAGAGCAGATTTCCAGGACACGGGAGTGTTGTGGCTTTTATCTACTGTAGCATATTGCAGAAGCCTATAGAGTAGGGCTGCAACTAATGACTATTGATAAGATAGTCGATTAGTCACCAACTATTAAAACGATTAGTCGACCAACCGGATTATGTGTCTCATAATTATTAAATGGCTCTTATTTCACTTCCAGCTTTGAAATCTTGCGTGATGTTATGTAAGTCCGACATGCCTCCTCTTTAAATGTTTAAGCATTGCGGACGTACTTCCGTGATACATGTCTCACTGTAGGTTTTTTTTGGGTTGTTTTTTTTTTGCCGACAATAGTCGACGGGTAAATTCGTTGTCAACTATTTTTATTGTCGACTATAGTCGACAACGTCGACTAATCGTTGCAGCCCTACTATAGAGCCATATTCAAGACTGTTCTTTTGAGCAAAAATAAAATAGTACAATGCACTTTACGAAAGGCATATTTTAGCTGCCGTCTTTGTGAAAGCTGTGGTACCTCACAAGCAGAACAAATACTGATCACATGAAAACATGATAAACAAAATTAAAAGCTTCAAACAAACGACAATCCAAGTCTAAGCCTTACAATGGAAACCCTGATTTATATAAAATAACTGAATAAACATCTAAGTAGAATGTTGATTTCATGGTTTTAAATTATTTATCTGATCACACACACAAAATGTGATCATTTGTTGAGCTGATTATAAAATCTCACACTTAGTAGGCTTTTTAATCTCCCTCTAAGACTGAGCAAACCTTAAGGCAACAATTCAAGGAACACACCACCATCTACTGGACTGAAGTTCAAAATACAACCATTGCATTGTACACTATATTCTAGTAAATGTTGACTAGAGCTAAACCAATAAATCTAATACTGATGGGGTACTCAGAGCTATTGTAGAAGAGCTTTGGAAGTTTCCAATAAAGTGCAGGTCAATTCCATCTGTGGGATTTCTACATTAGAGACATGGGAGTCATTCTGGAGTGAGGTTTCAGTTTACCAAATTATATCCTACAGTGGGCCATTTTTTTTGATTGGTGTCTGAACTGTGTTTAACTCGATTAAATTATTTATTTAATTAATACTAATTAATTTGTCGCCTTCAGTGAATACCAAAGATTGCATACAGTCACCTGAATATAGACATGGACGAAATAGTTGGCACCTCTCTATTGATTAACAAAAAGCCCACAATGGTCTTTAAAATAAGTTGAAACTGACAAATTTAATAATAAAGAAATGATTACTGAAAATTACTCAATGAAAATCAGACATTGCTTTTGAATTGTATTTCAAAACAATCACTTTAAAAAAGAAACTAACGGAACAGGCTAGGACAAAAATGATGGCAACACTAAAAAAGATTGAAAATAATGTGACAATAGGGGCATGTTAAACTCAGGTGTGTCTTCTAATTAGCATCACAGGTGTCTTCAAACTTGTAATCAGTCAGTCTGGGGTGACAAGTAGTCACTGTGCTGTTTGGTGGTCACACTGAACATGGACCACACATAGCAAAGGAGAGATTAGAAAGAAAATCATAGACAATCATGTTAAAGGTAATGGCTGTAAGACCATTTTCAATGTAATTTCTTTGCACTTGTTGCAATGAAAAAAAAAATTCTATTCAAGCAGCTTGATGTTACTGTGACTACAGTTACACATATTATTCAGAAGTTTAAGGTCCATGGGACTGTAAGAAACATCCCTGGATGTGGTCACAAGAGGAAAATTGATGATAAACTGAAGAGACAGATAACAGGAACGCTAACCAAAGCGCCATGGATCTGGGCTTACCCCCTATTCCCCTCCCGCTCCTCTCCTTCCCCCCTGTGGCTGGTGGGTGGGTGCATTCTGGGGTCAGCGGCGGCTTGTTGGCTGTGGTCGCTCCGTGGCCCGGTCATGGCCTGTCTTGCTCTGGGGGGCATTCCAGGGAACAGGGGTGCCTAGTGCTGCTAGCAGCTCACCATCCAGGGAAAGTTTGCTTCCTTCCGGACTTACATCCTCAGACCCCTCTTCTTCCCCGCTCTCTCATGAGTAGGGAGGGTGAGGGCAATGGGGACCTCTCACACCCCTGTTCCGCATCCTGGGGTGGGCAGGGGGAAGTGGTTGTTTGGGGTAGTCTGGTTCTCCTTGGCATGGTGTCCCTGGGCTCCTAGGGCCCTGGACCCTTCGCTCAGGCCGCTCTGGATGGCTGGTCCCTGGCGGGGCCGGTTGCTATCTTGGCCCACTGGGGCCTTGGCCCCAAGACTGCGGGGGGCTCTGGCTGGGGCTCTCTTCTGCCGCCCTCTGGGTTTAGCCGGGGTTGTCTTCGGGGTGGGGTAGCTTGGGTACATGCTCCAGGGTTTCTGCTGATGGCCCAGATCTCTGGGCTGCCCTAGTCTGCCTCAAGCCTCCCTAGATGCCGTCGCATTTGCATGATCTCACTCATCACTCCTCATCACTGATCACTCCTTATTCCTCATCCTCTGCATGCTGCCACAGTCACTGAGTTGTCCAGTGGGTTTATACACTGAGAGATAATTTTTCTTTTTCTGTGAGTATGTATCTGGTTAGTGTTGTGATTTCTTCTTTCTGCTTTCCCTTTAGTTTCTTTCTGCTGTCTTCTTTCTTTTTCTGTCCCCTCCAGTCAGGTCCAGCAAGATTCCATAGATTCCATGATTCAAAGTAAATAAACAGTAACAGTAAATAAATAAATAAAAGAATCAGACTATCAAGAGGAGCCTTATACCCATAAGCCTCCCTTTGGCAAAGCAAATTTGTTCGGCACAATGCAGCAACCAGACTATCATTCTACTTGCTACGATGCTGGACAGGACAGGTAAAAAGAAAAAAGAAAAAAAGGAATGCTAACCAAAGAGCCTGGAACAGCCTTCAAAGACATTAAAGGTGAACTCCAAGGTCAAGGTACATCTTTTTCGGATTGTACCATCCATCAATTTTTGAGTCAAATTGGACTTCACGGGTGAGGACACCAATGTTGAAAGCAAATAAAAAAAAAAAAAAGCAAGACTAAAATTTGCCACATGCATATTGACAAGCCACAAAGCTTCTGTGGGAATGTCATTTGGACAGTTTTTTGGCAAGGCACATCAGCGCTATGTTCACAGGTGCAAAAATGAAGCACATCAAAAAAAGAACACTCTCTCTACTGTGAAACATTGAGGAGGCTCAGTTCTGTTCTGGGGCTGTTTTGCTGCATTTTGCACAGGGTGTCTTGAATCTGTGCAGGGTACAATGAAATCTCCAGATTATCAAGGCATTCTGGAGCAAAATGTGCTGTCTTCTGTCAGAAAGCTTGGTGTCGGCCGCAGGTCATGGGTCTTTCAACAGGATCATAACCCAAAACACAGCTAAAAACATCCAATGGTGGCTAAGAGCAAAACAGTGGACTTGCTTTCTATGAGTCCTGTTCTAAATACTATTGAACATCTGTGGAAGGAGCTAAAACATGCAATGTTTGATTTTCACTGTGACAACTGTGTTGTTCATGTCTGTACATGAGGCTCTGCATAACTATTCAGCAACTTGGCAATATTCCTGTCTTGTTGCATTTAGGGATGTCACAATGACTTAATTACACAATTAATTGCAGTATTAAATGCCACGATTACTCATTCATAAAGATCCCTTAAAATTGTCACTTTTCGTAACACATTATATCTGAACCGTTACATCAGATCAGTTCAACTTGAGCATGGAACAAAAAAAAAAGTTACACAACATCCATGTGTTGCTGCCTGTGCTGCTTTGTTTTCGTTCCATGCAAGTTGCAGATTTGGCAGGCGTGCCTCAGTGGGACAGTATAGCAAAAGTGTTATTCCCTCCAAACAATGGATTAAGTCATACTTGTTGGATTTTTTTGGGTAAAAAAAAATACCAAGGTGTCATTGTGGAGGATGGTTCTCCAGCCTGTAAAGAAAAAGTTGCAGATAGAGTAGGAAGTATGTTTCACCACATGGATAACCACCGATTATAAACACCGTATTAATATATATATATAGTCAGTCATCATTATCTGTACCGCTTATTCCTATTACGGGTCGCGGGGTAAGCTGGAGCCTATCCCAGCAGTGTTTCAGGTGAGA
>JBAMHW010000006.1:22351449-22364536 GCA_037177495.1 Rhadinocentrus ornatus
TTTCCAGTGTTTTTTGTGTTTCAAACAGCATCTATTCTGCTAAAAGGCAGCTTGAAGTCATAAACTAGCTGTTTGTTTGTTTTTGTTTTTTTGTTTTTCGTGTGTGTGTGTGTGTGTTTCAAACTTTTTTACCCAGTTTAAAAAGAAATGTTCAAAAACATTTTTACATCGTAGTTTGCATTAAAAAAAGTCCAGGTAGAGGTCCTGTATCCTTCTCCATCTGTTTTCTCTGAGCAAAATCCAGAGTTAATATGTAGGAATTTACTGTTTACAGAGCAAGGAGTGGGACTTCTTGGTTACTTTACTTTCTGTCTATATTTTTTTGTGATGCATCAGAAGATAAAAATAAATCAAACTTAAAGAGTTATGAAGGGTGTAAATGTTTTTTTTTAAACACAATTAGTGTTATTTCTTTGACAATAATCATACCAAGAAAATGTATAGATTTATTTTTTTCTTTCTGTATTTTATGTGACTTAGAGTCCAAAGTGGTGAAGTAAAAATAAAAGTCTACAAGTATCTAAATAGTAATAATAAAAAAAGTTTTTAAGCCATAAAATATGTTCTGGGCGACTGTCCATTTACCTAGTTCAATCATTTCCACCTGTGTACAGTGTAAATGTCATAATCTCATATTATTATTAATCGCATATAAAAACATTATTCCATTCTATTGCACAGTCATTTGGCAGACGCTTTTATCCAAAGCGACTTACATCCGAGAGTAAGAACAACACAAGCACATTATGTCAAAGACCTAAGACTGAAACATGCAAGCAGCATTGTGGAGACCAAAAAACTCTCCAAGCAGGTCAAGCAAAAAGTTTAGGAAAAGTACTGTACAAATAATAGGGATTGGTTATGAAAAAATAAAAAATTTGAAATATACCTTGTAGCATGACTAAATCCAAAGATTGGACTGTCTGGGGAACACTGAAAGTCACAAAAATAGTTCATCCCAGCTACTGTCAGGTTACACCCCAGGCAGATGTCAGTCCATCACAGACAATAAAACTCATCACACCCACCGTCATTCTGCGAAAAACTAGAAGCACAAATTAACCTAACGACCATGGTTTTGGACTTTAGGAAGAAGTCAGAGTACCACACATACACAGCGAGAAAGTGCAAACTCCACAGAGAATGATTCTAGCAAAGGCTCAACCTGGAAACCTCCTTCTTTTGAGGCAATAATGGGAACCACCACGCTGGCCACAGTTCAAAATTCACTAATAACGATAATTTAATTAATGAGCACATACATTTGAACAAATCCATAAACAACACTAGACACCCATGATCTTTCAGCCCTCATTGCATTAGAAACAGCTGTGATTGTGTCATAGAAATCACTGCATGGACTCAGGAATACTTTCTGTCTGCATCTCTGATAGCATGTTGCTGCATTAGTGCCTATGCAACAGCCAACTTGCACATCTGAAAAGGCACGCTTAATCAGAGCAACACATGGTCCTAATCAGAAAAAATCTTTTTCATGGAAGGCTTTTGCTATTTCTACAAGAAAATATTAAACAGCCAAGCATGGCTATGGAGTTGATGAGTCTGGGCACTGCCTCAATTACTGACCTATCACAAGTTAAAAACATTTAACACATCATGAAATGCAAAACAAGACAGAAAAGACCCCGAACTGCTGGGAAGCTAGAATCATATATCAAAAAAGAATAGGATGCATTCCTTTCTCAAAGCTACATCAGTTGGTCTCCTTAGTTCTTTTGTTAAAGAAAGAGGGGGTCCTTTCCAGTAGCAAACATGGCCCTGTCCTAATTTTTTAGACATGTCGAGAAGACAAATATGGCAGCTACATAAATACCAAACTGTTAACCTTACACACTCAAAATCACATAACAAGACATAAAAAGAGCATCCATGTAATCGTGAATAATCATATGTTACACACAGACTCTAGTTTTAAAACGTACCAGGCTATGTAATGTGTAATTTTTTGGGAACAAACCTGCATTTCTTTAAGTGTCTCCACAGTCACAGAAGGCTGGGTGGGTCTGCTTCTGTAGCTCACTTTAGTTATTCGAGAACTAAGTGACATGGCTTCACGGGAAGGCCTCCTCAATGATAGAGCTCTACATTTACATCTTTGTCCGCCTGGAGGAGCAAGAGTGTTTTCCTAAATAATTTTAGAGAATTTGAAGAGATTTGCCATAAGACCTGACACTCCAAGAAAAATTCCTGTTGTTACTAGTTTCCATGGTAACGAGGCATAGAAAGGAGGGCTGACGGGGGCAGAGAAGGTTGGTCCTGGTTGTTTTCCAGTTTTAAGACCCAGTGAAACACAACAGTTGCATTAAACATTAAATTAAACTCCTGAAACTATGGACATCTGCATGACATTGATGAACAAAGCCGAACGGAAGCGTTTTTTTTTGTTTGTTTTTTTTTTTTTTTGTCATTTTCTTCTTCTTCTACTACTTTTTCTTCTTCTTTTACATTTCAGTCATGAATCATCTATTTTAAACTAGGCTACAATGGCTTCTGTACATTTTTGACGATACCAAACTGAACAATATATACTAAAGATTAAACATAACTTTGTTTGGCTTTCAAAAAAGGTTTAGTGCATTTCTGGAGATACTGAAGCTGTAAATAGTCTATTTACCAAATACACTAAACCAGGGGTCTGCAACCTTGTGCTCCGGAGCCGCAATGCTAAAGAACTATGTAATAAAATAAATATATAACATATGCAAATAAGTTTTAAAAAATCTGATTTTTAATAATATTATAATTTAATCGAATTTCCACAACATAATAACAAAAAAGTATAATATTTATTTATTTTTCTTGTCATTCGGTTGGAAACTAAAAGCTTATTTTTTTATTTACTTATTTTTTTACAATTTCTTTACATCATTGTCCACAAATATCAACATCGCATCAAAGAAAGTCTATCTTCTTTTTGCAAAAGTTTTATGTATTTCTTTACTTTAAAAAAGGTTACAAGACCTTAATAAAAACGAGTTTTAATTAGCTGGACTGAGGGTAAAATGGCTCTTTGAATTGTAAAGGTTACAGACCCCTGCACTAAACCATAGGTTTGCGCTAAACCTCACCGCCGCAATTCATAAAAAAAACACTAGGTGGCAGCAGCGCACCGTCCTCACGGAAAGCTGCAGCCGTCAGGGAGAACTGGGTTAGGTTTGTGGGGCAAATGACCTCATGCTGTAGCATCATCTTCATCACTAGGAGATGAAGAGAGAATGAACTCATCCTTCTCTTTCACCTTCATTTTGTCCTTTTTAATCAGCTAAAACGCGTTTAGGCACTACAAGCTAGAACTGTTTGGGGACTACCCGTACCTTCCCTCTTAGGAATTCGTTTCCCCTTAAGAATTGTATCGTTAAATACAACCAAGATTATTAAGCACAGTGGTAGGAAAATTATGAATGGTTATCCATGGTTGTCATTATGACATTTGTCTCAACATCTGTGCTCGGGAAATAAAAGTATGAGATCTTGACACCCCCGCTTCCCGCATCAGCACCGCAGCGCGTGACGCTGGGGCTGTAGATGTGGCGTGGCACACACTTAAAAATTGGGTGGCGCACATTGCACCAAACCCCACCGAAACGGAATCCCAGGATATCCCACCCTTAGCCACCCCGCTGAATCGGAATAGCCCTCCTCCCTCAGTTGTCCTCATCTGCTACCTCCGCCTTCTCTCATTATCACCCTCTTCCTCCACCTCCTCCTCTGCCTCACGTCCCAACTCAGGAGCGCCGCCGATCGGTCGCCAGGATTTTCCCTTCTCGGCCAAAATGGAGGAGACGGTCTGTCGCTTAATGAGGGGAGCAGAGATTATATGACCGGATTTGCTTAAATGAAAGGCGTCAGGATCCGCTTTTGTTGATAGCTACAAGAACAATAAAAACCCTTTGAGGATATCTATCGCTATTTCCGCCAAAGCGACCGCAGCCATGAGCGCAGGAGAGGGATTAGATGAGGCTGCGAAGGACGCGGCAGACATAGCGGCGTTTTTCAAATCCGGTAAGTCGAAAAAAGGGGCGAGTCTGCCTGAGGGAGAGCTGATGGAAAGCCTCGATGTGATTCCCGGTGGTCCTCTACATTTTTATTTTTTTTGCCAAATTTATATATAGCCTATAAAAAATCAATGAGAGTTTCCATATGCAGAGGCTACCCTGCGTCGGACGTGTTGGAAGGATGCTCACAGTTTTAAGATATTTACCATATTTCACTCTGACCTGTCATGCTGCAGCCCTTTATGACAACAGCACGATTAACACCCACTAAAATTTTGTCACGATTTTTTTTTTTTTTTTTTTTTAGCAAGTGACCCTGTCTTGGCTTGGACTAAGGAGGCTGCTAGGTGTGGATGGTTGCAGCTTGACAACAGCCTCCTAAGGCTGGAGGAGTGTTTTGATGTTACACACGGCACATTGGTCCAAAATGCCTGCAAACTAAACAACCTTGTAAACGGATTTGGAATTATTCATGACTTATCCAAGTCTGATTAATCTGATGCAGGGAAAGGACAGGCCATAGTGTTGCATGCCATGCTCTGGGCCTCTGATATGATGCCATAATCAAAACAAATAAGGATGGGCCTGCCTTCTTTATTTGCACTGCACATCCAAAACCTTATCAGGTTTTATAGGTCCAAGTGGCTCCTTTAATCAGCCCTATCATCTCAAGGGGACTTTTGTTAGGATTTGCGCATTGTTGTATTGGTAGTGACTGAAATTTATCACATGTGATGTGATGCTATGTGTAATTGAAGATAACTTAAGCACTTTCTATCAGGAATAAGCTCACACTGATCATGTCATACAAAATATGTTTATATTCTTTTGGGAGGGTTTGTTTTGCTGTGGCATTAGTATTAACTATTTTGGTTTGTGTAATCCCTAAAAAAAATATTAGTCATTTCTAAGATATTGAAATAATTGAAACATGGAATAGATTTGTTTTGTTTACAATTTTTTTTCCAGTCATACCTTTCTATCATATTTAACCCACATCAGAGTCTCAAGACAGGGAGTTTGGATGGTACACACTTCCACACACCAGATGAAGCAGCTGTCTCTTTCAGCTGCTTCTCTCTCTGTGACACCTGGTGCCTTGAGGTCTGCTGCTCACTATCACCACAAACTGAGCACATGCAGAAACACACACAGCCTTTTCTGCATGTGCACCTATAAGTTATGAATTCTCACGCTGAATATGCTGTGAATTTTTTTGGTGTGCACACTTGCATACTTTTTAACATTTTATAAATCACATACCTCCTCCAAGGAATTGCTTCTGCCAGTCAGACAGTTAGGAATGTTGTCAAAATGGATTGTTTTCAAATGCTTTCTTATGGTTGGCTGGATACTTGCCAATGTATTTTCCTATAGCTCTGTTGTATCAGGCTGGAAAGTTGGCTTGGAATGAAGTTGGACTGCTTGGATGTTTATATAGCAGCAAATGCAGTTCATACAGTATTCATGATGGAGACAGAAATAGGCTATAGCCTCAGGAAACTTTTATAAGAAACTATTATAAAGAGAAAGTGTGGAAAAAGAAGTTGCTAGGAGAATAGCACAAATTGCTTCATATTACTGTTTAGTGTTTGTGTCTGGCTCAGACTAAAACAGGTTGTTCTGAATTTTATCAGCTATTTTTGTTCAAACCCAGAACACATTTAAGGGAAAATCTATTTATTGAAAACATTTTATCAGTGGAATTTAGCAACACTTCCCTACATCTGATCCATCCCCCTCAATGTACTGTATTTCTATCCAGTACTAAGCTGAAATTGATTAGCCTTCTCACTAATCAGTCAATTATTCTTTCATTTAATGTAATATTTTTATGACTTATTATGTCACCAATCATATTTAATTTGCATAAAAATATGCTAAATGAGTTAATCTGTTTACACATTCACGTCATGTGTCCCTCTCCAGCATGCTTCCTCTAATAGGTGCCTGCTTGTTGCATGTTGAAATCTTGACACACAGCTGCTCACTTCAGTTGATCCCAAGCACTTTTATTTCTAGGGCTCTGTATGCCATATTTAGTCAGTGAAGGCAAAAATGCAGTAGATTCCCTATACTAAACAAGAGCTAGAGCCATCAACTTGCTGCCAGTGCAGTCTTATCACATTTTAAGAGGCTGGCTTAGTGAAAGACCAACTTATTTGCCATTTGTGTACGCAAATATAAACTTGTGTGTTATAGCTTCAAAACTGGTTGTTTGGATGGCGAATTTGTTCCACCCAAATGAATGATACTATCACTGGCCCTTGAAAATACTTGATCTTCCCCTCTGCTTGATTATTTTCAGAGAGCAGATGGTGCTCCATCTCTGAGTCCCACACTGTTGCTGTGGCTCACAGCTCAGCTGCTGAGTCAGTCCCCCAGGTTGCTCATGCCATGACTTAAAGCCCAATCTTTAATTTGCTTTAAATGATCAAAGATAAAGCACTGATTCCTTAGAGATACTGTGAATTTAAATATTTAATCATTTATAATCAATGCCAATTATTTCTCAAAAAAGGATCTCTACCAGAAGTGTGGATGGGCATACCCTTGTTGGGGTTTTTTTTCCTCCGGGGTTTTTAGATGAAAGTTGGACCTTAGTGTCATTCTAAATGACATGCATATAGTTGAGATTTTTCATAGATACCCTGCCATGATATTTTACTCTCTAAATTATTTATTTTTAGATGTGCAGCAACCAAGTTCAACACTGAGGGCTACAGTATGTGTGAATCTTTAATGGCTTGTCTCACACCTAATTCATGCATGACTTAATAAATTATTATATGCTGATTTCTGTCCAGTGTAGTAACATCATACACAATGCAGTCATGTGCTGTCCTGGTTCAGTGCTGGGAATATAGGTATCAAACATCACACCCCCCCAATCCACAATCCTGTGTTCATGAGGCCAGGCATTTGTCACTTGCATCACTAATAAGTTATCAAGCATTTACATCGAATGACATAAAATTTGATTATGATCGAGAGGATTGCATCGCTGGACTATGCCTTGTAAAATATATCGGATCACTATGGAGAGACCTTCCTGGCAAAACCAAAATTGACAAATGCACAAAAGTATATTTTAAAAGGTACAATCTCATATATAAAGTCTCTTAAGTGACACTTAATGCAGTTATTGGCACAGTAATCATATTACTGTACAGAACTATGCTGTGAAACTCAATTGTCATAAAAGCAACCAGATCTATGCTGCACTAAGATTAAATAACTGTCAAAGCAACTTTGATTAAGAGTCATATTCCAAGTCACAACTACACTGGACATAAAATTACATCACCCATGTCTGTGTGGGTCTTACGGTTGCTACTAAGATCTATTGTTTTCTGTGTGAATTTGGCATCTTTTAATTTCCAGTGCAGACATGCTTTTAGATACACTGTACATGTGTGAGCTTCTCATGTCTTGTCTAAACCTGTTAAATAATACATTTTCTTTTATAAAAGGAGAATAATTGAAATGGCAGACAAATCAGCTATGACCTGTGTTGACACTGTAGTTGCATTTTAAATAAAAAAACAAAAACACACACGAAAAAAAAATCTGATAACCATTTACCCCTGATTGGATATAATTAAATAAACACCAATTATGCTAGTGGTGACTCATTATGTATTCTGTGACTCTTGCACTGAGAATAGAATCAAGATGTCAGCATCATGAACCATGAGCATAGTGCCAGCATTGACATTGCAGTGAGCCATTTCTCTCTGTACCCACTGCGAACCCAGTGACCTGTGCCAGTTCAGGCTCTAATGAGAGCCAAAATCGCAGCACAGTGATTCCTAATTTTCTTTTAGCACAGTCATAATTGATGGAATCGTAATGACCTAAATTCCATTTGCATACTCATGCATAAATCTTATATAATTCTGAAGATGACAGGATTTCATCAGGCTGTGTGGCAACATCTAAAAACATGTGTATGGAAAGCTTAGCTGATGCAACGAAACAGTGAATGAGTATGCTGTGAAAGGAGATGCAGAGTAAATGCACAAGAAATCGTCAACAAAGTCATTGAAAATATAGGATAGAAGGGAGCAAAGAGTGAGATCTAAAACGTGACATACTTAGTGGGACAAACAAACCTTCACTCTACAAATTATAGATCTGAGGCTTGGGTGGAGTACACCCTGAAAAATGTAGGCTACTATGCTCTTCATAAGGCTGAAACCGTACAGTTAGATCCAGGAGCAGCTTAATTGGCAGTTGGTCAGAGTTAAAGACCATAAGCCCAGATTGGCACTGAACTGAACTGCATGGGTTCACTCGACTAACTTTAAGACAAGGAGAAAGAGAGCACTAGTCTGAGTTGTTTTGACCTCTGAGCAGAAGATTTGCATTCTGTTGGTCATTGTATTGGCATTTGCTGGCGCATGTTTTAAGTGCTGAACTTCACATTTAGCACAATGGTGCTTTTTCCAATATTTGTGTCTTGCATATGTCCATGTTACACAAGGTAACAACCTAAAATTGTTATTGTTTGTATGTGTAGACCAACATTATTTAAACACATATTCAAAAAAAGACTGTAGGTTATTATTTATTATTGACCAAAGGCTGAGAGTCAGAAAGTGGTTTCTTTATGCAAAATACAGGCTTGAAAAATAATCAAGAAAAACGTTTTATTTATTTATTTTTTGTAGCTGAGACCTATTTCACCCAGTCCCAGATTGTTGTGTATTAGCACAGCAAATGGAAAATGCTTTTTTTTTCTTTTTTCCCCCCAATAAATAATAGACTTGTATAGTTGCACACCAGTGTGGTGTTTAGCAATGTTCTTCCTAAGGTTACCTCACAGCAGTAAGATTTGCTGGTTTGGACCTTGACTTTCATTGCACAATTTGCAGGTTCTCATTGTGCATTTGTGATTTATTTTTTGTACGGTTTGTTCAGATTTTGCAGACAGTCACTAAAGACACACATGTAAAGATAATTTATGGTTTTAAATTTGCTGTGGATGCAGTATCAGTATGATGGCTGTTTGTATCTCTTTGTTCACCCTGGCTGTGACCCTTCCAGAATATACACTGCTTTGTGTGTAATGACAGCTTGTACAGGTTCCAGCCCCCCTGCCGAAATCCTGAACAGGGAAAGTAGTACAGATGATAGATGGATATATTTATATATACATATAGATATATTTATACGTGTATGTTTTCACTCTATAGTTACTAAGAGCTGCAAAATAGCTGTTTGTAAAACACTAATAAACAGTTAAACAGTTAAAGGGTTGCAGAAATACTATTGTATATAGATAATAAGAGGCTGCATGAGTTAGAGTAAAAGCACTTGCCAATGTATGTTGTGCTTTCATTTATTTGTTTGTTAGAGAGCTTTTTGTTGAAGAATGTCAGGATGGTGGCTAGGCAATTACCTGTTTTACAGGCAAACTATGGCGATTGATCTCATCAAAGATTTGACCTTACTGTAGCAGATGTAATACTCTTTATGGACATGTAACCACCCCTCCATCTGACCAGGTTATTGATTGTTGTACACACACACAGAGGCATTCTTCTATTTCCTGTAGTAAAACCTGAGTGAGATCATGCCACCATCTGAACTGTGCACATGCTTTTGAATGTTAAGTGACCATAAAACCATTCTGAAAATTAGCTGAGTCCTCACACATACACACACCTGATTTTGGTTGATAGCTTTGAGTCAATCATCAGAAATTCCAATAAGTTGGTAACGTGTTTGTCAGGCACCAAGTGTAGCCTGTGGGGCAACTTCGTCACCTCACACACATGGATGTGATACAGGCACATGCACAGTGGTATAAATCACTACATCCCACCCAAGTCGCCTGAGGCATGGGAAGCAAAGAAGAGATAGGGGGGTGGAATTGATGAAGGAGTGATAGAGGCATAGGAGGATTGTGGGTCATAAAAATAGGCTGTGGGCTGGTCTGTGTGTCTCCTGCAAATCCCCCATCTAATAAGAGAGACATCTATCAGTCAACAGCAGACACCCATCCGTACTATCACTTTTCATCCCCTTTATCGCCCCCACCACCTCTCTCCCACAAATACCTCCCATCATTACCTCATGCTTTGCTTCTGCTCAGGGCTGTCATATATCATAGCATGATACTGTTTGGTAATATCTGGTTTGTCCGACCATCTTCCTTTTCTTATATGCAATAGATGTGACATCTCACCATCTGTTATTCAATAAAACTTTCTTACAGACAGATAGGTGTCACAGGATTGGCCACCATGACAGAGCACACAAAGCTTTGTCAGATGTTGTAGACAAAAGATATTTTGTGGCTTCAACATATAAAGTAAGGGGCAGCAATGACAGACGACTAAAGTGGCACTTGAGACCATCAAATACACATATATTCATTCACAAAATGTGACTCCTCCCTCCACAGTCTTTCCACTCTCTGTTTGTGCCCCTACAACTGATGTCCCACCGTTATCCCCTTTCTGTTTCCCTTTAGCTTAAACCTAGGAAACATCTGGATGCAGTATCTGAAGTCACAATTCTCCCGCAATGCTTTGTGCTGCCTCTTTTTCAAGACTAGCTCTTTGATAAAAAGCCAAGGACTCAGGAGAGAGTTTTCAGAAACACCATTTTTAAGAGCTTCCTCTAGTAAAAATGATGCTGTGGCACCAAGTAAAGCAACTTCCTGCAATTTTTTTTTAATTAATAAAATCAGTCTTGCTCAGTTGTGCACTAGTTTCATATAGTAAACCATATTGATAAAAAAATAATGGTGTATTGTTTGAGCAATTTTCTACAAGGATGATGGTGCTGCAGTTGTTAGAAATATTTCACTTTCTATCACACAAAGTAGCACATTTGCACACCTGCTTGATGCCTGCAACTTCACATACCATCCCCGTACACTAATGCCTCCACATGCAACAATGTTATGCTGTAGCACACAAGCCAAGCCAAGGTCCTACTTCGCTCAGTATGAGAAGAAAAGACTAAACAAAATAAAGCAGAACATGGACTTAGGTTTGGTTAAATCAAAGCACAGCTTGCGGTGTGTTTGCACACATGTGTGAGCAGCCTGAGACTGCTTGTCTTCTGTCAACAGCGGTGCTCAGTCTGTCCAACAGGAACTGTGGAGTCTCTTTCTCTTACAAATACACTCCCACTTGCTTTGAAGACAAGAGGCGGACTCTGATCTGGGTCGCATGAACAGCCTTCCTCTGCCTTAGCCTTGGCCTCTCTGGCTTTGGATGAAATAGGGCAAAGATCAAACTTAACATCCCATTTAGCCACAGGGGCATGCAGACATACTTACTGTTGGTAAATTGCTGTTGCATCTCACTGCACATTTGCCAGGCTAAAGCTGGTTGCCAAGGAAATGATGAGTTAAGTTTAAAAACAAGGGAAATTTGAGATCCCTCCTAATTAGTGAAAGACATAAATATTGAATAAAGATCACTGTTTTAGTTTTAAGGTTCTCATTTTTAACCGTTCTTAAGCTTGATGAATTTCCTCAAAGTGAGGCTATATCAGAGAATGCTTAATAGCGATTGTCTCTTCAGAAATCCCAATAACCACAAATGAAAGTTCCCTCATTTACCATTGTACACAAGTACAGTGGTTTAATTTTTCATCACATCTGGATACATTTGCCCTCTGTCTTTTCACTGAAAAGGCTTTGAAAATTCTTGTAGGGTTCTGAATTTGGACCAAACTCTCCATCCACACTTTATAGAAGGAAGCATACAGTGTGTAAGCAGGTGCTTACTGTAATCCTCGCTAGGCAACAGCATATGCCGGGCTGTTCTTTCAGAAAGGCAGCCAGGAGAAGTCAGAGTGGAAAACTAAGCTGGCCCTGTCCCTCATTCCCCTCCTCTCTGTTATCTTGTGCCACCATGATGTCCTACTGCTGAGTGACCCAGAAAGAGTTCCTCCTGTTGGATACATGACACATGTCAGTCCAAGTAAAAATTTGGTAAAATGATTTCAGTATTTGGACTGGCATATGGGGCATTTTTATGTTAAGGGTGAGCTCATTTTACAGTTTTTTTAAAATTTCGTATGAAATGAGCCCAATGTACAAAATGTACTTTATATTGATTGCGGTGTGAAAACTAATATTACTTATCCCAGCTCTTTAGTTCAGGGAAGCCATATTTGTCTCCACTAAAGTGTTCCAAGGATGCTTAAGACAACAATGGTTCCTTAGGCATTAAAGACCTGATACCAAATGTATTTGACATTTTAAAATTAATTTTTTGCTTACCAATGTTGTGCAGCAGAGTCACAAATAGTCTGCATGTGTGTCTAAGGGTGACTGTTGAAAACGTACAATAAAGAAAGAGAATAAAGAGCAAAGGATTTGTTTTCTTGATCTAAAGTATATAGATATAATGACAGCTTATGCTGCAGCTTATACCGTTTTATTGGCGCATTTATATGCATGCGAGTACACATGCACAGTCTAAGCACTTGTGCATCTGCGTGCAACATGTCTGATGGTGTTTAATCTCAGGGAGGGACTGTCCGGATATTCAGATCAAAGGGCCGCTCCACAATGGCTCACACGCTCTCTCATTTGTACTCTGTAATTCCACCATCTTAGTTTTTGACACAAAAATTTTTTGAAGGTTTTGCTGCAGCTCCAGTTGGTCACATGACAGTTCTTTTAATCTGTATTTACTTCTTCAAGCCTTCTGTTTCTCATTACGGATCTCTGTTTCTTTTTAGATTGCTCTCTTCCAAAATGTGAATCTAAACTTGACGGCCCTGTTCAAACCTCAGGTAGGTCTGAATGTTTTGATACAGTTAAAGGAACTAATCAGGAATTTCCTTACAGAGCAGAATATATGCACATGACCTACTTATATATCCTATGAACCCCCTGCTGTATGTATATAACTTTCCTGTGTGTTTAGGTATTATTTTAATAGGTTTTCGTGTTCAGGAAAGCCTCGGTTTTCTAAAATGCATCTTTCCTTTCAACAGAAAAGCAAAAGTAACACTCAAAATGCCCTCCACTTTACCTTTAATGGGATAGTGTATCTTATATGTACATTAGATGTATTCATGTAAGTAAGACTGGAAAG
>JBAMHW010000006.1:22368782-22380911 GCA_037177495.1 Rhadinocentrus ornatus
TCTCCTCTCCTCTCCTCTCCTCTCCTCTCCTCTCCTCTCCTCTCCTCTCCTCTCCTCTCCTCTCCTCTCCTCTCCTGTGAGCTCTGACTCTCATCTCTGCCCATACTGAGCTCACTGTGTGGTTCCTATTGAACTGGGCTTGAATGCTAACCATGTGCACTGTGGGTAGATGAACAGCCAGGCATGCTCCCTCAGTCATAAAAACACACACACGTCTAAGCAACGGAAGAAGTGGTTTTCTCTGGAGTTTATTGGATTTTTTTTTTTTTTTTAATACTCCCCTGCAGAGGCCATGATGGGGAAGACTAAACAATACTGTGTGTGTGTGTCTGCATGCATATAGATGCAGCTGAGTGTGTGGGGATCTTTTGTTTGTTTATTTTTTCTTCAAGCATATCTCTTTAGTTAGAACTTTAAACAAATGGTATACAGGTGGACTTTACTTTCTTTGTTTTAGCTTAATTTATCATGTTCATCCACTGCAATGTACTAACATACGTGCAGGGAAGAAGAAATAGCCAAAAGTTAGCAAATAAAGGTGATAATTTCCATAAAAAAAAGGCAAGGGCTGAGAAAACCAAGAGGTCCGATATAAAACTATGCAGTCTGCAGTTTTATGTCCTTACTTCCACTCATGATACCATGGTGTTTGGCTCAACTTTATATTGAACCTTATAGGAACTCAGGTTGCAGAGATGCACACAATTGGAGGCGCTGTCTTCTAACTTTAAGAACAGTATGCATTAAACAGCATTCCTTCATCTGTTGTCAACAAAAAAGTGTGTTATCCAGGTTTACAACTGCTTGCTCTCAGTGTAGCTTGCAGTTAAAGAAAAAGCCGAGTTTGCATGGTTGGTGTATGTCAGATGTTATAAAAGGACAAGTTAAAGTTTAGGTCTGTCTTCATTGTATATTTACTGCAGTCTCCACTGGAATCTGTAATTAACTTATAAGCTCTCAGTTGTATAATGTGATTAGAAAAATGTATTTCTCTTTCATAATATTTTGCTTGATGTCTCACTGTGGGATGCAAGCCTCTCTGCAGCCATCAGAAGCATTATTCTCATTACGCCAACCCTGATCGGCTGGTGAACGTAACCGTCCGCATCAAGTAATCTAGCATCTACCTTAAATAGCTCATCCAGACAGACCAACTTTTTCAAAAACCTCTTCTCACTCGGAGCATATCTCGCATACATGGCTAGCTAGCTGCGCACGCAGCCCCACCCTGGGTGTTAAGGACGATTTCGAGGGGATACAAGTTGCAGTTTGCCACCGTCCCCCCTCGTTTTGCCGGCATTTTGCATTCCCAGGCACGGGGGGAGTCAGCTTACATTTTACAGACTAAACATGAAGAAGCAGCATTTAGCTGTTATGCTGCAAATAAGTGGAACAAACTGCCAGTGGACATTAAACTTTCACCAATTGTAGACATTTTTAACAGACATTCAGACAGGTGAAAAACATTTCTTTTTTCATGTGCCTATGAATGAATTCTGCACAGTAACATTTTAACTTCTCTTTTGAATCATTTTAATGTAATTTATGATTTTATGATTCTTGCTGTTTTTTTTCTGCCTTTTACTATTTCTTAATATCTGTAATGCGGGTAAAATGGGATTTGCCCTATCCTGGCTCTTCTTTGTGCTCTGAACAGGTATATCTGGAAATACAAATTCGTGTTCGTGCGGTGCACGGAAGCGGCAATAGCTCCGCTGAGGCATCAGGGCATCCGTCTGGACGACTGGCTGCTGCTGGCGCAGTCGGAGCAGGAGGCCACGGCACACGCGTATCCTCGTGGGGCACCTATCTAACCTGGGTTTTGTGATAAACATGGAAAAAAGCGTGTTGTCCCCAGCGCAGAGCATACTTTTTCTGGGCGTGTCTCTGGATTAGCTCACTTTTACAGCACGCCTCTCGGCAGAAAGCTTTCAGGGCGTGTCTTGCGCTTTTTTTGTCCGGGGAAATCGGTCCAATTCAGGTTGTGTCTTTGATTGCTTGGACTGATGTGTCCGTCATTCTCGTTGCCCGTCTCTGTCGCCTCCACATGAGGGATTTCCAGCTCTGGGTGGCCTCATGTGGACTGGACCCCGTGCGTCATGGCGCACACAGAGTGCGGGTCACTGCTGCGTGTGCCAGGACACTGCGTCACTGGCGGGTAAATCAAATCAAATCAAGTTTATTTGTATAGCCCTATATCACATCAAAGTTGTCTCAGAGGACTTTACAGAAAGAGGTGTAAAGGGTACCGGCCTTTCTGACGCAGTCCCTATGGGCCCTGTCCTGTCCGGGAACGTGGTCACTATGGTTGCAATCCTGATGGGCTGGGGTGGGATCCACGAGGGCAACTGAGGAACTGTGAGGGGCCAATGGAGTGTGGGTCTCCAGCGGTCTCACATAAACTTTCTGTAGCTTTCAGCGGTATTCCTCTTCCTGAAGCATTTCCTCCCGTCTCTTGTAGGCCATCATGTGCTGGTGAGAACGAACAATATGACGGTGGAGTAAATCAACAGTCAAGGGGGGTTGTGCTCCCGCCAGTTACACATGCTGGCACGCAGATGGATCCTCTGGAGCAGCGATCGCCGCCTCTCCTCGAGAACGATGCACGTCCCAGGAGTCCTGAATACAGGCGTGAACCTGGCGTGTCTGTATACGGGGTATGGACTTTGCACTCAGAGGTTGTGGGACAGATTTGGGCCCATTACGGTCGGCCCACGGTGGATCTGTTCACATCAAGGGAAAACGCGCATTGCGCTCTGTTTTATTCTTTGTGCAGCATGGATGCTATCTTCGCTTTGGCCTGCCATGCATTGGCTGGCGGAGATATATTTGTTGTTGCGCTCAGCCTTGGCAGCTCCCACTGCACAGGGACCTGCTACTGCAGGGAAAGGGAACGGTCCACCCACACGCAAAACGCCTGGCACTGTGGGCTTGGCTCCTGGGTGGCTCAGTCTGTCAGCTATGGGGCTCCCTCAGCGGGTGATTTCCACTATACAAAGTGCTTGAGCCCCCTCTACTAAATCACTATATAACTCTATAAAAGTGGGGGATCTTCGAGGAGTGGTGTCACACGGCCACGTTCCTTTTCAGTGCTCTGGTTGGGGGTGATTCTTGCAGGATCTGATTGGAATAAAGCTTTCTCCACGGTTAAAGTGTACTTGCCAGCTATCGCTGC
The DNA here is from genome assembly GCA_037177495.1 of Rhadinocentrus ornatus. Lineage (NCBI taxonomy): Eukaryota > Metazoa > Chordata > Actinopteri > Atheriniformes > Melanotaeniidae > Rhadinocentrus > Rhadinocentrus ornatus. The sequence goes on from JBAMHW010000006.1 coordinate 22,371,958, forward strand.
CTGTTATGTGGGGTTTGGAAAGCAAACAGCAAGCCAGCACCCGTTGGTCTGCTGTTTTATGAAGGGCGCACATAGGCTCCTCCCTGTGTCCAGACCGCTGGTACCACCGTGGAATCTGGCTGCGGTTCTGGAGGGGCTTAAGGTCCCTCCCTTTAAACCACTGGAGGGGGTGGACTTAAAACACGTTTTCCTCAAGACAGTGTTGTTACTGGCTCTGGCGTCAGCTAAGCAGGTTAGTGGCATCCATGCGCTTTCAGTGCACCCAACATGCGCCCAATTTTTCCCGGGCGGTGTGAGAATGTTTTAAGGCCCAAGGTGCCTAAGGTGGTGGGCTCATGTTCTTATGTTCCCCCATTGACCCTGTGGCTTCCCCTGCCTTGTCCGGGGAGTCGCCGTCACATGCCTTGTGTCCAGTACGCACGGTGCACGCTTACATGGATAGGACTAGGGGTCTCAGGATGAGCGATCGGTTGTTCATTTCCTTGGCTGCTCCTCATAAGGGAAAACCTGTCATGAAGCAGGGCCTGTCACACAAGGTGGTGGAGGCGATTGCTTTGGCCTTTACGAGTCACGGTTTGCAGCCTTCTGAGGGCATGCAGGCACATTCAACTCGGGGCGTGACCACATCCTGGACCCTATTCAGAGGGGTCTCTGTTCGAGACATCTGTGCTGCGGCGAGTTTCTCACTATTTCTATAAGCTGGACGTCTCCACTGCAGTTTTGCCTTCCTGATCAAATCAGAGTTTCTTTTCCCTGTTGTTTGGTGGATGCTAGATAAGCTTGTCTGGTAATACGGGAGCTACCACATCCCATAGTGAGAAATTGATTGGAATATTATGAAAGAGAACTTTAAGTTATTTACATAACCCTGGTTCGCTGAGTAAAATGAGCAAGATGTCTCACCAGACAACCCTTCTTGCTTGGGCGAGTGAGAAGAGGTGCTTATCTTGAGTAAGTTGGTCCATCCGCATGAGTTACAGCATTTAAGGTAGATGGCACTACCTGATGCGGACGGATACGTTCACACGTTTACCAGCCAATCAGGGTTGGCGTAATAAGACTAATACTTCTGAGGCCTGCAGAGAGGCTTGCATCCCATAGTGAAACTTCTTGTTACTCAGAGAACCAGGGTTATGTAAAAAAAAAGTTTTTAATTGACCCCTGTTAGTCTGGAAGGTTGTTATTAAAAAGAGCAAATTCTCCTGACAACCTCAATTTTAGATTTATAGGTACAATGTAGAGTTGCTGGGACAATTTTTTTCACCCACAACCTTTTCTTTGACACAGACATTCGGAAGAGTGAAAGAGAGAAAAGCCTGCAAAATTCCTTGTGGTGTCTTTCACCACGACATCTGGACTCAGCATTGAGTGTGTTTATGTCAGGCCTTTGTGGACTTTAGTTTGATTCTTTGACAGCATTTTGTTCCAAACTGCACATGGACGTGTGCATCTCGACTTGTGTGTGGATGACTAATTGGATCAAGCTGCAGAGAAGCACTGGCTGTGTTGGGTTTTTTTAAAAGAGCACAGCTTGCATCTTCCTGTCTCAGGACATAAACATAATGATATCTGTTTTGCCACGAGATATTTCCTGTGGCTGCAAGAATATATATATATAAGATTTTTCTCCAAACATAATGACTGGTGCTTATAGATAGCATTAAATGAATAATTCATTCTGAATATTTACATTTTATATGTTTTGCTACTTAAATTGAGTTCTCTTTGATTTTCTGTAATTCTGCATATTTTTAATTACTAAATCAAAAGCTGTGCATATTAAAATTTTGTTTATCCATCTTTTATGATCAGTGCTTGTGATAGAGTGCTGCTCAGCCAAACTCTTATACAGCGTGTGACGAAAACACAGAACACATAGAAATCTTTGAAGATCAGTTTCTTTACAAATGATTTCCCTTAGCTTTTCTGTGTGCCTTCCACATACAAACAAATACAACAAATTTATAAATACACCACCATCTGCAAATATACTCCATCTGTTGTTAACCCCTTTTTCCCTTAAAGTCAGCGCAGTGAGTTCCTATTCTCTGTCAATATCAGATTTCCTCAGTGCATCCAAATCTGTTCCCTTTTAAGGATCTGATGTAAACAATAAGAGCAGTAATGGCTCGTTGATGTGATACAAGCATCCTTTCAGTAAAAGCAAAGGTGAGCAGTGCAGTGTAATTTTTTTGTCAATCACCCCACCCCCATCCTCACAACCCTTTTATCATTCCTATTTCCCACATCATCATCATCATCTTTGTCCTCTGTCTCTCAGACCTTGGTCTTTTCCTGGAGAGCATTGAGGCATAGAAAAGCAAGGTTCCACTCTATCACCCATCCAATCGCCATCTACCTCTCCCACGTATATCAGCCAATGGCTCTTTGGAGATGGCAGATGGGGGAGGGGCTGAACATCAAGGGTAGGGTGGGGGGATGTTGTGTGTATGTGTGCTCGTTGCTCTTTGACTCGAGGAATATAAAGGATGCTTGACTGCTCCAGGAACAGGGGGAATATCGCCTTAATGCCAGCTCCATCCACATCCGGATGCATTTTCAGGTTTTTTATGTCTGTGCTGCAGGATGAAACGCTAATTCATACCAGAAGAATCTAAATGCTTTTCATTCATTCATGTGAGCAGTAGGGCATCATTCCTAATTTAATAAGAATTTTATCTGTACAAATTCAAATTCAGTGGTGATAATTCTGATCGTTTTCATGCTCTGAGTGCTGCAGATCAAAGTTTAGGTGTCTAGCAGCAATATGGCTGTTGGACTGCTGTAGATAAGCAGAGCTCAGAAATGCACGCACATGGAGTGAAAACCTAATGCTGACAGCTATAGCTTGTTTCCTAACAATTTGATGGATTTATACTATTTTTAGATTTGTGTTGTACTTGAAAAGACACAAGAGAAGGATTGACACAGAGTTGATAGGGGAGAAATGTAGGAGGTAAAGGCTGCTATTCATGAAATAGCCAAGCATTTTTCTTCAAAGAAGAGGTTATACGTTTCATCTTGTGGAAGCTCATTTTTTGTGGATGGCTTCTCTCCTGTGCTGTCGTGCTGCTTGCTTCACTGGTCGTTTGAGCTGAAGACATGTCAATCCAGATCCTGCCTGCGTCCTCTTGTAAGTATGACATAGTTCTTTAAGGCTGGAAGCTTTTGTTAATGTTAATTTTGGCTGCGAAACACTTGGACCATATCTGAAAGATTGCATTTTGCTCCCTTAAACTCTTCTGACTTCTCAGGAGCATAACAAACACCTATTTTGGTGTGTGGCAAACTAATAAATGCATGTAACTCATGTGGTTTTCCTAGAAGAGCTGTTGCCAACATAACAACAAAGGTAATTAATATATTTTGTCATGTTTTGAGCTAAAAATCTGAATAACAACATAAAACCGGTAACAGTGCATTTAACGTTCACTGAACATCAGCTGTTGTGGCTACAAAAAAAAGCTGCAGCACTGTGTGAATGTTTAAACATCATTTAACTGTCATCCAAGCACAAGAAAAACCTCAAATCAGTGTATAATAATCTTGAGTTTACTCATTCCATTCATCCACTCATTACCAGAAAAGTAAAGCTGTAGCAGCTGAATAGAGGAGAAAATATCATTCTTTTCTGTGACACCACCTGACCCTAAATGGACCGTGAGAACCTTCTTGACTGCGAAGTAAAACCGGTACTTTGTTTTGTTTTGTATTTAGAGCAGCTTGTCAATCAGGGAATATGGGAATATAATAATCAAAGAAGTTGGGAATGTTGTTTCCTTTTATGGATTTATATTACAAGCAAAACTATTTGATGAAGATGTTTAAAATCACGTTGCGGGAACTCCATAAATATGCTTTTTAGCTGATAAATGTATGCAGTGACCCCTGCTGTGTGAGACAAAGAGTGCATGAAGTATGGGGATGCTTCGTCTGCTTAATTTTTTTCCCCCTTTAATTTAGCATAATATTTTTATTCTGTTATTTGCATGTTATTGTATTAGTTAATTTTTTATTCATTATTTTAAACCAATGAAAAAAATGTGTAAATAAAATCAAAGTATTACAAAGCAAAAATGCATGGTCTCCTATCTGTTCAGATGTAGTTGTGTGCTGTTAGGATAGATTAAAGTCCTAACAGACTCACAGTGAAATGACTTGTAGAAAGGAATCTGGGTTGATTTGTTTTTGGTTGTTTTTTTGTTGTTTTTTGTATTATGTCTGTATCCACTTTCTTCTTCACCTCTGACTCTGTCTCTCTGTCTCTTAGCTTCGTCTTTTCTCCTGGTGGATGGTTAGAGAGTGAGACACCCAGGAGCCTGAACAAAATAAGAAAATAACCAGATGAAATTAGATTTGGAACTGCTCAGTTGCCTAAATTGGTGTGAAATATTTCCGTCTGTAGAAATGCAGTTGTAAATCAATTGGCAAGTTGTAAACAAGCTTCCATCAGTGGAGCGTATGCACTTTTTTATTTTGTTTTTTTGGCACTGCAAATTGTAATTTTGAGCTCATGCAAATAAGTTTTTTCTTTTTTGTTTTGTTTTAGTAACTAGCTGCTTCTCTTATTGACTACTACTCTGTAAACCGGTTGTTTTCAGGGCTGTAATAACAGTGGACAGCCATGGCATCCACTGGACACCTCCTGGTATAGAGAAAGGGTATAGAGCCATAGCCTGTAGTTCCCTCTCTGCTGTGTGTGTGTACTCAATGGGACATTAGTCTTTGTTGAGGATAAGTCTAGTGAAAATCTATTCACTGTAGAATGGCGTGACCTCAGTGTAAACGAGGAGAGAGAGGGCAATATTGGAATTGACCAGTGAAAATTATTAAGTAGTGGGGAAAAAGAAAAGAGAGCTGAGAAAGTGGAAAACATGCTTGAGGAGAATGTGATGCAAGGAGGAGGATATCAGTGAATAGATGGAGTTGGGATGCAGGCCAGGGAAGGCAGTGGATGACAGGAGGGGAGAACATGATGCATATGTGCAACTTTCTCTGGATATACCCACATATACATTATAAAACAATAACAAAGCTGCAATAGATCTCCACAGTGTTTTCCTCGGAGACCAGGCTCTGATTGCAGGCCTTGTAAGGAACACATAGTCACACTGAAAGAGCTGGATTTAGATTAGAATGAGTTCTTCATTTTATTTAAATGTTTATTTATCCTACTTTTTCTTTTATTCTAACAACTGCCACAAAAGAGGAATTCATCTATCATTCTGTGTCCCTGCTTTTTTTTTTTTTTAGTGTGTTAACCAGTTTTCCAAGTTTCACAAAGACTCCTGGTTCCTACTTTACTGAGATAAAAAGCAGGCACTTGCCAACTGGTTAGTTTTTAAGTCTGGTTCTAATCGTTAGTTTTGTCCCTGAGGTTTGTTGGAGTGATTAATCCTATTATCAGAGCTCAGCTGTCACTCCATTAGCATCTGTCAGCTGTGAGATCATGCCGTATGATGATGGTATTTTAGGTTTTTTTCCAGTGGTGCACCATACTGAAACTTTGTTAGTAGCTAATGTGCGTTTCAAACTAATGCCTAATGCTAAAGCATGCACATATTTTAGCAGTAATGTTGAGCCTTCTCTGATGCTGAGTGCATAGTTCGGTAGTAGAATGCATTTATTGAGTTATCTGTGTGTGCATTTGTTTAACTTTATTTTGTTGCAAAGTGAAAATATCGCAATTTAAAAGGCTATAAACCAAGTGAATAGGAACAAATCTTTCCTGTCGTCACCTCTTTCTCTCACTGTCCAAGATCATCTGTTAGTCCCGTCTGCTTTGGGCCAAAACTGTCTAATGAATGACAGACAGCTGACATGGTGCCGTCTCCAAAACTTTTCCTTTCTCTCTTTCCTTTTGCCTTTTCTGCCGGGCAGTTAGTAGCACAGTGAATTGCAGAAGTTCAGCTGCCTTGTTCCTTCTCCCTGCCTGTGAGCTGCTGTTTGCTTTGCTGTGGTTTATTGACTGGGTTTTGTTGTGCAGCAGGACAATCGGGTGGTTTGGTCAGAGTGGGCTGATGAATAGCGTTCCTGAAGCCGTACAAAGCGTCCTCCTCTCTGCTTCATTGATGTGTTGATGCAACTTAACTGGCCTCCCATTGAGTTTGTGCTGTACACTGATAGACAGATGCCCATGGATGCTCAGAGCTGAAAAGAACTTATTCTCTTTTAGAGCTGCAGTTCCTCACACATTCACAGTGTCTTTGCTACAGAGACAGTGTACCATATAACATAGGTGCAGAAAGCCCATGTTTAAGTGAACAGAAGATTATAGTCCTGTTAATGAAGTTCTTTATTTCTTTGTCATGAGTTAGACAGAAGTATGGTCAAAAGTAGAGTCCTTTCTATGTCTGCATGGACATATGTAAAAAAAAATTTGTCTATTTCTTATCATATTTTGGAACATTTTGAGGCCTTGTATGTGTAGAGGTCATTATAAACGTGTTTTATCTACAACTTCACAGACCTGACCTATTACACACTCAGACATCTGTTACTATGTGTTTGTTACATTGGACTCCGTCACCGCCCCCATCTCACTTTCTTAGAAGTGTCAATCCCTCTCAGTTATTTATTCCAACAGGATCAGTCAGATATGCATGACCTGGCTTGCTTGCATACACATACAGCACTTTCTGCTCACAGAGACAGTCAGCTTCCATGCACTAATTTATTACATGAAGGCCATCATCAACAAAAGGTTGGTGTGTCCGAATGTGCAGTTGTTAATATATTAAAGCATCAGAAATCACCGTTTTTAGAATCTCTTCTGAGTCTCTGGATTGTTATCGGTGTTGCTGAACATGGCTGCTTTGACCATACTGTTCCGTTTAAACTACATGGGATTTCTAATGGACAGAAAAGGTCGGCTTACAGCAGAAACAGTTAACAAAACTGGTAGGTGTACCACAAAGGGCTGTAGTGAAAGTGCTAAACATTTAAATGTAAACACTTGTATTCATTTGTTGTTGTTTTTTTGTGAATGCCAAAGCATGTTAACAGTTTTAGTAACTGGCTCTTGACCTTCTTTGCCCTTTCTTTTCAGCAACATATCTCAAACAAATTTTAGAGCTCACCTTCGAAATTTGACAAAAAGTGAACCCCTTATTATTTTTTTTCTTAGAGTCAACAAAGAAGCTTGATTTCTTTTTGCTGTGTGCACTGTGAATGAGCTCTTTGTTAGCTCCCAATTGAGTGACTGTTTGAAAGGCTGTACAGTCGATATACAAGAGTTTTTTACTCCAGTTTGTTCACATAAAAGGGGGTAATAGGCTCTAAATGTATTTGTGCATTTTGTTTCAGTGTTTTTCAAGTTTATTGACGTCAGAACATGATACAAAGGGTCACATATAAAAGCTTTTCACATGATTATAAATGAAAGAATGGATTATTAGATTCAATAAATGGGTTGTTTGATAATAAGTTTGCACCCGGCTTCCCCATTTAAAAGAAAAAGAAATCTAAAAATAAATTTCCAGATGGTGAAAATTTAGCACTCAAGATACATTCAGTACTTCAAAATGTGAGTAAAAAGATTTGAACAATTGAGAAGTACATAGATGGCTGACTGCAGAAGCTCACACTTGCCAGCATAGTCAGAGTATTAGTCAGCGAGAAGATTACAACCAATCATTATTAAAGCCTATTTTACCCACAAATCCACCAGCGACAACTGTTTGGCAGGCTTAACTTTTTTTCTATGTGAGTAGATGGCTGGGCACACAGGGAGGGTCTGAGAAACTGTTAAATGCAAGGCAGCACTTGTTACTAAATCTTGTTTTGGGGTGGGGTTTGTGACATTGGGGGGGCAGTACAGAAAAGCCGGTTGGTGAAGGCAAAAAAGGAGCTGGCAGAGCCTTTGGCCTTCTGCAGCTCAGTGGGTGGCAGGGCGTGGACCAATATATGGTACGGCTGTTGTTTGCTTGCCTTATTGTCAAACAACAATGGTGCAGTTAGATAGCTTAGATCTGGTTTAGCGAAAAAGTGCCATAAACCTGGGCAGGTTGTAGTTAGTTGGTCCAGTTCGTTGCTGGTTTTAGTTCACAATGGCAGTGCTGGATAACCACAGCTGGCAGTACGCCCAGGCTGGGAAAACCCTGATCAGACTATCAGGTAGGGTATTTTCTCTTTGTCATCCAGAATCCTGGATTATTCGTAATAAAAGAAGTCAGGAGGCAGGGTCACCTCAGTGCCATGAGGTCAGAAATATAATTATACTGATAACAGTAGAGGAAGAAACATTTAAGTAAATTATTTTAAAAATATATATTTTTTTATTTTTTTTTTTATTGTGAATTTTTTCTCTCATTTTAGAGTTGTGTTTGATATTGTTATTTTTCTTTGCCTGTGAAAATTCATGCAAACATATGTAGTACTACTTTGCCTTCTCATCTCAACATCTGGAATATCAGACTATTATAAATGGCTATAAACTATTGCTGTTAACACTTGTATTACTGTATATTGTGTTGGAGACCATTTGTTTTTGTCGTACTTACTTTTTCTAATATGTATTAAATAGATATTGTTGCAATTGCATATTTACTAGTAAAGGAGCAACAAGCATTACAATGAGCTGCAATTCCTCAGTATAGTATGTGAGAATGTTGTTATTAATATGGTTATGCATGTTTCCTGCCTTTTTTAAAGTAAAGTTAACTGAACTGTCCATGTTTCCATTTTCCATGAGGAAATAATTCATTACTGTTGTAAAGTTCACTAGTGTATTTTGAGGATTTGTCAGTGAGACTCTTGGTGGAAAATTAAGTTTTGTGCAAAATCTTGGTTGTTTTTTGTCACACAGTATTTACAAACAGTAACTTAAGCTCCTCCTAGTGAAGTTTGTTTAAGTGATAGGGGGGGGGGGAGAAGAGAGAGGAGGGGGGGGGGGGGGGGGGGGGGGGGGGGGGGGGGGGGGGGGGGGGGGGGGGGGGGGGGGGGGGGGGGGGGGG
>JBAMHW010000006.1:22381011-22395907 GCA_037177495.1 Rhadinocentrus ornatus
ATATTATGAGACTTCTGCCTGTGTGTACATTGTTGTTTTTAAACACTTTTCAGCCCCCTTTATGCTGAAGATGCCCTATTTCACTTCTGTATATGGTCATTCTGAGCAGCTTGTGTTGTGCTGTATAGACACAATAACTATTTAGATAACTCAGCCTATAAATAGATTAAAAGTAGGGGGATACTTTACAGTCTGTGTGTACTGAACACTAAGGGTGCACTCTGAATAGCAGCATTATGCTTGAACAGTTTGTACTCCTGCACAGCTATGGCTTGCTAGCCAACAGATGCTGCTGAGACAATGACCAGGACAGCAGTCTTAAGCACAGGTGGGACCTAGATGAGCCTGTTTAGAAAGATAAGCAAGAACGCTAAAATTATATGTAACATTTTTTTAATAATAATATACATTCTATTTTATGTCCCCACTTGCTAAAATGCAAAACTTGTTCCCTGCAATAGTAATGAATGCAGGTGTTTGAGGAGATGTTCTACTCTAAGGCGATTAGGAGAAGCTGTGCTGCTTGTCATAAGGAGTGCACTTCGGAATAAAATCACAACTTGGCCTGCAGAGGAAGAATTTATAAAGCCCCTGACATTTATAAGTTTACACATATCCCAAGCCCTGGGGCAAAACGTAAAGTCAGGGGTCCAGGTTACGCTTTCTATAATAGCTTCACACATTCGATCATAAGTTTACATGGTAAAGCTGAACTTTTTGTCCTTATACACTAAGATGACCTCTTTACTTTAATAGGAAGTTCTTTTCTAGTCCCTGTGAAAGACCAACTATCAGTACACAATGCTGTCATTGTTTCCAGATAGACGCTGCCCAGAGAAATAAAAACACTGGCTAGCCCATCAAATTTTACTGCAGAGGTTCAAAACTTTAAGACTCCATTTACATACTGGCCTTGCAGTTGTTTCATTATAATGCCACCCTCAGGAGAGATTGTTTTGGCACTCCTATTGTATAAAAGTTAGGAGATACAACATGGAGCTGATAATAACTTTTTTATTTAAAAATCACCTTATAAAAGCAGTTAACAATGAGATTTGACTGACAGAGCAATAAGGAGATTGTCAGAGAGAAAGCAAATAACAGAAAGCTCAATATGTGAACTGATTAGAGCGGACCAAATTAAGGTTGAGTTATGATCAGATTTAAAGGAAACACCCAAGTGCCAAATGTCAGTATCAACATACATAAAAAAGACATAAAATTCAATTTAATCTGTCAAAAAGTGGGGCCACAATTAGCTGTGCTTTAAAAGTAAAAATTAAAATTGACTCTGAACTGCTCGATTAGCCACATTAACAAAGTATGAAGATAGTTGGAAGTGAGGGAGGAACTTCTGCTTAAGCCAGACAGGCGAGAGTTGCAGTTGCCCAGCAAGGTATAGCCAGAATAAGTGCAACAACTTTTTCTAGGTCAGAGCATAAACTAATTGGTATAATTAAAGTTTAAATAAAGTTTTTTCTCCTTAACTTTCTAACTAATGATGATCAGTTGAAAAAAGACAGATACATCCACTACAAAGGTCTGTTTCAAATTATTATGGTAAAGGGAACAATATTTTTTTCTTTCTTTCTTTTCTTTTTTATCTTCTGCTCAAAAAAGGAAAAGTTTGAGACTTGTCCCCTCCCAAAAAAAGTGCTGGCAAATGATATCATGGGTTGCTATTAGTGAAGCTTAGAGGAACTTTAAGAACGTCAGTAGTCAATAGAGTCGGCAGAAGGAGGGTGGAATGGAGATGAAAAAAGAAAAGAAGATATTTGTAAACTGTACACGTAGCTAAGGGTGTTATCCATGCTGAGTGAGGTGTTAAGGGAATATTAAAACAGATGTAGCGTCATGATAAAAACATGTGAAATATTTACTATATCTCAAAGTGCCTGCTAAGCCTAACCTGACTAAAAATCTAAAAGGACAGTCAGTTATTTTGCTGTGCTCAGATGTTCGCAGATGTTCATCATACATTATTTAACCATTTGGCTACAACCCTCTCTGGTTTTAGTAGAGTAACATTCACATTTGCTGGCTTGAATGACTCTTAAACCTGGTACACCCAAGGATTTTTTTAATCTCATCTGGTCGAGACCTCACACGTGAACATAAAAATTCAGGCATTTAACAATTTTGATTATACTGTTTTTGGTGTGCTCCAATAACCTAGTAATCACAGAACAACACACACATAACGATGCTGTCCCAGAACTGATCTACAATCTAGTCTTCTGAGCCGGACATCTCATGTGACCAAACTTCATCTAACAAAAAACGTAGAAGAAGAACCATAGCAACAACTGGAAAACACAACATCCTGCATGGAAGAGGATAAGTGAGTCTTGGGACTATTGTTAACAGAAAAAGCCAGAACTGAAAACAAATAACCTGACTGGAGACAGCGTGAACACTGACTTAATGTCCTTCCTTGTTCCCCAGCCAGCTCGCTCTCTGATTGCCTACATTCCATGCAACGTTACCATCCACACAGTCACAATTCATGAGTTGTTGGCTTTCCTCACACACATGAAGATATTTGGTCGTAAATATTAAACATGTTTAATATTTCAGATTCTTGGCTACGACCCATTTCGAAGCCAATTATCGGGACATATCTGCTCATAACACACCTCAGACCAAATAAAATTGTACAGGGAAATCTTATGAGTTTTACGATAATCGGGCTTTTGCCATCCTTGGTCGGGATGAGATAAAATCAGGAAAAAAACAGCCCGATAATCCTTATATGTGTACCAGGCTTTAGCCCAGATTTTGTTTGAATATAAAATGTTTAGAAGTGATTAATTATCATTTTATGTTTTGTATGAACAGTCTCGTGACTAAAACAAGTTGTTTCCAACAGTTTTCAGCATTGTGCATTGTGTTAATAATGATTAACAAAGAAAACTGAACGTCCTATGTTTCTGTCAGAGGGACGGGGCTATTTTCAAAATTCAACATTTCTGAGCCGCAAAGGCTCATGGGAAATGCATATGGGAAATGCATATTAACCTTTTGTGATTGTTTTGATTGTTATGTGATTTACTTTCTGTGTTATGTTTACAATTATACAATGTTGGTAAGTTGATACCATGAGTGAGACGGACAATACAGGAAAGAAACCCACCACCACAACTTTTATATATTACATCAGGGGTAAAGTGGTGATGGTTACTGACATAACCTACTGTCACCTTCTCAGTTCTGATGACAGCAGTTCTGTACCCCTAATCTGTTGCAAATATATGCAAAGATACACCTACAATTCATTTTAATTGAAAGGTAAATGACAAAAATCAATGTAACTTTTAGATTAATCAGACATTTAATTTGGAACAAGTGGAGTCTTTTATATTGACTTTTCATGAAACTGAGTCAGTGTGATTTAGTCTTCATTTGAAAAAAACTAAACAATCTGTGTAAATTTAACTAAGGGGTATAATGAATATTAGTTATTTGAACTAATTAAAATGCTTAGTTTCAGCATTTGTAAAAACTAACGTGGTTTAAGGCAACAGGTTTTCATGCAAATTTCTAGTAACTCCACTAATCCGGGATTAGAGTGTATGTTTACATTACCCCTTTTACTGCACCACTTACTTACTCTGTTTTACTCTATGGTTTAGATATGATCTACAGGGCTGCTCTGCTCTTCTGATGGGTTATTCTCTCAGAGGGCCGTTAATCTGCAGGATATATGTAGATGGAGACATGCTTATTTTATTATGTGATGCCTCAGGTTTTGTTGTGTTGCCTCACAGCTGTTGTGTGTTTCAATACAGAATTAGAAGTATGTATCAGATTGTAGTCAAGGGCTACATTTAGGCAATTTGTCTTGTGTATTGCTCCATTGTATTAATGTTCTACAACATAATTTGGGTTTGAGTTGTGATTATGGCTGGTGGGTAATTGACAAGTTGATAAAAAACACTGGCTGATCAAAAGAAAATTATTAGTTTTAACTCGAAAGAAAAAAAAAGCTGAACATTCACTTGTTTTAACTTATCAGATGTGAGGATTTGCTGCTCTTCTGTTTAATGCAAGTACCTCTTGTTTTGACATTTTATACAATGGACTTAGAAATTAAGTATATTGTTTTATCTGAAGGTGCCACACTACAGATTACCCATTGAACATCTAAGTACAGTGTGAGAGCCGTACCGTGAAGTTGTTTTTTGTTTCTGCCCTTTTCATTTGTTATGACTTTTTCATTATCTTTTTTGCTGTGCAGAGGGGTTAAGTCCAGGTCGAGGGGTTGTGGTGGGAGCAAAGTGTTATTTTTGCTGTAAGCCACACTGTAACAACAACAATATGAGAAATGTGATGAAAGTTGAGCTCGCCACAGTCCCCAGGCCTCCTGCCAGCCCCGGATGAAGGTCACAGAGCTGAAGTGGAGTGGAGCACAGGCAGCTAGGAGTGGTTTTGTCTTTGAGAAAGGAAGAGAAAGACAGTTAGATTTGTATGTCAGAGAGAGTGTAAAAGAGAGGAAAATAAATAAATGAGATGGTTCTACAGTCAGACAGAAGGAAACTGAATAGAGAGAGAAAAACAAAACTCTCCTTTGTCTTTCCATCCTCTTGCACTGGTGCAAAACACACTTGTTGCTGAACTTGTCTGTGTTTTCACTGTGCCGCCCTGTTTATAACAGCCTGTCGAAGAAACAGGCCTAAACATTCATTCTGCCCATAGCATTCTGGGGCATGGCAGCTCAATATCCCCACATACAAGGGAGGATAAGCAATAATAGCCTTAATGGGGAGGAAAAATCGTGAATCTGGACCGTATGTTTGCAGTTGTGGCTAAAAGAGTTAAAAGATGTTATCTATTTGTACACCTCTTGTGTAAAATAGTTTAAGAATCAAATTGTAAAATCTATATTCAGTTGACTGGTAAGCAATACACTTTTTTTATCACCAACATTGGCTCCAAAACACTAAAGATCCAAATATAAACTTTGACAAAACAAAGCGCCACAAATGCTGGTGTGAACACTGGCTGTTTTCCCAGTTTTCCCCTTTTCACACATTCTCAAAAGTAGGTTCTCATATTGATCCTTGTTCCACTATGAAGAAATCCATTCCAGCCATTAAAATTTAACGTAAAGTCTTACATTTAGTTGTGATAACAAGATTTTCTACATTTGAACTAGGGCTGCACGATTCTAAGAAAAAATGTGAATCACGATTTCCTTGCTTAGAATTGAGATCATGATTCTCTGGCACGATTCTTTCACAAGATGTACTTTTGCACTAAACTTTGACAAGAAAAAAAACATTTATATGGTCTTTCAGGTAGAGCATTGATGTCAAACTCAAACGCACAGCAGGCCAAAAAGAAAAAACTGGAACAAGTTGAGGTCTGGAATGGTTCAATGTTTATTAAAAACCTTTTTAAAATTACCTTCTTGCACACATTGAACCTGAAACTAACAGAGCCTGTTAGTTCTTGCCTATAAAACAACATTAATCATTAAATAAAAAAGTTTTAAAAAATTTTTGCATTTATTTCTTATGGCTCTATATGCATTTTTTCCAGAGTAAATTTAATTGAAAACATTTTGTACAGGAAAACAACAGCCAAAAATAATTTTCTTTATTGAGAAAATCAAATACCGTTATAGTAAGAGAAGGAATGCAAAAAAATAAACTGCACTGAAGGTTTCTACAGGTATTTATTGCATATATAAATATATTACACACACACACATATATATTAGTCCGTTTATTGACATCTGTCCTTGTTTCTTGCTTTGTACAGCTTTATTACTCTGTACTTTGTGGTGACGTTTAATGTGATTGTAGAGATTTGTGGTGCTGCAACAAGGGTAAAACACACTGTACTATGCAACTCGCATCGTTTATCATTTGGTTTAAATCCAAAATACTTCCACATAGGGATGGACAATAATTCAATATCAATATATATCACAATATACTTTTATTAAATAGCGGTAATATGAGTTTTGAACAAAGTTCCGATATTTCGATATACATACAGTATAAGATTACAGCGTTTCACTGACTGGCGTTCAAGCCGAACAGAAAGAGCTGCAAGACATTGGCTACGCAAGTGATGACGTACACCACAGACACGGAGCCTGACCTATGAGCCCCGACCGAGCCAAGCAGCAGTAAAAAAATAAATAAAAAGCCCAGCAGCAGTTGGCTGTGCTCAGCGCGAGGTAGAAGGCTAGGCTAGGCTAGGCTCCAGCGCTGCTAGTTTTAGCTACAAAACGAGTGCTAATGTCTGTAATACAAACGTGACTGAACAAGCTTCTACAAGTGAAGAGAAAGCAGACAAAGTTGTTGATAAGAGAGGAAAGGCTAACTCGGTGGTACTGAAGTGGTTTGGCTCAGTGTCAACAACTTAGCCACTTTGTCCTGTTCGTTTTCCCTCCCCTCTAGCGAGTTTTTCTATTATTGGAGACCTTTGGGGAATGATGCCCCCCCAGGTATTAATGTCTATTAATGAAGAGTGTGGACAAAAGAATTAAAAAATTTTAAAGTGTTGACATGTTCCAGACTCCTAATTAAAAAACAAATTACACCTAATAAAATTATTATTTATTATTTTTTTGCTGACTAGGCAACAGTGCATCTAAAGCATTTCAACTCAGAATATGCTGAGTCAGAAGATGAAGCACCAGCTGTTGCGCAGTCTTTTTTTTCTGTTTGTTTTTGTAGCAATTCTGAGCACTTTTCTTTTTAAGCCTAGTTGAAGCAGCTTTGTTTAACTCTTTAAGAATAGCATAATAAGCCTATGTTACAGTTTAAAGTTAAAGCTATTATTATTGAGAAAGGTAAAAGTTTTTTTTGACCTTTGATGGTGATTTTAAATTACTTTGTTTGAAGGCTGATTTAGCCTTGCTAAAGACAAATAAAAGGTGAATAATAATTTATTGTACAGTTTTTATTTCTAAAATGTTTTACTGAAGGAGTTTCATAAACTTGGCAAAATAATTTGTAGTTTTACAGCATCTGTTGTAGCATTTTGGGCAGTTTTTCTGAGGTTTTTATTTTGTTCATATCGATATCGGAATTAAATTGTATCGACCGAAATTAAGAAATATATCGTGATACAAGTTTTGGCCATTTCGTCCAGCCCTACTTCCACACCGCTGCCGAAAGTGAACATTTTTTGAATACGAGTTTGGTTCGGGGGAGGTGGGGACTCTCGCCACTATCGCTTTGGTTTTCGTCACTATGCATTTAAACCTCCTTACTGCAGACTTTCCTCCGCTTTCACTCTCGCTCACTCTATCCAAACCATAGACATCCAAACAGTCAACTCCAGGCGGGCTTCCTTCTCTGAATCACGTGTTGTAATGCCGCTTTACCATTGGTTGAGGGAGGAGGCAACGGCAGTGCTGCGTTTGGGGATGCTTGAAAAAATCCAAGAATAAATTGTTTGTGATGCAGCTCGTGATGTAAATGCCTTAGAATCACTGTGTGTAGAAATGAAATCACAAGTATATGTGAATTCATATCGTTTAACAATTTTTCGTGCAGCCCTAACTTGAACTTTCAAATATTGTTGAATGATCCATTGCTGTGCGTGCTCACATTATTGACATGAAATCCATATTTTAAAGATTAAAGTGCATTATCTCTGCATATTACCACAATTATCCTTTATAAACAGCTGGAATGTGTGTTTTCATGTTTGTGCTGAGATGGTTGGGACATCAGCCAGGGGAATTGTACTGTATTATTTCTGCTGTATTATGTAGCAGACCTGATCTGCTCGACTACACACACAGCCAGCTTGTAATTGGTCTGAGTCTGAGTTTACGAGGTTAGGAGCCAGAGGATTGACATCCTGGCATGGCTCGTGATGCCAGGATGCACAGATGCACCATGTAGGCTCTACCCTGTGACCTAAAGGATTGGAATCAAGAGGGATTGGCTCTGTTGAACTGATGCAGATATGCAGTTGTAGCTTAGCCTGGATTATTAATCAGGCTTACAGTGTTTGTAGTTGAAGAAATTGTACTTGTCCGTGCACGTGTTACATGCATAATCATGATTTGTAATGTACTGTAATAGTCTGTTTAGATCCATAACTGTGAGATTTTCAACCCTGGAATCAGGAGGGCAGAAGGAAATGGATTGGCATGTCTTCGCTACACAGCTCTGTCAATTGGCAGATTTAGGGCTGTTTGTAGAGTTACAAAGACAAGAAATGCTAAGCAGAAGGAGTCTGTGCCACTATGTCTTGCTCTGGCTCTGTGCTTTCTAATCATGTAGCAACCGGAGTGAAAACACAGCTGTAGTTGGATTAGAGAAACTCTTACAGTGGCTGTGTACATGTACAGCAATATTTTATTGACCACAATCTAAATTAGACAGTTTTTCAGTCATTGTGTTTATATGAGTTGTTAATAAGATAATCCATTCACATTCCCATTTATATATTAAAACGTAAAGTACACCACACTGAGAACATTAACTTATTCAAGTTCCTCCCTAGCCACAGAAATGTTTCTCATTTTTACTGTAGCTATAAGATGTTATCAGACCTTATGAGACAAGCAACTTAGTGTAGAAAAACAGACCAATACAAGTAATACTGTTCTTAAAAAACAAGCCTAAAACTGTGCATAATAATTGGACCAGGCAACTTAAAACGTTAGAGCATTCAACTTTGAAGCGTGTCCCAAGATGCCAGTAAAACCCTGGTAGAAAGTAAAATTGCCACTAAAGTAAATACAGTACATGTCTAGGATTGGAATGGTCCACATAGCTTTATTTGGATATTGCTTATTCCAAATATGGAATTATTTGGGTTAAATTTATCAGCAAGTGCATTCACTGCAGTCTCTTTTTAAGATACAGATTATCAGAATATTGCTGTGAAAGTAAATGATGCCAATTACTTAGAATCAAGCTTAGTAAACCCAGTGTGGAGCTCTTCTTTTCTGCACCAGAACAGACACCGTTTATTTTAATTTCAAATAGAGAGTAAGCTACAATTTTGTGTCCTCACATGTGTATTCCACATTCATCCTACGAATTACACTAATCTTAAAGGCTAAATAATTAGGATTTTTTTCTGTAAAAATTATTTGTTGCGAGGGATAAGGAAGGGGATAAGGAATATGGTTGCTATATGGGATAAGGAAGCTTCCCTATAAACAATCTGTCTCTCTACATCAACAATGTTTTGTCAAGCTTTTCTCCTTTCAAAATAAGAGTTACGTGGCAGAATAATTTCGGTGCACTGTGTAGCTGTTTCCTATTTTCTAGTTCCTTAACCAATCATATGCGACTCCCCAAGGTTGCCAAACAGCAGCAGCAGTAATGATGTTTTGGCCAAGTGAATAGTGTGTTTGTCCTTATGAACTTATGAAATTACTATCAAATTAATTTATTAAGTGAAACTAAGGGAAAACAGCCGCTGCATGGCATTTGTTGATTGATGTAGCTTTTGTTTACACTCTATTTTATGTGTTCTCTCTAAGTGTTCTCCATAACTGCGGTTCTAATTTGAAACACTAGGTGTCAATGCTACTTATTTTGCCTTTAAACAGAACTGTTAATATACAAAGGTAGTATAAAGTTAAGCAAACTGCAATATGTGATTGAACTGTGTCTAAATATCATTGATAAAAGATACTTACTTACTATCTGTCTCTAATGTTTTCCTTTCTTTCCAACCTAAATATCCAGAGGAAATCTAAGTTACCATGTTTCAAATAGTCCAAATAGTACCATGTTTTCTATGAGGTGCACACCTTTCAGGCAGTTGTGTATCACACATTGTGTGCTACGTAGAAACTGAGATGGTAAATTTGCATTGAATTTTTTGTTTTTGTATGTGTGCTTTTCCCCTGCATACATATGTTTGTCATTAATGACCGAAAGGCACATATGGCTTATGTTTGCGTGGTCTCCATCCTGACATATGTGCAGTTGTTTCTTTTTTCATTCACTCATGTTGTATTTCTTGAAACTGTGTAGCTTTAAGGCCAAAGGTTTCACAAGGGGCACTGCCTATTGTTCTCTTTTGCTGCTTTTAATTCAAAATTATCTATATGTTGTTGTAAAAAATTGTATTTCCTGAATGAACACTATGCTTTTCACGTCATTTGACAGTGTACTGAATGCCCACTGACAGCTAAATGGATTGCTCTCATTATGAGTGTGTTATGAACGAGCAGTCTGTGATTGAAAAGCTTTATTTCATGCTCAGCAGGCTTGTAGATGAAGGCCTGTGTGTAGTGAAGAGATGAGGTTGTGTGTGAGTCTGTGTATAAGTGTGTGAAGTGAGAGGCAATGATGGGATTTTATAAATCACTTTGTGTAGGGTGATACTTTGGTATATTCTGGATTTTATTGCTGCACACAGAATTGGGAAAGCTTTGTGGTTGTATGTGTTATTGTGCCTGTCACATGTATTGAACCATCATATTTGGGAAGCAACAGACTTTTAACCAGCTGTTTGTACTTTGCAGCTCTTCATTTTATGGTCATTAAACACTATTATGGAATTCTCCAGGCTGTCTGTGCTCCAGCATTAAGATACAAACCTTGTATGACAGTCACATGTGTTTCTCCAGTACCGCTGTGCTCTTCATGGAGCAACGGTGCATGTATGTCCAGCTTTCTGCCAGACTGGCTCTGAAGTGGTATTTAAAAAGGTGCAAAGCAACAGTTTAAGCCAACCTGCATCAGTTTAACAGAGGTCATCACTGGCTGTGTGCTAAGTTCAATGTCTTATATAACCCGCCACAATGAGGAATGTGTCTGGGCACACTTCACAGGAAAAACAGGCACACACATGTCCTGACATAGAAAGTTCATAGATGTATTGGTACATTTTTATTTATTTATTTTTATTTTTTTTTGCTTTTGACAATGCTTTCTGCTGCTCATTTTATATTTTTACACATGCATCTTTTTAATGTTTTCAGTTTTCAGCTGCCAGAGTTTAAGAGTTTTTAAGTAATGACCAAATCAAAAAGACATATCACAAACTTATCACAACACTGACCAGATAAAAAAGGAAAAATGATTTCTTAGTGTATAAACCCACTGGAGGACTCAGTGACTGTCAGCATGCAGAGGATGAGAAACAAGGAGTTATCAGAGATAAGGAGTGATGAGTGAGATCATGCAAACGTGACCCCACCTCTACGGAGGCTAGAGGCAGACCAGGGCAGCCCAGAGACACGGGCCATCAACAGCAACCCCGGAGCACAAACCCAAGTCACCCCACCCCAAATACAAACCAAGCCCCACCCGGAGGGTGGCAGAAGACAGCCCCAGCCAGAGCCCCCCGTGGTCTTGGGGCACAGACCCCAGTGGGCCAAGATAGGCAGCCGCCGGCCCCGCCAGGGACCGGCCATCTAGAGCGGCCCTAAATAAACCACGCTAAGCTAAACAATTAAGGCTGCAACAAGGCACTGTTTAAAAAAGAAAGCAATTTTCTGAACTGATGGATCTGTTCAGAAGCCCTAAAAGACAGATCAATAAAATAAAGATTTTGTTTGTAATTAACTTGATCTGCAGACAATCTAATTGCTTCTAAACTAGTGGTAATGGCAGCACCACTGCTTCATCTGCCATATTTCATCATGTTTTTCTACATATCCTTAAAGTGTCTTGCACTTTTGTCCACATAACTCCATAATTTAATCCAATGCCTTCTGCAAGTACCATATCTATGGGGTAAAGTTTTACTGATTAATGCATAGTATTGGTCTTTTTTCTCTACTAGGCAAGAGCCAAAGTGAAAGAATATGATCATATCATTGCTGTTTTTTTTTGTTTTTTTTTTTTTTTGTGTGTGCGCGTGTGTGTAAAGTTATGTGAAAACTATCGATCTGGATTTAAAATAAACTTGCAGCTAGTGTATTGGCAAAAGAGGAACTCGTTACATTTTGCATATGTAATGAGTTCCTCTTACTTACTTGCATAAGTAGGTCTAATTTGCACTTAGACTGCACAACATTTAGAAGTGCAAAGATTAAATATGATATGGTGATCAGATACAAAGTTGGTTGTGGTGATTTATCCCTGTGTTTTCTTTGTGTTTCAGGGTTTCATCGCAATGAGGATATGAAGGCAATTGATGTGCTTCCCATCCTCAAGGAGAAAGTTGCCTTTCTTTCAGGTCAGTCATAGTTACAGCAGATATTGATATAATTTTGGCACTGTATTCATCAAAACCGGCATTCAACGCAGTGACTTTACAAGCAGTCTTTCTCCTTGTCCAGTTATTTCAAGTATAACATCTCATTTTCCATGTCCATGATAGATTTACAAAACTATATCACCTACAAGCTTGCTAGCAGGTTTAGCAGGACTGATGCTGGACTGGATCTGCTAGAAGGACAGTATGCAATGATTTGTTCCTCAAACTAAACCAGTCTTTCATGGTAACTAGTTGTTAAAGCCAGTTAAAACATGTAACCAAGAGCAACACTATCTAACCCATTATGCTGTAAATAAAGGCATCACAAAGCCAATAACATCTCATTTTATATACCTAGCTTAACAAAGCTGCACATGCTACTTACTTTCCTGGCTATCTTGTCAGGTGTAACTAGCTTGATTGTTTAAGCAGCTTCAAAAGGATAGTACAAGGTTACCAGCACTAGCTAAACACACCTGATTAACAATGTTTAGCTAAGGCTTTAAAAGAGTAACAGTAGCTATAAAGTATGTTTAGTTTCAGGAGTACCCATATTGTTGTTCTTACATACACTAGCTAAATGGCTAATATTGCAGCCTTTGTTAAGCTTGTCAGCCTATTATTATACTAAATCATCATGGTCACTTATAATTATGAGCAGTACGAAAACTAGAGTAAATTTCTCTGTTTATTTGTCCGTCATTTGTTGTTCAAATGCAGTGTTAGTGCTGTGTCATTACCTGCCTTGTCATTATGAGATGAACTACTGAGATTACTTTTCAGTTTGACTCATTATGGCCATGACTAACTGCAGACATGTCCACAGATGGTACCCACGTTAATTGATGGTCATCTCACAACATTATTTCATACTGTTCAGATTGGAAAAAGAGGTTATTAACCTCAATGTGAACACCACAGCAGCAAAATTACTCCGTTTTTAAATTTTAGTGGATCTATTTCACTCAGCTTGCTAGTGGAAAATGTTGTGGAAAATTCCCTCTGTCTTGATGTTCAAATTCCTCCATTTTACTTAATAAGAAGCTGAATTTGCCATACAGGTTGATACACATGACAATACTGGTGATTACATCAACCTCTCCTAATATCATTCTTTTGTTATTTCCAAAGGTGGCAGAGATAGACGTGGAGGTCCAGTTCTCACTTTTCCAGCACGAAGCAACCATGACAGAATACGATCCGAGGACTTGCGCCGGCTTATAGCATACCTGGCTACTATTCCAAGGTAGGAAATGTCCCCGTGACAAGTTCAAACACAGAAGCTTTTACCTGGGGGGAATATAGATATTAGAGTTGATAACCATGTATCATTATGTAAAACATACTGCGGCTCACTGTAAACCCCAGAGGAATCTGGTGTATTTGGTGATGGCTTCCATCTTTTTTTGGATAGAAGCATCTGCTAGCAAGGTGTAGCAGTTGAAATACTCAGATTATATGTTGGCTTTTTTTGTTTGTTTTTTTATTTTGTTTTTAAGGTGTGCAAAATGTGTTTGGCTGCCAATCCCATAGGCAGAATGTTGCTTAGCTTCCAAGCACATATTCCTGACTGCTTCTACAAACTGACACTGGGACAACCATTGTTCAAACAACTATTACTGAGAAGAGTACCTCAGATGACCCTACTTCAAAGAAGTGAACTATGATTTAAAACAGATCAACAGTTGCTGCCTATACAAACTACACACGTCATTGCTTTCTTTGTGTCAGACTTTCGCACCTTGCCTGGATTTTAAAAACTGTGAAACAAAACCTGAGGCTACAAAGAGCTGAAATGGTTTTAGTTTAGATTGTCTAAGCAGATTCCCCCCCTTCTTCCTTTACCCTCCTTCATTTCCTATTAGCTCTTTAAAAACAACAGCTTTTCCTTCATGTAGCCTTAACCCCATGCAACCCCCCTCTCTCTGTTGGTTGTCTGATGGGAGGAAGTTTGTTGTAATCAGTCGTACTATGTTTATATCTTTCAGCCTGTTATCTCTATGGCTATGCTGTCACACAGCCTTTAGTCTAAAAACTCAAAACATGAAGTTATAGGGAGTAGTTTTCAGGTTTTAGTCTGTGTTCTGAGCACACTGATCTTCAACTCTAAAGTCACCTTTAATACATAGCTCTGGGCTGTTTTGATTGAAGTCTGCTTTAATGTGCAGAATTCTCTCTGCTGCACTCTGTATCACTCTAGAGTTTAGAGAATTCAAAATCCTGTTGCATGACCCCAAAGTTAGCAAAGTATGAGCTCTTGGACAGATCATTTCACATTTGTCTAGTTTCCTGTGAGGAAGTTCATGGTTGGTTCAATAACTTGAAGGTGCCCAGATCCTGTGGATGCAAAACAATTCCAAATCATCTGTGCTTGACACCTGGTAGGAGGTGCATGTGTTGAAATTATGTTTGTGGTTTTCACCACTGCTATGGCTAAACATTTTCACTTTGATCATTCTCCTGAAGTCTTTGAGATTTGATAAGATGTAACTTTGCATCCTTAAAATCAGCATTGCTGAATCTTGAATTCATGAACTCTGTAGCTACAACGGGTAGCCTACCCATTACGGAATTACAGTGGGAAGTAAATTAGAAAATATTCAAAAAGTTAAACTATTATATAGCCAGCAATGTAAAGCATAGACCCACTGGTGACATTGCACAGCCCAGTTTACTCATTAAAATTTTTTATTTTATTTTATTTTATTTTATTTTATTTTATTTTATTTTATTTTATTTTATTTTATTTTATTTT
>JBAMHW010000006.1:22403995-22414071 GCA_037177495.1 Rhadinocentrus ornatus
TCATTTGGATGGGACTGTGATTAGACTTTGGTAAAATACGTATTTATGAAAGCAATTCTTGATTTTTGCTAACAAACCAAAGAAACTACACACTGTACCTTTAAGGTTAAAATCCAACTTCTGTTCTAGGGCTATAGCTGGTGTTCTCTTTTTGTTGTGATGGAAACAAGCAAACTAAAAGCCATTATGGGCTTCAGGAGCAGTAATTGAATAGAATAATAAGAGACCATTAACACAGTTGTTAATTAGCGTTTGCCGATCCGTGCCTATCTGTACAAAACAGCTTGAAGCCAGTACATTCAGAAAAAAGAGTAAAAAGACAAAAAGATTAAGACGTAAATTGGCTTTTTCTATATAGTCACATGAGTCTTCGCCCCCCCAAATGAATGACTTTTGAATGCCCACAAGGGTATCGTGTGTGAATTTAAGTCTGTAACAGGGCGCCTGTGCTTACTTGTATTCTGTCTAAATTGACTAACTGTCTTTGTGAATACACTTGCGGTCACCACATTTCTTGAACATAGTTTGGTTGCTTTGTAGAAACACAGTTAAGAGAGCTATTGCAAGACAAAGTAGCAGCTTCATGCATCAGTGGTCACAAATTGAAACCACATCAGTAATTTGCCTGGAAGCCGGCTATTTATCTGGACAAGATGCCTAAACATAAACATTACATAGAAGAACTCTTTATGCAAGTCCAGTCTTCAGAAAACTGTTTATTTAATCTTTGTTGTCATGTCTGTGTCCTTTTTTCAAACACAGAATGTGTATGTGAACATCAATCGGATCATGTCAGTAGGAAATCGGCTCCTTGAGTCAGGCCACTACGCTTCCCAGCAGATCCAACAGATCTCGGGCCAGCTAGAACAAGAGTGGAAAGCATTTGCTGCAGCGCTGGACGAACGCAGCACCCTTCTGGAGATGTCTGCCAGCTTCCACCAGAAAGCAGATCAGGTATAGATTTACAACTCTGGCATATGCACAAAAATTCAGCATACTTCTGATGAAGTCAGATGTTTTAGAGATAAAACATAAAAACACAAAACAAATATCATATGTTAAACATAAAATATATTATTATAAACAGGAATATAAAGAGAAATAAAAGAAAAATGTATAATGTGCAAACACCAGGGTTCCTTTTTACCAGAAAGATCATTTAAAAGACTCTGTAGATACTTTCTGTTTGCTGAGTTGCTTTTTTTCTTTGAAGTGTTTGATGTTCTAGACTTATTTTTCAGCTCGGAATTTTCATTGTTTAGTTTTTAAGGCATGTTGCTTCATGTTTTCATATTTTTATGTTATATTTGTGACATTAATAATGAACTGGTTACATCCGAGGAGCAATTGTAACTGGTTTACCTTGGTTTTTTACTATTCAAGGCCCTAAAGTGTCATGCAAAAGCTAAATGGAGAAGGTAAACCTTTAAGGAAATCCAGTTGTAAAAATGATTTCAAAATGTAGGGAAGAAACGAAAATGGTTATGGAAAAGGAAATTACCTTTTCTAATGTATGATATGAAAAGATATTTAGAAATAGCATTTCAAATGCCGGGAGTGGTAGTCTAGTAATTACAGAGGCGGGCTTGGGTCTGGAGAACCTGGGTTCAAGTCCCCCCTGCTGGCAACTAAGGTAAAAGCCACTGTGGGCCCCTGAGCAAGGCCCTTAATCCTCAACTGCTCCCCGGGCGCTGGAATCTGGCAGCCCACTGGTCCTAGCAACTAGGATGGGTTAAATGCAGAGAAAGAATTTCTCAGTTTGGGATTATTAAAGTATATAAAAAATAATTATGATAAAAATAAAAAATAAACAATACAATAATTAAAAATAAATTTTAATATGCAATTCCTCTTTAATATTTCAATTTAAAATGTGTGATTACAAAACAATTAAACTTTTGATTTCTGTTTGTATGAATTATTTTGAGTTTAAAATTATATTTTACAATATATTTTTCTTTTTTACAATTAATTATTCATCATCAAAATTTTGTATTGCAATTTCAAAGACCCTCCTGCTCCTCCATAGACATCACGTTGGCATCGCTAAACCTACTTTCGACTGATGGAATAAGAAAATGGTAAAGAAAAAAAAAATAGACTATAGAGGTGATGACTGTTTTCTTTTTTCAGTCATTTTTATGTTTCATTGGACCTGCACCAAACAAAAGTTCAAACATCTCCTTATCCAATACAGATTTATGTTTAATCAATTCATTTAAATTTCATCCAGGCATCATCAAACATAACTGCAGTGATTTTTTGTTTTGTTTTTGAAGACATTACAAAGCCAAAATATTTAGCTATTAAATTTGTTATAAATCATCTGTTTTTCTTTCTTTCTTTTTTGTTCTTTGTTTCTAGAAAATACAACAGCTACATAAACATACAACAAAGTGAAAACACTTTTTTATGTATGTATTTTGTGTGTATATATTCTTTTCTGGGGGAAACGAAACATAATTCTCTGCCTGTCCCAAGCAGAATTCATCTCAGGGCACAGCTCAGGAAACTTAAAGTCTGCTCACTAAAGATGCTCCCAATAACATTTTTTTAAAATCACCAACTCATTGGGATATATTAAATATAAATGCTTTCCTCGGGAAAAAGACACATCCAGAGGCACTACCTTTAAATGCAGCAATATTATATATTTGGTAATCGAATTGTATTGTGCTAATTTAATAAAAGTGTTTTTTCTCTAGTGTAAAGACTTAAATTTTTATTGTTTTATTCAGGACTATTTATTTAATGGATTATCAAGCTTTTTTTTTTTATATACATGTTTTGCCTTCCCTTTCATAACTTCAAATCCAGCTATTTACTCTGAGCACAAATATGAGCACATTTTATTGGTGAAAATCTTTTTTTTACAGTTTTTACATGGTGACAGTTTGGGGCAGTGGTACCCCAGTGGTTACAGAGGTGGGCTTGTGTATGGAGTACCTAGGTTCAAGTCTGGCAACTGGAGTGAATGACTGGGACCCTGAGCAAGGCCTTAACCCCCTGGAATCTGGCCTGGCAGCCCAGTGCTTCTAGTGTAACTAGGATGGGTTAAATGGGAATTTTACCAGCTGGAATTAATAAAATATAATAATAATAATAATAATAATAATAATAATAATAATAATAATAATAATAATAATAATAATAATAATAATAATAATGAGGATAATGATGAAGTCATCTGTCAGTACACAATCTAAACTTCTACATTGTTACTTTTAGCACATTTAACAGCAAATATCTAAATGTTACATTTTTGGAAATAAAAGAAAGATTAGTCTGTTGTGTCACACACATCACAATGTTATTAACATATTTAATATACATTTACATTAATACAATCTCACTATATGTTTTATTTAGCATTTGTATTGCTTATTCTCTTCTCAGTACATGAGTAAAGTGGAGCCATGGTGTAAGGCGTGCGGTGAAGGTGAGTTGCCCTCTGAACTCCAAGATCTGGAAGATACAATTCATCATCACCAAGGACTATATGAGCACATCACCACTGCATACTCAGAGGTCAGCACACAAATAACTAGCATGCACACACACACACATGTGCAAATATTCATTTTTACATTTGATTCTGAGTACATATATCATGTGAACATTGATGTAGTGGGTTTATTTCATTTGCAGTTTTGAATAGAACAGATTGTAGTATACAGAAGAGTAGAATATAGAAATATATTTGTTTGTAGAATAATTATTTTATTTACATATCTTTTGCATTTTGAACCAAATGTTCTTTTAACATCTTTTGCTTTATATAAAACTACACATTAATGTTTACAGGTAAGCCAAGATGGCAAGTCCTTACTGGACAAATTACAGCGTCCTTTGACCCCAGGAAGTGCCGATTCATTGATGGCATCAGCGAACTATTCCAAGGCTGTACACCATGTCCTCGACATCATCCATGAGGTTCTGCATCACCAGAGACAACTAGAAAACATCTGGCAGCATCGCAAAGTCCGGCTGCACCAGCGCCTGCAGCTGTGTGTCTTTCAGCAGGATGTACAGCAAGTAAGAGACACATGCAGAAAATAATGTAACTATGATTAGACCTACACCCTTGCAGATATTTGCAAACATAGGCAGGCATGGAGAGTTATACAGACAAGACTTTATTTAGTCAATTAATATGTGAAAATATATATATTTTAAATGTATGTTTTGCTTGCAACCTTATTCTTGTTTTTGTAAATCTGACATACATATTTTATTGATCATTTTTCTGATTTCTCTGAATTGGGCCTATCCCTCTTCTTTGATAGTATGAACATTATTACATTGAGGAACTTATTAAAGATGATGCTATTCTGTGTTATTCTACCATGGAAACCACAGTCAGTGCTTTTCCACCTTGTTCCTGTGTCTGTACAAAATAAGCTGGATGTCAGTCTTTTATGCAGACTTGTCCTTTACTAAAAAGAAAAAAACCTTGTTAAGCTTTTCACAAAGCAAATGTTTCCATGGTTAATATACTAGAAACTATGACTAGAAATGTTTCCATCATGCAAACTTCAGGCAAAGCAAGACATTAGTTGTTAGATGTGTTGCTGTCTTATTTTATTCTTATGTTAATGACGATCCAGAAACTCATTGCTTTGCAGCAGAGTGAAATTCTGCAGCTGTTCTTTTGAATATGGCAGAAGGTGTGATATTATGGACATAATATGATCATTTGCAGCTTTTTTAAAGACTTTTTTCACATCCTCCTGAGTTTCTCAAATGAGAGATTTCATCTCTCTGGTATGATGGAATGGATGGGAGAACACCTAGATCAAAACCAGTGATTTGGTTTATGGTGTCATCTCTGCATCTCCACCCTTGGGGCATGAGCCCCTCTCTGCCCTCTTCCACGGCTTTCTCTCACTCTCTCTTGCTGTGTCTCTATGCTTCTGTCTTTGCCCACTTGCATCTGCTCTTTCATCACCTTGTCTCTTGGTAGTGGTTTCCATGGTGATACAATTTACTGTCACATAAAGTGTCGAGGGCATTGTGCACGGGTTCCTATGTGTTTGTCCCGTGAAAATATTCTCTTAGAGACCTTGAAAATCCCATTAACTATCCCACATAGAAAAAGATGTTGTGTTGCCATTTTTTTGACACATAATAAAGCAATTAAGTATGAAGATTTATAGCTTATCACTCCCTGTAGAAATATTTACACTTTGAACTGCTTTAGGTTTTCTGTTGATGGTTAATGCTTTAGTAGTGTAAACAAGGACAAGCTGGATGGAGCAAAGGAGAAAAGAGAAGCAGGGTTGAGCTGAACTGAAGGGTTAAAATGATTTTTACATATAGTCTGCTGTTAAATGCTTGTATGGTCTGAACACACCTATTTCAATCCATTACACCCCCTATTGACAGAAAATAAGTACTGCATCTTGAATGAACATCTAACACTGCATGCATATTTTCAATTATTTCCATTGGTTGTATTTGTTCACTTGTTTCAAGGTGTTGGACTGGATTGAAAACCATGGTGAGGCCTTCCTTAGTAAACACACTGGTGTTGGAAAGTCTTTGCACAGAGCCAGAGCTTTGCAGAAGCGGCATGAAGACTTTGAAGAGGTTGCTCAGGTTAGTTTGTAAAGAAATGCTTTCTACAGGTATTTAAGTAAAACCACAAATTCTTTTGCTGCAACATATTTTTATGCAGTGTCCCAAAACTGCATTTATATAAAAAAGAAATAACGCCACAAGTCCAATAGGTGTAAAAATAACATTTAAAATGGGAAAAAAAGAAGTAGAGCACATGGATATTAGATAAATAATCTAAGTTTAACAGTCCTGTATTCTTCCATGCTTATAAAGAGAGAGTGCTGTACATTCTTCTTGAATATTCATTATGTTTACATTTCAGAATACCTACACCAATGCTGACAAGCTGCTTGAAGCTGCAGAACAGCTGGCCCAAACCGGAGAGTGTGACCCGGAGGAAATTTACCAGGCTGCCCACCAGCTAGAAGATCGTATCCAAGACTTTGTGCGACGTGTCGAGCAGCGTAAAGTTCTGCTGGACATGTCTGTTGCCTTTCACACGCATGTCAAAGAGGTTTGTCTTCTCTCTTTTCTCTTCTACAACATAATTAGTTTAGTTACTTCCAGTCAACTATCAAGAGTTATTGGTTAGCTAATAATTGTCCAGCATCTCTGTATAGAAAGAAATGTAATAATAAAAAGAAAAAATATTTTTTATATTTTTCCACTATCATCAACTGACCCATCAGGCATGTTTTTGGCTGTTTATTAGATTATAATGATAAGGTGAAAAGAGAAGACAGTCATATGATTCTGTGAAAAACTGCCAGGGGTTTAAGTCTGCGGGAGTAACCATTATTGAGAAAACAGTAAATGGACAATAGCCAAGACCTCTGGTTTAATGCTCTTGTCAATGTTCAAATGCTTTTCAATAAATAAGTTGGTAAAAAAAACAAAAAACCCACAAAATCATCTTAAACTGCAACCTAATGTTTGAAGATTGTATTTCAGCCTGTACTTTTCGGCTCTTTCGCTCACATCCTTTAACTGCGTACAGCTATAGCACCACTGTAACAAACGGATTGATACTACTCAGACTGCATAGAAACCACAAGTAGAAACCAGAAAACTTCTAATGCCAGCCAATATCATGTTGTTTCAAGAATGCTGCACTGCTTGTTTTTTGGTTTTTTTTTGTATTTTGCTGGATTATTTTACCCTTCAAAGGAATGTGCTTTCTATTTTCAGCAAATAAAGAAGTGTATGTCAAACAAGCCACACTTAAAAGTATTAAATTTGTGTGTAAATGTCCCTCATCTTGTGCTTTTCATTTGTCTCTGTAGTATAGTCTTGTTTACACAAATTAGAGGCAGCCTGGGTCAACCTGCCTTTACCTTAACTTTCATAATGACAAACATGTCCTTTTTTCTTCTATAATGTTCCTTTTTCATCAAGAGAATCTGCTGTGTTAATCACTGCTTCACTCCAAAAAGTTTACATCTGTGAGTGCTAACACTCTGCAGTCTGAGTCAGAGAGACAGTCAGAACCATGGCCTTCTTACTAAAATTTGTATTTAATGTCCACAAAGACTAAAGACTTATCTCCATTATCCCATCTGTGTACTTGCTGTGGTTGTAGTGCACCATTAAGCCCAATCTGAAATTCCCTACAACCATAATTCGTTATAAGGCATGCAGGTTTTCTAAAACAAGCCTATCAGTTTTTTAACAAGCATATTTAATGATGGCGACAGTGTTCATATAGATGCCAGGTAACATGCTACATGCTGTAGATGCTGAAAACAGGATAGTATGCAGACTTGCCCGTGTGGCAGCTGCCTGGTTATTAGACGAACAGTGGGTGCCAAATTCTCTCTCCTGTAGCATGGATCATGGGCCAGGGCTTTAGTAAGCTGAGCCAATTCATCCAGATGGCTAATCTGTTACAAAGATGACCATTCACAAAACACCAGCTTGGAGCAGAATAGGTTGGATCCAATTTCTGTCTCTTTGCTTTTCACTACCCGTTTTGCAGCTTCGTGATTGACTCTTACATCTGTTTTTAAAAACAATGTAAAACAAAAGTGTAGCCTTCCACACTTGTCTTCTGGTGCATCCTATGATTTCTAACAGGACCATTTAGTTTAACAGGCATGTGTTTTTTTGGTCTTTCCCTGTTAGCTGTGGACATGGTTGGAGGAGCTTCAGAAGGAACTGCTGGATGATGTGTACGCAGAGTCAGTAGAAGCAGTTCAAGATCTGATCAAGCGATTTGGCCAGCAGCAGCAGACCACCCTGCAGGCAACCGTCAATGTTATCAAGGAGGGTGAGGACCTCATACAACAACTCAGGTGACTATTATTATTCTTTGATTAAATCAAGTTTACATACTGCTATATTTAGTACTCATTCATTTTACAGTTTTCAGTTGTCAACACATATGCTAGATACCAAAAGTGTGGCATCTAGTTACTGAACCCTCAAAGAGGGTTTAATCTCCTGTATTTTACTTCTGTTCACAGAGATTCTGCAATTTCAAGCAACAAGACCCCCCACAACAGCTCCATGGCTCACATTGAGAGCGTGCTTCAGCAGCTGGATGAAGCCCAGGGCCAGATGGAGGAGCTGTTCCAGGAGAGGAAGATCAAACTGGAGCTCTTCCTTCAGCTTCGTATCTTTGAGAGGGATGCCATAGATGTAAGTAAGAAGGGAATTGAAGATTTGTTTGACTTGGTCTTGCCTTGTCCTTTCAGTGCTTAGGAAAAAGAGAGAGATGGAGCATGTGGTGAAAACATCCTTGCATTGCATCTGGTAAACCTTTACCTTTCTGACAAGACAAATGTGTTGACTGAAACAGAAACTAAAGCTGACAGATAACACGAGGAATCTTTAAAGCGAAAAGAAAATGACCCTCGACAGAAGTAAATAGTGAGCTGAAGAAATGGAATTACATAGTATATAATTCACTTTCCAATTTTCTTTTTGATTTCCATTTTCTTATGGGTAACTTTTTATTACTTTAAAAATATCGATTATATGTGGAAGGGAGCATACTTGTTAAAAGTGACTTTGAGCTGATGGGCTATTTAACCATGAGAGAGAAAGCGGTTCTGTAGTGAGGATTCCTGCTGGTTTGAACTTTGCTGAATTCACTTCAACATTCTCACATTCACTGGAGGAGGGAACGCTGTAGCAGAGAAAGTTATCTGTGCTAAAACTCCTGTTTAGCGGTGAATGTTTTGCTACAGGCTTTAGCAATAAATACCACACAGCTCTTCTAGTTCCAGCAGAATCCCATGTCTGCTTCACCTTTGTTGGGTAAAGTGAAAGAAGTTAACCCTGAAGCTAGCTGCTGCTTCACCCAGGAGGAATCGCCTCTCCATTAGATTTAAGAGCAGTGTTGTGGAGGTGGAAAGTTTACCACCCGTTTCGGTCTGAGTTTTCACGATAGTGGAGGAAAAATAGACCAGAAAGATAAAGAAAATAACTTGTTGTTGCTATAGACGCTGTGTTTAATTTACCTGGCAGAAAAGCCGCCCCATAAGTGCAAACAGACTAGGTTCAATCCGGATGTCTCCCTGGCCAACTTTCTCATCTACTTGCTGAATAAACCACTGATCTACTTACTCTTTTCAGTCCTCCCCTCCTCGCTCTAACCAGCAGTTTGCTGTCTTGTATCTGCTCAATCACCAATATCCTACTGTGAATGTGAAAGCTTTCCTCAGCTGGTGCTCAGATATGAGGACTTATCCTTTTAAACGTGTTTTTACATTTGTACTTGTAATTCTTAACATTGGCTATCAAACTAGACTTGTTGAACCAAAGCTGGTAGATGGATAGAAACAAATTAACTCAGCACATCAGGTAAGGACATGGCAGTGAATCTAATCTCACATGCCAAACACGGAGGTACGCTCCAGACATGTTCACAAAACCTTTTCTGCAAGTCCAAGTCAAGTCTCAATTCTTTGACCTCAAGACCAAGTCAAATCACAAGTTACTTTTAGTTGTAATGAGTCATCTGCCCTGATATTATAGGAAAAAGAGAGAGGTGGCGCATGTGGCGAAAACATCCTTGCATTCCATCTGGTAAACTTTAAATTTAGAAAATCTGTAGATGAATATGAAAATGTATTCACATTAGTAAATATGCTGGTTACTTAGCTTATCCAAGAGTTTTTCATGTATACAAAAATCTATCCTGGACCCAAAGAGAAATTTAAAATACTAATACTGAAGTGCATAGCATTTTTTTCTAGATGTAGAGAGGAGGATCAATATGCTGTACTTAAGTGCAGGATCACCAACCGTCCTGCAGGTTTTAGATGTTTCCCTGCTGCAACCCACCTGATTCATATGACATTCAAATTTAAATGGCACAAGCCTCTTAATGAACCATTAATAATTTGACTCAGGTGTATTGCCTCAGGTAAACATGTAAAATCTGCAGGACAGTGGCTCAAAGTGTTCCATAGATGGTGGTCCCTGCACTAGTGCATCAGAAAAATGTTTTTTAATAGGCTTAAAATAACTATGTGAGATGAGTAAAAATCATATTAAATAAAATTGTAAAAATT
>JBAMHW010000006.1:22414388-22438364 GCA_037177495.1 Rhadinocentrus ornatus
CCTTACTTTCCTACATCAGCAACAACTGTACTTTTAATGTTGTAAAACCACATTGTTTATAGTAGATTTGATCCCAGTTTGGTCCCAGTTTAACATCATCTTGGCCAAATCAGCAGTATATGGACAGTAAATGTCTTATTCTTCTTCCAAACACAGTCAGTGAAGCCAATCTGATGGAGTTAACATTATTTTAGTACAAAGGCACAAAAATCAACAAGTTAACGTTTACACAGCTGTGAGGTGCGCAGACAAATGCTCACAACACTTACAGAAAAAGAGACAAATGCTCAAATTGTTTTGCAATCTTAATTTTGCAAACAAAAAGTAGAGAAAAAAATCAACTGAACATTCTGTTACATTTCACATTAAACATATTACAGCTAGGCCTAAGCATGTGAGAGGCGTCACATACTTTTACAAATACTTTGACAAATGAAATGGTGATCTTAAAGATCCTTATACATGGACACATGTCCTAGCTCATCATGTACCAGAACTGGTATACCCACTGAGTATCCAGAACTACTCTAATTATTCAGTAGTTGTTTTTTTTGTTTTTTTTGTTTTGTATTTGTTTTTTGGTTGTGTTTTTCTGAGCAACCCATCTATAAAGGGACCAAAGCTTTGTGATTATGACATAGCAATACTAACATACCATGTGATATGTAACGAATAAAGTGGGAAATGGGGTTTAATGAGTAAGAAAAATCAAAGTATTTAATTAGCATCTTTGTCTCACCAATGTGCGAAGTAAATTGTGACCTTAGATGTGATAGAACTACAAAGGAAATCAATTTTACTGGTGCATTAGGTTTTAAAAGTAGTTGTACATATTTTCATAATTAAATCAATATCCAAATGTATATCAGTATACTATCATTTTTTCACTGTAAATATAGATTATAAAGCAATTTGTGAGCATTTGTCTCTTTTTCTTTTAGTTTTGTGAGCTTTTTGTCCATTTGATATTTAAATCCTGCTGTGGCGCTAAGCTCGTTGCTAACATTAGCTTTCACATTACATTGGCTAACCTCTCCAGGTGTGTTTTATGGTGGATGAAGCATCCTGGATTTTAAAACCACAGATGTTGCAGCTTACTGCTCTATTATTTGTCCCTTTTAATAAGTTTTTGTTGCAGCAAGAGATGTGTTCACTGGCACTGCCATTTTTTTGATTGATTGCACATGCAGACGTTTCTGTGTTTGTGTGAGATTAAACATAACACAAATATAAGGTTGTTCATGACTCTCTCGAATCGCAAGTCCCAGTCAAGTCTTAAGTCATTATAATGTGAGTCTCAAATCACTAGAAAAGCAACTCAAGTGCGACTTGAGTCCAAGTCCCAGACCTAAGTCCCCATCACCTGCACACACACACAGGATTTATATTTATTTATTTATTTTTATTTATTAATTTCAAAGGGACAATGCATATTCACGAACATATAAATGTAAATATGCCAGAATTAGCCCGAAAGCTACTTTATATCTCTGGTCCCTGGCAGGTCAGAGGGATAAAAACATCATATGACATTACAACTTCACACAATAGACATACTAAGATCAAATTGTCAATGACAATTCATAGGACAGGATAGAAACAGCACAATAAAACACAATCATGACATACAACAGTGACATTTACATAACAGCATAACATCAATGATCACAGATCTGGTTCCTCTTGAGTCATCGTTTCAGATTGGTTTTAAATGTATTGAATGTGGTAGAGTCTCTTATTGCAGCTGGGATGTTGTTCCACATTTGTGCACCCTTGGCTGATAGCTGAATGTAGGTCTATAAGGTATTACACAGTCACCTCTTGTAGAGGCTCTTGTTACCCTACCACTAGTACTGGTTTTGATCATAATGAACTCACCCAAGGGTGATGGAGCGAGTCCATTTAGGACCTTATATACTGAGCAGGCTAGTTTAAAGTTTCTAAAATTTGCAAAACTTAAATACTATATTTCTGAAGTATGAGACAATGATGAGAAGATAACGATTTTCTATCAAATACTTTTAAAGCTTTTTTAAAAAGTAATTCTATTGCTTTTAAAGTTGTCGTACTTGTCAATGACCGGTTAGTAATGCAGTATTCAATTAATATTGCACTGTGCTCGAGTATGAAGATAGGTGGAGGAGGCGTTTGCTCTCCCCTGTTTCCTGCTCTTACACACACTCAAACATTCTCTTGCAACATGACACTCCCTCTTGGCTTTACTTGAGGTGTGTGTGTAAGGTGAGGACACATGTTGAGGTGAGACGGCTTCTTTCAGTGCGTTCCTTTATGACGATAAGCACTGCACTGCTGCACATAGCCAAGAAAAGAATAGACCAAGGGAAGACTGGCTGTTTTCTGTGTCATTTCAAATGAAGGAAATGGTGTTTGTGCACACAGAAGGCATTTTACTCAACTGTAAGAGGAGAGGAAAGCAGAGCTCAAATGCAGGCTTGGTGAGTTTGTTCAAACTTGTGATTAGATCTGTAAAATTACTCTGTGTACTTTGTATTCTTCAGCCAATACATTAGCTGATGAGAAAATCCCGGGTTCTAACCAGGAAAGTAATGTTTTTATACAGAGGGGACCTCATGGTGGGGGTATTTATGAAATCCAAATTCCGAGAGATTCATGCAGAGGTACGCAGAGGATGTTATTAGAGTTTCTCATTTTTTGGTGTCCTGATTTTAAATAAACTTTGTTCAAGAGTCAAAAACTACATTGGCTTTCACTGTCATTTTATCATCACCTGGATCCTGGTAAGAGTACGCTTGTTGATAGATACTGGTCTTGCATTTTATAAATAAAGTAGCATCACTCTATACAGAAGCTTCCATACAGCTATAAAATATAGCAACACCCTGTTGCAAGTTTTGCTGAATTATGAATAAAATGCACTCTTGTTTCATAATAATTATCTGAAGGGATATTCTTCACATACAGTTGAAGAATGTTTATTATCTTTTATTATGTTTGCAAACATGCAAAAGTCACTGCTCTTCTTTTTTGTCTCTCTCTTTTCACTTACTGGGTTCTTCAGTCTCCAAATCTAACTGTTGTAGGTCATTTAAGACTGAAGATAGTATTTTCTAAATTAAGTAAGACAGTTGTCAAAACATCTAATTTCACATACACATAGATTGAATTTTACTGCCAGTAGAAGATACTGCATAACATATTTTTATTACTTATACCGATTTATACTTGTCAGGCCAACGCTGTTCATGTTACTCAGTAATGAAGCCAAATTAAAGGTTCTTTAATCCATTTCAACTGTTACAGAACAGCTGAACAGAGCATCAAAGCCAACGTCAAATCTATGCTTCTCTCTTCTCTCTTTGTTCCTCTCATGTTAAGCTGCATTAGAATGTGTAAAAATTTGTGCAAGAAATTCGAATCTGACATTTAAAAGTGATCCAAGACTATGGCAGGTTCCACAACCAAGTTTAAGATTAATCATGAGAAAATCCATACATCGAAAGAAAGTGCCATAAAAACAATTTCAGGCTTAACCCTCTAGTTTAAAATGAAAAAAACAAAAAAAAACATGCAGAGAATAATAGTGCCGGGATCAAGATGCCCTCTGGTACCATGATTCAGCCAGTGTGGGCAGTCAGAGACAAGCTCTGACATCTCAATACATCTGCTCTACCAGCCGTGCATTGCCAGTCTAATACGTTCTGTGATGTTATGGGTGTCAGTGGTGGACCACAACAGTTAAACTTTAAATTTTTTTTTATTATATTATTATTTTGACCCACCGACCCCCCTTCAGAGGACAACTTTATTTTCGTTTGATGTGTTGATGTTAAGGTAGTTTGCAAATTAATTAATAATTCCCACAGCAGTTAAACTGTATACATTTTTTTTCTAATGGTTGTATTACATGCAAAAAATTTTTTCCCTTTTTCCGTGCTTTCAACAGTTATACTTCTGAGAAAAAACCCACACACACCTAGTCAAGCCTCTCGCTTTGTTTTAGTGTAATAATTGCAACCTGAAACCTTGATGTCTTTGGTTGATATTCTGTCAGAAACCTTTACTCCTTTTCACATCATCAAAAAAATGAAAAGTACATCACTTTGGACAAAGGAGCAGAGGAAATGTATTTATTTACAATTAAGATTTGTAGCTATGTTCATCAATTTTTTCTGTTTTGGGAAGAAGTTAGAAATATCCCTTTTTTTTTCTATTTCATGCAAGTTGACTCTTCTTCCTGTCCTTTTCTGCCCCCCCCCCAGATCATCTCAGACCTGGAGTCGTGGAATGAGGAGCTGTCCCAGCAGACGAATGACTTTGATACAGAGGATCTTACCCGAGCTGAGCAGAGGCTTCAACATCATGCAGACAAAGCACTCACCATGAACAACCTCACCTTTGATGTCATCCACCAGGGACAAGAGCTGCTGCAGTACGTCACAGAGGTCCAAGCATCTGGTGAGTGAAGGAAAAGAATCATTCAGACATGAGGGCATTTTAGGAAATGACACAGAATTATCCAACTTATCTCAGACAATCATCATAAATAGGCACACATTATAAAACATGAATTATTCATTTAAAGGGATGATCCAATCTAATGCTTTACATCACATATGCTACAATATCTTTAACAAATGTATCCCTACGTATGTCTTATTATCTACACCCCACAATCCAAACTATGACAAGACACTGAAATCAGGTGTATCTGTTGAAATGTCCAGTTTCATTGTTACTTGATTTGCTATTACACAGGGCTTCAGCTAATTGGAGTGAAGAAGGAAGGAAGAAAAAATTGTGTGACTAAATTGAGACTACAGGTTATGCTAAAATCTAAATGCAGAAAAAGCACAAATTGAGGCAACCTCCAAAGCATCAGCTACCTGATAATTACTGTCTAAATAATTTAAAGGAAGAACAAAAATTCTAATAACTGTTGACACGTCTACTTTCTGCAGGTGTGGAGCTGCTATGCGACAGAGATGTGGACATGGCCACACGGGTCCAGGACCTGCTGGAGTTTCTTCATGAGAAGCAGCAGGAGCTGGACCTGGCTGCAGAGCAGCACAGGAGACACTTGGAGCAGTGTGTCCAGTTAAGGCATTTACAAGCTGAAGTAAAACAGGTAAGCGTAACATGAGTGCGTAACAGAGAAAGAGTGAATACAACATAAAAGCAGTGGTGTGAGGGAAATGTGAATGAACTAATGAAAGAATCGTTCCTGCAATGTAATTAAAGTCTGACAGTTTTTCTAGAAATTCCGTTGTTTTTTTAAAAATGATAAACAATATACATATTTAATTTGCATGTAGTTAGTTTAATGTTTACCTCATACATGCGCTCATCCTCAAATGCTCGTGTGTTGCTTTTTAGAAAAGTATTTAAACCTTTCTGCAATGATCTTTTCCTCCTCAGACTGAGGTTAGACTGATTCATGGAAAGCTGCAATAACAATTTATTGCTGCAACATACCATAATGTTACATCGCAGTGCATGCGTGCTAAAAGGCCAAAGTATGCTCTGCCCCTACATGATTACAGATTTATGAATCATCCTGTGTCCACAGTACGTCTCTGTATTTCTCTCTCTGTTGACTCTGTTTCATCTTATTTCTCAAAGGTTCCACTAAACTGTAAAGTCTACTTTGGTGAAGTTTACCATGTGGAGTCCAGGGGTTTGGTCTGAGTAAAAGAATTTCCCCTTGGGGACAATAAAGTTAAAAATAAACAAAAGTATATGCACATGTTCATATTTTAACTGGTCCTTGCAACTAGTGGTCTTATGACAACATGGATTAAAGGTGTGGGAGGCGTAGCTCTTTTAAGAAATTACCAAAACTGAAAGATTTCAGAGGTTTGTGGATACTTGGCTGTCTAATGTTTCATGGATGTGTGTGAATTGTTGCAAATGTGGCTGAGAGGTGAATGAGCATACACATTTAGATTGTGAAGTTGTTTTGTGAAGATAAGTGAACATGAGAACAGTGAGTCACACAAGGAAAATAATTTAAAAATATGTATATTATAGAACACTTTTAACCTTGTTTAGGTTCTGCAGAGTCTTTTGTGTTTTTCATCCATGCACATTATATTCTGTACATGCTCACATTACTCACAGTATACTATGAGTATTGTGGTTGTTTAGGGTCTTGCCCAAGAATGCTTTGATAAATGAAGGGGTGAGGAATTTAACCGATGACCATCCAGTTGGAGAAACGACACTTGACAACACTGTGGAGCGAAAGCTGTTTATAATAGTGACAGAGCAGGTAGCAGAAAGCTTTATGCTTAAGATAAAAAAAAATTTATTTATAAAAAATGGATTAAAGTAGCAACTGAAGTACAAGTGAAACAAAAACAGACTAAATTAGCCTTTAAAGTTCTGCTGCAAAGCATTTCAGAGGGCTACAACATGAAATGATAGCAGCATGATACTATGTTGTGGTTTTTTTTTGTTATTGTTTTTTACACAACTAGCTAACAGTCTGTACATTTCTGAACATGGACTGAAACACTAAATCTGAGAGTATCTGCAGTGGTGGGACTGAAGCTGAGCACAGTCATAGTCTGGTAATTGTAGACTCTGTGTTTATACTGCTGTATTTAAGGTTACTACAGCCTTTTAATTTTGTCCAGGGATTACGACCTCACTAATTTAGCTATTGTTAGTGGGTTTGTCTTTTGCCAGATGTGGTTACTTTCTAGAATTTATCTCTTTATAGATTTTGGAGATTCACAACCTAATAAGAGGAGTTAGGGATAGGGCAAAGGCTACAGTAAGATTCATATATATTTGGACACTTACACAAGAATTGTTATTTTAGCTGTTTACCTAAACATATTCAATATACAGTTATATAAGTAGTATGGGCTTAAAGAACAGACTTTAATTTGTGGCTTTAATTTGGGGGTATTCACATCCAAATTGGAGGAAGGTTTCTTCTAGTATGTAGCTGCCTCTTTTTCTAAAGGAATCCAAGGCAATTAGACAGTTGACTGAAGCTATTTCATGGGCTTTGTGGGCTGTTCCCTTGTTAATCCATCATCAATCAAGCTGGTATAAGGTCTGGAGTTGATTCCAGGTGTGGCATCTCCATTTGGCAGCTGTTGCTGTGAATCCACAACATGCGGTCAAAACAACTCTCAATGGAGGTGAATCAGACCATCCTGAGACTGGGTAAAAAAATCAAATCTATCAGAGAAGGAGCAGAAATGTTAGGAGTGGCCATGTCAAGTTTGGTACATTCGGAAGAAAAAAGGGAGTGTATGGAAGAAAAATAAAATAAGAATGGTTGCTAAATTCTTATAGGATACTTTTCTTCAACCCCTTGAATTAAATCTGAACGTCAGCACTTTAATAATATCTCAGTTGTTTCATTTCATATCCAATATGGTGGCATGCAGAGGCAAATCACGAAAATTTGGTTACAATAGATTTACATAGATAAGTCTAAGATAAAAGAGCATACCTGCCCTGCCTCAGGACATTACACTTGTTATGGAAACATTGAGCCTGTTACTAAAAGAAAAAGGAGTCAGTGTTGTGTTGCATCATCACTTTTACAGCCAAGCGTCATTTGCAGCTCTGCCCGCCTCCACACAGCAGGTGTGCTTGCTGAGTCAGAGAAGAAGAAAGATGTCTATGTGAGTCTCCACTCTGGGTAGAAGTAGGCCAGCATAACTATAAGCAAATGTGATTTTGAAAGCTTCTGGCAGCACGTGTATGAGGTGAGAGTAGTGGCCCAGTAGATGAGATTACACACAGAAAGAGGTTAAAAGTTAAGGATGAAGCAGGAGGTTGGGAAGTTTTAGCAGAGAGAGAAAAAGGATTGAAAAGGGAACATTGAGGATGCACATGGAAAGATGTGTTAGTGGAGTAAAAAACCTGAAGAGAAGATGCGAATGAAGCGGTGTTTTCAAAGAGCTTTCTTAAGAGAATATTAAAAAGATAAAGATTTGGACTTAATAATAGAAAAATAATATGTCCTTGTGTGTGCTGCAGGTTCTGGGTTGGATCCGCAATGGTGAGTCCATGCTGAACGCTGGTCTTATCACAGCCAGTTCATTACAAGAAGCCGAACAGCTGCAGAAGGAACATGAACAATTTCAACATGCAATAGAGGTAAAAAGAAAATAAAAACTGGATTTCACAAATGTTTCTGTTAGAATCTGTTAGTGTTCTTTTGCTTCTACAAAATTTTTGCCCTTCATTCTTTAACCCCTTTACATGTTCTTATCTGTCTGTGCCTCTTGTCTTCACCACAAGTCACACATAAAATAAAATTATGAATAGCTTATACCCCCCACACCATTCCCCCTTTCTATTCTCACCTTTCGTCTTTACTTTCTCCTTCTTCTTTGGCACTGACTATGCAGGGTGCATTCCTTTGAACTCAATTGAGACTGGTTCATTTTAATGCAGGCCTGTGCCTGACCTACTTCTTTATACATGACACATATACACTATTGAAACCTGTGATTATGAAGATTGCTCAATGAGACTGGAATTAACACACAGCATCTGAATTCCTGACACCTACAGTGTTATAATATCAGCTTTCATTATATTCTGTGTTAAATACATTAATAGACATAGTATTATCAAAGGTGGCAGGAAATCCCTGATTTTTTCCTCTCCTCTTTTTACCTTCCTTTTTTATAAAGCAATTTAGCCTTGGCTGTGTTGCATGTGTAAGACCAATGTGAAGCTGGGATAGGATTTACAAAACAATAGCTCATTGTTTGTTTATCTCACCCTTCCCTGCAGAAAACCCACCAGAGTGCGCTTCAGGTGCAGCAGAAAGCTGAGGCTCTCCTGCAAGCCAACCACTACGACATGGATATGATCAGAGACTGTGCAGAAAAGGTTTTGTTTAGCTTTACTCATGTTTGTGTAAAATCAATGCAATCAGTGCAGTTTTGTTTTTATAAGCTGAGAGTGGAAATGTGATTAGTTCTGTTTGATTTCAAGGTGGCAGACCACTGGCAGCAGCTGATGCTGAAGATGGAGGACAGACTCAAACTGGTTAATGCTTCTGTGGCCTTCTACAAAACCTCTGAACAGGTAATTTTGTCTGAATTTATGACAATTGATGTACTACATATACCAAGTCTCCTCACAGGAGTGATGAACTGTAATGGAAAAAGGTGGCACAACAAGAAGAGAGAAAAATTTAAATTTCTGCTAAAAAGATAGATTAAAACGCAGAGTGATCACGCTCAAATAACTGCAATCAACTTTGTAATGTACTTTGTAATTGTAGCAGACCTAGAGGTGATCATCACTTTCTATGTGTGTCAGGTGTGCAGTGTGTTGGAAAGCCTTGAGCAGGAGTACAAGAGAGAAGAAGACTGGTGCGGTGGTGCGGATAAACTGGGCCCAAACAGCGAGACAGACCATGTCACACCCATGATCAGCAAGCATCTGGAGCAGAAAGAGGCCTTCCTAAAGGTTGAGATCAGTCACTTCAAATGAGAACACCTCTGAGTTATTCTTCAAAATCATCTCACTCAGAAAGATATCTCTCTTGGCCTTTAAAATAATCTTTGTCTCCTTTCTGCACAATTACAGGCCTGTACGTTAGCCAGACGTAATGCCGATGTCTTCTTGAAATACCTGCACAGAAACAGTGTCAACATGCCTGGCATGTTGTCCCATGTCAAAGCTCCGGAGAC
This sequence comes from Rhadinocentrus ornatus, assembly GCA_037177495.1. Lineage (NCBI taxonomy): Eukaryota > Metazoa > Chordata > Actinopteri > Atheriniformes > Melanotaeniidae > Rhadinocentrus > Rhadinocentrus ornatus. The sequence goes on from JBAMHW010000006.1 coordinate 22,424,045, forward strand.
TCAGGTCAAGAGTGAGTAAACCACTGAATTATAACTTACCTATTTACTTCTATATCTAAACAATGCAAATGAATTTATAATTATTCTCAGTGTATTAGTTTAAGTCTACATTTAGATAATTTAGATGTGCACTTTGTTCCTGTATAAAGCAGATGTACAATAATTAACATGTTGAATAAACAAGGTTGTTTTTTATATCAGACATCTTGAATGAGTTGCTGCAGAGAGAGAACAGAGTCCTCCACTTCTGGACCATGAGGAAGCGGAGGCTGGACCAGTGCCAGCAATATGTGGTGTTTGAAAGAAGTGCCAAACAGGTGTGTGCTTGTGTATTTGTGTCTGTATTTTTCTCCAAACTGTGATGAACAAGCATAACATAATCACAACTAGCATGCATACTACGTTCAATTCATTACATGCATAAGAGGTGGAAATAAACCTCTTCTCTGACTGATGATAGGCTTTTGTGTGGATTTTAGGTTCATTTGGATGTTGTTTCTTCAGTAACTGAAGCCTTCTAATTTTTTGTTTTTGTTAATAAAACATATAATCTGTGTTTTTAATAACGACTACGCTCAAATATTCAGGAAGTGACGTAACCAGACAGATATTTGCAGAAGAAAATGTCTGAAATGCCTACACTTAGGAATCCTGAGTGTAGGCATGGTCTTTGAAAACGATCTCCAGTCATTTACCATCCACAGGATGATTTGAAATGTGCTTTGAAGAATAAAAGATCTGAGTCATAAGAGCATGAAGGACTTCTCAATCAAAGTCTCACATCAGTATTTGTTCAAAGATTCATCTGTGAGAAGAGGTCGTCTACAGATTAATTATTAATTCTAAGTCCGCAGAATAAGCGGATATCTGGTCTTTGACTGCACGAAGGAATAAAAAAAAAAAAACATGGCAGTGAACTTCTGTGTAACCCTGCTATCTTATTCCCCAATTTCCACTCAACTCCTCTATTTGTGTCATAATTCCTCCCACCAGCAAAATAATTAATGGTTAGTTTCAGCTTAGGCAAGCATTAAATCTGTTAGTGATATTGTATAAATTTACCTTTAATTCTATTTAAAGTGTAAGACTACAGTGCAACACTCCCCTCGGACATTGCAAATGTACACTTAATCACCATGCTCTGACAGTAGCTCCTCTAACTGGCCTCTTCTCTCCCCGGGAGCATATTTGGACTTGAGTCATCCTTTAGAAAATTTTGTGAACAATTTCCGGGTGACCAGCTGGAGTATGGAGAGCAAAGAGACAAGGAGGCTGAAATTGGACAAATCAGCTTTCAGCCTGTAACGGAGTATGCTCATGAAATACAGTCCTCTTGGCTCCCTCTTGTGGAGTTTGGATAGCACAACACCTGCACAGAGCACTTTGCTTGGCCAATAAAATCAGATGACATCATATTGGTTTCTAGAACATGGCTATTCTAAGGCTTTCCAGGTTTTATCCTGGGGGTCTAAATGCTTTTTGATCTCACAGTTTGAGTGGACCAGTTCTGCCATTGCAAGTCAGGGTGGTATCGCTTGCAGGCCCAGTTTTAAAGTAGACAGAAAGTAAGTCATTAAGTAACTGAAGATAGAAATGTAGTTAAAAAAATCAGTTACTTAATGGTAAACAGCTGATGTGTTTTATAAATATATATTCCAGTTTTTTCAACATTTTTTAAAATTATTAATATTGTTATTATTAAATTATGGATCTAATTGTTCTGTTGGTGAAATGTAAATTTAAAAAAATGAAGTTAGACAAATGTGCTGCTTGATGGGAGTGGACGAAGTTATGTTTTTTTTTCTGTTTAATTTCATATGTGGCTCCTTAACTTAAATTTATGACAACTAAGAGTTTCAGGTGTACTAGCTTGTGCCAGGTCTTCAGACTGGAATAGTTAATAAAGACTGACAAATAGTGTAGCAGAAACAACCCACTGTGACCGTGTACTCACTGATTGGTTGTTTCCCCAGGCCCTGGAGTGGATCCATGACACTGGGGAGTTTTACCTGTCCACTCACACATCCACTGGATCCAGCATTCACCACACACAGGAGCTGCTGAAAGAGCACGAAGACTTTCAGATCACAGCTAAGGTATGTTTTAATATGGTATTATTTTTTGTTATTTGTATAAAAATTTGAGATAAAAAAAAATAGGTGGAGGGATAGAGTTCATGTGTGTGGATTGTTCTGCCAGTTCGGCTTCATGCGTTGTGTTTGCACAGTCCTGGGCTCTGCTGTGAGGCCCATTTCTAGGGCACTTTATTGTTGTCTCTCCTCTTTGCTGTGTCACTGTTATTGTCTTTTAGTGAGTGAGCTATTGTATTCATAAAGCAACACATGATTCCTATCTCTTTCTTTCTCTCATCTACCTTTTCTCTGTCGGGGCTGCCTCTCTGCGGCCTTCTCTGTCCTCTCTCTGCCTCACTCTCTTCAATGTCTCTCTATTGACAGCAAACCAAAGAGCGGGTGAAGCTGTTGATCCAGCTGGCAGATGGGTTTTGTGACAAGGGCCACGCCCATGCCCTGGAGATAAAGAAATGGGTGTCCTCGGTGGACAAACGGTACAGGGACTTCTCCCTCCGCATGGACAAATACCGTACCTGCTTGGAGACAGCGCTTGGCATTTCTTCCGATTCAAACAAGGCTGTGAGTGCATGTTTCATTAACTGAATTTAGATGTTATGTATATAATCATAGAGTTAATTTTGGACCATAGAGCAACTCATTTATAGACATTTTTTACATCTGCAGCAGGTTAGGAAGATAGGGATGTGATTACTCAGGCTTCACATTGGCCTCTAGCTTTGCATTATATGGTGTTTTATGGAATAACGTAACCAATCAACCCCCTACTGGATTGGATTTTATTGTCCCTATTCCAGAAACCAGGTGGTCAAATAGATATTAGTCACTGTCAAATCTCATCTTCTGTCACTGCATCTTCTGTTTAAACTCCATTTAATTAACTGCTGTTACTAGAAAGCAAACAAACCCCACGCTACTGTGCTGAATACTAAATGGCCGCTGTACCTGTCAATCATCACATAACATCCACTGCCTCCTTTGTTTTTAGAGCAAAGAGTTACAACTGGATATCATCCCAGCCAGTGCTCCAGGGTCAGAGGTCAGGTTAAGAGATGCTGCCCATGAGCTCAATGAGGAAAAAAGGAAATCGGCACGGAGGAAAGAGTAAGAGAAACAGACATTTTTGTCTTGTTTGATCACAGTTAAAGACTAATTACAAAGTGACCTTTAATGTGTGTCTAACTGGGTCGAGAAGAATAAGATATTTCTAAGTACTGCCAAAACAAAGTGCATAATTTTCGTTTCTAATCAGGCTTTAATAGACTGTTTCTGTCTATCACTATGAAGGGTTTTGCTCGGGGAAGTCCACAAAGTTGAGTTTTTGTGTGTTACCCTTGATGAGGAGCTAAAGTGGTCTCAACATATCAGTAGTATTGCAACTAAAATGGGAAGATTATTACTTCTGTCTCATCTTGACTATTTCTCTGTTATCTAGTGCATTAAAAAAGACCTGCTCAAACGTTAGTTGGTGCAGAATAAAGCTGTACTTTTAAATCTGTGCTGTTCATTCAGAGCAAGCATTGATTTGATGCTCTTCATGTAGGGCTGTGCGATTTTATGATCATAAAAATGAAATGGTCCGATTAATTTGCTCCTTCGCAGTTTACTCTTGTGCTGGTTTCAGTTGCAAATCGAGCGCTGCTTGCATTGCAGCGCTCTGCTGCAGACTCCTCCCACAGTCCCGGCCGCTTTAGTTTATTTTAAGCTGGGCTGGAATCACGGGAGGCGACGTCGCTCCTTCTCTATTCATTTTCTATGGAACTTGCACGATTAGGCTGAAATCACTGACCTCCTCCAGCCAAGCAACAGGCGACATTTGTGCATGTGAAATGTTTCGCTCGTTCACGTAGACGTGCAAATGGGGGCTTACGACGCGACATAAGGAAATAGAAAAATGTTCAATTTTTGTGAGTCGTGACTAAATAATCCACCAGCTCCCAGAGACAGAGAGAGATAACAAACGTTATAAACAAACATAACTTGTTTTCTTGCGAAAGACCAGCGCTCAGGTAACACAGTGAACAACCTGGGATTCAAGAAACTCATCAACACTTTGGACAAACGGCATCACTGCCATCTCGTCACTATTTTAACCGCGTCTCTCCTCCTGCCCTGTATGGTGAGTGTCATGAGAGTATTGTGAAGGACGTGGCTACAGTCTGATGTTTCGCCACCCATACCGACCTGTGGTCAAGCTGCACCATAGAGCAAAATATGACGCGGACGTATACTGATTTCATCGTAAAAACGAAATGTCTCCAGTCTCATTTATTCCAGATCACATAGCTGTTGGTCTGAGGCAAACAATAGCTACTGGGATCTGGTGGAAAGAAACTAGTCTTCATTCATTCAGACATAATTATCTATTCTGTCTCTTATTAGTACTTGACTGTGTTTTTTTAGTATTGGTAATTTGATCTTTTATTGTATTTTATTACAATACAATAGAGTATGGGGTGGGTTTCATTGCCGACCTGTCGGATCGTAATTTTTTTGTAATATTGCTTCATACATGAACCCCAGGAAGACTAGCCGCTGCCTTGGCAGTAGTTAATGCAGATCCTGGAAACAAATAATAAAAATAAACACCTAATAATTCAAATTATAGTTTCCCAAGACAGATAATGTAAACATTTCCAACTAATGCATGAAAAGATGTTGGTTGATTATTATTTAGCTGCAGTCAAGCTTTCAGTCTGTTTTGCTGAGACACAGACAAAATAACAAACTCTTCAAATCCAATTAACTGTGTACACATACAGTAATGAGGTTATAGTGCATGGTAACATGGAACAATAAGGTACCTTAAGAGCATTTTGAAACAACTGTCATTGCTCCCTTGCTGGTTTACAGTGTCTGTGGTGAGTAGTTGTTAATGGTTTATAGGTTTATCAGGAGAGCTCATACAGGCAGGGAGCCCCTGAGCAGCCTGTAAATTACAGTACATACATTAGCAACCCATCAGGGAGTTATAATGCATCCCACCTACAGCATTATTGGTATATGTGTGCCCAAAAAACTGTAGAATTGCGAAGTAGAATCATTTTAGTCTGTTATTTATTTAAAAAAAATGTTTTAATGACATTAACTAATTTGTTTTGTGACTAAACCTGCTTAGTAACAACAATAACTGCATTCATATTAAGCTAACATGTTTTAAGGTCAGTTTTGGTTATCCTAAGAGTTGCGTACCATCATCTGCAAAAGCCCACTAATTACACAATGCTCACTTGTTCTCATGGACAATCTTTCCACAGTTGCTACAAAGGATATAGTAAGACCAAAAGAAGCTCAGTCATTCAGTTTTGTGTTGTATTGTGAATACTTGTCATTAGTTTTCCTCTCAAATTTTTTTTTCTTATATCCACGTAGACATCTAGCACAGTTTTTTGTTTTTTTTTCATAAATATTTGGTCAACTATAACAGTTGTATTGTTATATATAACTATTTTTATTACTTCCCTTTCAGATTTATAATGGCTGAGCTGATTCAAACAGAGAAGGCCTACGTGAGAGATCTACGGGAGTGTATGGATGTAAGTGTTGTAGAGGATCCACACCCAAAGGCTCTTTGCCTTAGTATTTGACACAATTTGCATCTTTTATTCTTCAGTTATAGCCACTTTGATGCATATAAATTTAATTCATTTTACCAGTTAGTTACTCCTTACATCTTACCTCTTAATAAATGATGTATGTCTCTGTGCAGACCTACCTGTGGGAAATGACCAGTGGTGTGGAGGAGATTCCTCCTGGTATTGTTAACAAGGAACACATCATCTTTGGGAACATGCAAGACCTCTATGAGTTTCATCACAAGTAAATAATCTGCTATGCTATCTAAAATATTCCATTTTAATTCAAATTATTAATTTCAAGTAATCTTTGACGGAGGAGGTGAATGTATTTGTAAGATTTGTTTAAATTTGGTTGTGTATCTTTTTACCTCTGAACAGTATCTTCCTAAAGGAGTTGGAGAAGTATGAGCAGCTTCCAGAGGATGTTGGCCATTGTTTTGTCACATGGGTAAGATATATACTGCATGTTATGATTTTCTTTTAGTTTTCCCAGTTATGTATCTACATTTACCTGAGCAATTACAGCTTTGTCCCAATCCTCTTTTGATTTGTTGTCTAATACACATCTTTGTGTGTGAGATTCGGACCATATGACTATGCTTACGTAAAGAAAAGTGTTGGGAGAGTATTTAATCTCAGCCTAATCAAACTATTAACACATATGTTGTTAAATGTACTGAGTCACCAACTGTTTTAGAAGAGATGATTACTGTCTCCAAATACAATACAAGTACAAGGATAGGCGGGCATTTCTAGTGCTGCTTCTCCTCCATTTTCTTGGATACCAGGATGATGAATTCTCCACACACGATTGGTTGTTTTAAAAGAAGCAACAGTGACAATGCCAATGACGAGTGCTTGGATTGGCTGCACATTAGCAAAATAGACTCTAAGCAGCCACATTCACTTTCTCTTCATTGGGAACAATTTAAAAGAAAAAAATTACGTGTTGTCTGATTACAGAAAATCTGTGTGCACATTCAGTCTGAACTACAGATAGCTTAAGGAGTAGTGCATATTTTTCCTGGTACTGGTGTTTTTCATTTTGACTCTTTAAAATTTTAAGTAACACCATTTTTTTTTTTTTTTTATTTCTCCTGTAAAGGCTGATAAGTTTCAGATGTATGTGAACTACTGTAAGAACAAACCAGACTCAACTCAGCTCATCCTGGAACATGCTGGACCCTATTTTGATGTAAGTGATTTTTAATTTTTAATAAACTCAGTTTTTTTTTGTTTTTTTTACCTACAAATTCCAATTTTGTGTGAGCAAATATCCAAAAAAAAGAAGTTTTCATCTATATGAGATTCACTTCTTTAAAAACTAAAGTATTTTTTAGCTCCCACTGTTTGTCAGCATGAGACATAAATAGAAATAAAGAAGACTTTTGTCCAATAAAAGACGTGTGTCTTTTCTTTTGTAATTGACAGGAAATCCAACAAAGGCACCGTCTTGCCAACTCCATCTCCTCTTACCTGATCAAGCCAGTACAGAGAATCACAAAGTACCAGCTGCTTCTCAAGGTAGAGCATGCCATAATGTGTTTAAAAAAAGATTAAATTGTCTGGTTTTTTGTGTTGTAAACATTATTATCTAAATGTCACTATATTTATGTGTTTCCTTGTTTCCATTGTAGGAGTTGTTGACATGCTGTGAGGAGGGAAAAGGCGAGATCAAGGATGGTCTTGAAGTGATGCTCAGTGTCCCCAAGAAAGCCAACGATGCCATGCACCTGTCCATGCTGGATGGTGCGTAAACTCTTGTTTAAATTGTCTTTATACACAATCATTCACTATTTTTTTAAATTTAAAGTGATTAAGTCTTTACATCCTTTTTTACCGCAATGGAATTAATCACTCAGCCGTGAATCAGAATTGATGTCTTTCAGCTTGCCTCTGTTCGTCATCCATTAACATACTTGTATGTCTTGGACAAACATGCCAACATCATAAACTTGCTTTCTCTCTCTTCCTGCTTAACCACCCCAGGGTTTGATGGAAACATTGACTCCCAAGGAGAGCTGATACTCCAGGAGTCCTTCCAGGTATGGGATCCTAAGACTTTGATTCGAAAGGGCCGTGACAGACACCTCTTCCTTTTCGAAATGTCCCTTGTCTTTAGCAAGGAAGTAAAAGACTCCAATGGGCGAAGCAAGTACCTCTACAAGAGCAAGCTCTTTGTAAGTAGTTTACTGTTTTGTTTGCATGTGTTCCTTTAATACATGCTGTCTGGATATTTGTTTCATTTAAATTTGCTGACATTTTTGTGATCACATTAGACCTCAGAGCTTGGGGTGACAGAACATGTGGAGGGAGATCCTTGTAAGTTTGCCCTCTGGGTGGGCAGGACCCCAACCTCAGACAACAAGATTGTTCTAAAGGTACCACCATTCATATTCACATTTACCACTTTTCATATAAAAACAAACAAATGATCAAGTTAGAACTGAGATCCAAAATTATGGTATGGTGTTTGATCCTTCATGTGGAGTTGCTTCATGTTTGTGGTCCACCCCCATCAGTATCTGCAATGCTGCTTTTGTTAAGTTGAGAAAGTTCATTGTCTTAAGGGGCTGGAAGAGTACTTCTTGCTACTTATTCACTCATCATGCAGAGATATTTGTATAGCCGTCGATGGTTCATAATACAAACTCACAGGCCACTTGATAGCTCTCACATAATGAGTCAGAAGGAATGTTTTATGCATGGTGTGTAGATACATGTAGTTACAGTATGTGTTTTTATTTTTGAGTGTTACGACCTTGCTTGCAGGTTTTAACATATGACTTCAGAAGAGCTAAAGTTAGAATGCAGGGGATGAAATGCAAACAGGGAAAAAAACAGGGAAATGGACTCCAGGGGATAGAGTGATGAACGGCACTGCCAGCTACATCAAACATACCCTTTATCCTTACTCTCATAGGTGTCGATATTTAACCCTGTTGACTTAATAAAGACCATACAACTCAGAGACTGTTGCAGGGCCAGTAGGAATGCTAAGAGGTGTAACAAGCGGGACAGAGAAAACAAAATCCAAATGTATGTGTTCACACTAAAGCATATGTATTGTTTAGCTATATATCTAATTACATAACTTTCACACACAACCTTGGCCGTCTCTTATATAATCCAGTTTCACAGCAACCTTGGTTCTATTTTAGTGAAATAGGAGAAGAAGACTCAAAAGCAAGTAGATAAGCACATTAAATATCCTCTGTGTGTGGAGCGTTGAGCACAGCTAAGGACACGCTGTTGTCGTCACGTCACATTGTGTCTGAAAATGGATGTGTGAGTCGAGAGGAAGATTAGAGGGATCAAACAATCATGTGGGATCAGACAGCTCTATAATCACTAATACAGACCTCATACCTTGCCCTGTACAATGCATTATTAGTCAACCAATCATTCATTAAAACTAAGTGAAAATCATTGTTTTTCTCTGCTGTTCACTTATTTTATGCATCGTGTGTTAAAAAAAGGAGAGAAAAGTCTGAAATGAAGACACTAAAGTGCATGTTGGTTTGTCTGACTCAGTTATGCATGTTGTTGTAGGCTTCAAGTATAGAGAACAAGCAGGACTGGATCAAACACATTAGGGAGGTCATTCAGGAGCGAACTGTCCACCTGCGTGGAGCTCTGAAGGAGCCCATCCACATCCCTAAAGCCACTACAACTAAACACAAAGGCAGACGGTAAGCAGAGTCTATTGATCTGTGCATGTAAACTGTTAAATACTTTAAAAACAACTGAATGCTATAGAAGAGGCAAACACTGTAAATAATGTTATTTTAGCTAAAGTTGTAACTGTAATGATAAATTTTGCTTAAAGGGATGGAGAAGAGCTGGACAGCCAGGGAGAAGCCAGCAGCCAACCGGATACTATCTCTATCGCCTCACGTACATCCCAGAATACTTTAGACAGTGACAAGGTTTGCACGCACACACAAACACAAGCTAAAGGCATTTTTAGTCCTTAATATGCAGTAGTAACACTGTAGTGATTCACAAACGAAACTATTAAGCAGTATTCAATCCCCATTATTAATCACTTAACCAGTTACTGGTCTGTCATTGGTTTGAATAGTGTCATCACACATGATTGTCCAGCCTGCTTGGATTCAGCCAAATGTCCTGAAGTCATTTCCTGTAAAGTGTTTGATTGTGTTTAGAGGAAGAAACAGTCCATCTGACAGAGCTATATAACAGTGCATGTGTGTTTAGTGTCTGTGTATGTGTTCTTGTGTGTGTATGAGAGAGAAAATCTTAGCTCTCTGCAAACAAGGATGGATCGACGACCGTTATATCTGGTAATAGCACCCCAGAAGGATATCCTCCTACGCTCAGTATGACCAATTGTAAAGCTAGCACACACAAATAAAAAAAAAAAGAAACTCCCAATCCTTTTAATGCTATTTTAATTAAAAAACACAGCCGAAGATGCATACACAAGGTTTTTATTTTCACACATAACATGGACTATTCCCAGCTCAGCATTATGGGCTTGCACCATTATTGGGAAAATAAGAAAATAAGCACTTGCAATTTGACTGTCTCTTTTAGCTCTACTCTGTAGCTGTTTCATGTAAGATTAGATTTAAATCTAAAGTGGAGGAGTGAGCTGAGTTCATGTGTGCTTGTGCATCTGTCTACTTAAGTCCAAACCATCTCTAAGGCTGATTAATTAAGAATTGTCCTCTCAGTTTAGAAGATGCTCCCATGCATAAAGATTCAAAACACGTGCACATTAAAATGTGCATCTCATTCTCACTTTTTCAATGCGTCTCTCTGTCCCTTTCTCTATGTGAGGACTCACATGAGACATTTCATTCAAGAGGCAGCAACAGTGGCGTGTTTGTGTTTCAGATGCATGTATGTGTGAGTGTGTGTGCGTTCCCGTTCCGGTGTGCTAAATTGACTGAATTGTGTGTCAGTGGCTTTAGCCTCCCACACTCTCTCCACAGAAGATGCTCGTCTCTATGCCAGACAGGAGAGCACAGTTTTAACTCATCACAGCTATCGATGTCACTGTTTGCTGCAAAATTTGGGCAATCAGTGTTTTTGTTTTTTCTCTACTGTTAACTACTGTTAAAAAAACAGCATGGATTGACTGCTTTGCCACAGGGAGGAGATATACAAGAGGGAATCCTTAAGCTTCAGAAGACTGCCTTCTATTTTTGTGGTGGACAAGTTTCCTGCAAGCTTTTGGAGGATCAGACATTTAATTGAATTATGTCCACTTGTTTTACCAGGTTAAATATTGCTTAAAAATGAGTGTAGTTATTATCCAGATAATAGATGCTTATGTATTAAATATCCCATTCCTGTGATTTAGAAAAACTTTAGTGATCTTTGTTAAAGATTAGACTGCTTTGTAGAGTTTTCTTGCATTTTGGACCATCCTTCACAATGAGGGAGTGGAAGGCAATGGACAAACTCGAGGAGAGGATCTCGAATCCAGTTTCTCAGCTCCTTAGTTCTCTGGCTTTACCCCACTACCAAAGGGTATGTTGCAAATTACGGGCTTTGCTCAGATGATTATTGGGATTGTTCATCTTTTATTACACTGTCTCTAGCGGCACATAATCAGCAATGTGTGCATACTAAGTGTAGTTTAGGTAAGTGTAGGTTTGTGGTTGTTATTATCAGACTTTAATATGTTGATTATAGATTAAATCAAAATCCAGCTCTGAATTAGATTTTTCAAGATTTACTCTTCCTGTGCTGTACTTTCAGCAAGCGACTGCATTTTCGGTCATATGTTTTACACAAGCTCTCAGTGAGACGTATGACTAATTTCACCTTGTTCCTCCTCCATCTGATTCTGCTGTTCTTTTCACAGACACTCAGACGATTAGGGGTCACGTGTGACGTTTTGTTCGGCTGTGCTAAAATAAGACTGCAGTCATAATTGTATATAAGCTCTCACGTTAAAGTACTGCTTGAGTACCTTTATTGTAAGAAAAGCATATTGTTTTGGAAAATAGTTTCTTGTTTTCTATAATCCCTTGTAGCATTAGTTTATACGTCCAACTACTTGAGTTTAAAATATGGGATAATATTTAGAAATCTAGGTCATGTCAGCATTTCAAATGTATGATCTATAATGGAGTTCACTGCCTTGTTGCATTTTTGATCAGTCCATCACCTATGAACAGTAGCTCTTATAGTTTAGAGTTTTATTTAGCACTTTGATCCTTAAGACTGTGTTCTGCCTCCAACTCTGTTAATGGGTGTAATTTTCCTTCTTCCTTTGCAGCTCTCCGGTGGCTGCGAGCTGACAGTGGTGATCCATGACTTTGTGGCTAGTAATGGTGGCAGCAATGGGGAGCTGACAGTGCGCCGAGGCCAGACTGTGGAGGTTCTGGAGCGACTCCACGACAAGCCAGACTGGTGCTTGGTCCGGACCACAGACCGATCCCCTGCCCAGGAGGGCATTGTGCCCTGCGCCATGCTCTGTATCGCTCACTCCCGGTCCTCCATGGAGATGGAGGGGCTTTTCAACCACAAAGGTAGGAGCAGAATACTCTTTTGGATTTTTACAACCACATCAGGAGCACGTAAAAAGTTAACACATGTATTTAACAGCTACTTGTCAGAATTATATACATAAAGACATATGGCAGGAAAAGCCAGTAGGATGCATTTGTTGTGTGCATATATATCACTGATGACCCACAGAACCTTCACTTCTCATTAAACAGCTGGTTGGGTAAACACAAATATGTATTTCTAACAGTTGCTATGCAACTGTGATGGCTCTGCTTGAAACGCTGCTCTCTTTTAATTATCTTTAAAACATCTGACCCTACAACTTCTCCACACTATTAACAGCTAGGTGCACTGTTGCAGCAGAAATGCAAATTTTGGCTTAAACATGCAGCAGCCTGCCCATATGGTAGAAAAAAACATGAAATCTAAGCTGGCCTTGTAAAGGTAAACTCCTGGAGGATGTGATGTCACAATCGGCATGTGTTGTCGTGCCCAAAGCCTTTTATTATGAAGATTTACAAGGGCACTCTGTATTTTCTAGCCCACAGTGTTTCTGTAGCTTCAGTGTCATGTTTTAATCATTTTACACACAAAGAAGAACTTGCAGAATAAATTACTTCTTCAACACCTTATTTAAGAAACATAAGTTTAAAATACAATGATGGAAAAAAGCACAAAGAACACATCCAGTTCTCATCTACCATTAGTTGGTCTCACTGGTTGAGGTATAATTAATGATTTTACTTTAATCCTAATTAATTTAAAATTAAGGCAATTATTTATTGTTACAAGAAGTCAAATATGTCACACATCTTTTGTGAAGGCCACCATCAGCTTCAATGGTTTTTGACTTGAGGTGAAAATGAACACAAGATAAAGGTACTCATGCAAATTACAGTACCTCAAAATTGTACTTCAGCACTCAATGAATGGAATGTTCTCAATGACTTTCCTATAATAAACCCTACTGAGCTTTAATAGAGCATCTCATACAGAGGTCAGACTGTTTAATTTAGTTCATGTCTACTGCTGTTGAATGTGCATTGGTGAGTAAGTCCAGATTGTGGTGAATTGATCTTGAACTTGTGGTGAAGTCATCTGATTGTTGCTTTGAACACTTATAATAGGTGATGAAAAAACATTCAATCCCCTTATTTTGAAAAGTTTTCAGTTTGGTCAGGAAGTGCCACGATAATTATGCTCCTAATGTCACATTTCACTGAGTTTAGTTAGCTGAGGCAGATCCCTTCCTTTTCTGACATCAGCATGGTAGCCTTGTAGGTGTTGGTCTCCTAAATTTTAGACATACAGATAAACACTGTATGCTTTAATTGTTTGTAGTGTTTAGATAAGATACACTTTTTAAACACATTAAACAGACCTAAAAGAGCAAACAAACAAATGACTGGTGTTTGACATGTACTGTAGTTGGTTGGAGTTATGAACTGCTGTCATGTCTTGACAGAAGCTTGTGCCTTCCTCTTTTTTAATCAGGAGTGGGTGAGAGTTGGCCTGCTTGTTTCTATGGAGATGTAGCATACAAATATTTAGCTGGCAGCCTCTTTGTAGTCAGAATGAGAGGTTTGCATTTGTATTTAAATTGTAGCGTGCCTGGACTACGCATATAGAAACACACAATTTTGGTATTACCTAAATGATTTAAAGGAACAGCCTGGGTAGAAAAGCAGCATCTTTCCAACTATTTATTTTACACTTTCAACTCCAGCCTACAACAGTTCTCATCTTGTTTCTGCTGTTCCTTGATTCCCTGACTGTGCCTAACCAGCCAGCTTGTATTGCTTGTTTGGCCAGAGGAAGTGATGAAAGAGTCCCCTCAACAGGGGTTGTTCTAATCAAAAAAAGGCTGAGGAGGAGGAGGAGGAAGTTGGGCAAGGATGACAAAAAAAAAATGTCTTCGCTATTTTGTCTGCCTTTTATTTTTATCAAATGACCATGGAGGTCTATTTGTCCCAAAGTTGTGAGAGGGTGGCAGTTCAGGAGATTAGGGAGTTGTTCAGGAAATCTGTCCTTTGTCATGCTGTGCCTCACATCAGGGAATTATTGACTTGACTGGAATAATTAGGCTGCAAAGTACATACAGGACGACTGGTGTTCTTCTCTGATTAAAGGCTCAGTAAGGAAAAAGTCACTCACATTTATGGA
>JBAMHW010000006.1:22438403-22467125 GCA_037177495.1 Rhadinocentrus ornatus
TATATATGTATACATACATATAGTGCAGCTGATGAAAACTAAACAAACAACAAATAATCAAACTTTCCCTATTTACCAAGCAGATAGGCTCAGAATTAAATAAATGCACAAGAACTCAATTAATGACATTATTGATGAAGAGTGAATAAAGGCTAGTTTATGTGCATCTGTCTGTACAGGAGAGAGTGTGTTTAGAGCCCAGGGAGTTAAACAGAGACATCATTGTGTATGTAGTCTGCATAGTTGCACACAGCTGCTCCAAACTGCACTGTGTGATTTCATTTTTAGTCAACCTGTGTGAGCATTTTGCAATTCCACTTCCAGTTTGATTTTATAACCAAGTCTATATTTGTTCCAAGCATACTACACAACTTGTATGCATCCTAATGCCTGTAAAATATGCACCCGCCCACACAAACTGAGTGGGTGCTTCTACAAAGGGTAATACGGTAGATGTGCTGCCCATTTCCAGACGTCCCTTTGGAACAGGAGCGGCACAGTGGAGGTTTGCCCAATATCCTCACAGCAGCCCACTCATGAGGGTGGGAAGGAAGGGGGAAAGGAGATAAAGAGAAAAAGAGAGAAAACATCCTACTCTCTAATGCTGCTTTTGACTTGTTTCTTTCTCCTTGCACTGGATTCTCTCCCTGGAATGTCAGCGAGCTTGTTGACTGCAAAATTATTTTTATTAACTACTATCAGTTTTGATCTGCATAGGATTTTGAAAACAGCTCTATAACGCTGGGAAATGCTGTAAGGGAATATTTAAAGTCGGAACTCCAGAGACTTAACATTTGGCCAGCATGGCCCGTAGGATCGAGTCATTAGTGTCTTTAAACCCATTTTTCTCGATGGATTTAACAGGGGGAGAACACCCTGACAACTGTAAGTTCTGGCTGCTGGATCTGGGTAGGTTTCTCTAAGTAACACGCTAATTTGCAAGACGTATATTTTTAAAAACTGCTATTCATTGACATGGATTAATAAGAAATTAAAATTCTCATTACTCCAATTAAAAGAGGGAAAAAATCTTGTAAATTTGTGGGGTTTTTTGTTTGCGATTTAGGTGTCATTGTTTGTCCATCCCAAAGAAGCAGTTTTGGCCATTTTGTAGTTGTGTGGTGTACCAGTGGATTAGGTCGTGGTTTTATGGCGCTGAATGTAATTTGATGAATGCATCATTATGTGATGAGATGTTAAATCTGTTGCAATCTCATTTCCAAGATTATATTTTAGTGTCTGTCTGCTCTGTCAGCTCGGTGCTGCATAAATGGGAGAGGATGTTGTTGTAGACACCATGGTGAAAAGATGGGGAACAAAATTATAAATATCCCATTTATATAATTCAATCTGTTCTTTTACAGATGTATATATATATATATATATATACATATACATTGCCAGAATGTGCAGGAGGTCGTGTCTGTCCTCGGTGTCTACCATGCTGTCAGTAGTATCTCCCTAACAATGCATGTTGGTGGCAAGCCCTCTCTGGCATTGTCCACATTTTTACAGATCATCATGTCAAATCCTCCGGGGTCTTTCCCACAAGCTGCACCTCCGCCACTAATAACAGCTCTCCAACCTCAATGACTGATGTTTGTATGTGTTTTTTTGTATCCCTTCTGCCAGGGAAGATGAGACCACACAAACTTAAAAATGCTCCCCTGGCGACACCTCTGGAATCCCAGGCATGTGTCTGTGGAGCTGCACAGAGTTTTGGCATCACTACAGTTGTGCAGTTGCCCACACACACAAGCACGCCACATGCCGCCCTGTCCTATTGTTAGAAATACTCAAAGTTGTAAATCCATTAAAAGAGGCCATGACTAAATTATGAGTTTATTCCAGTAGCTTGCAGGTAGATTTGCAAATATCTTCATATGCTGCTGAGAACATCTGGTTTTACTCGTGGTTGATTTAATAAATACATTTTGATGGGATTTTATGGATCTGCATTTGAGCAATGTTGTACATTCAAGCAGAGTGGAGGAAAGGTTAGTATGCATATTGTTGCAGCTGTATGCATGCATGCATATTTATTCTAAGTTAGAAAATCAATGTAAAGAAGACAAAAACTCTTGATCATGATAACTAAAGATAAAGTGACAATACTGACATAAATTGTCCTGTAAGGATTTTGCACATTTAACGCCAAGTTAAGTAAGTAGTAGCTAGTAAGATAGAACCTACATAATAAATAATAAAAAGCTGAAATAGCTCAACATTCTGTGATTGTGAACTGCAATGGCATCTTCATGTTCTGTTTCAGAACAATTGATTGTTATTTTTGTCTGAAAGATCTTTGAGAATGACTTCTTAATTAAATACACAACAGTTCAGATTCGACCAAAAAGAATTTTTTTTCTGTGACTTAACCCATCAACAAGTCACAACATCAAAATATGTGAAAAGAGGATCAGAACTAATTTTCTGTCCTTCTCATTTCCCTCTGCTGGACCAGCTGTCCTTGATGTGACTTTGTAATGACGGAGACCCTGCAGGGCAAAGAGCTAAGATCATGAGCTTTGCAACTGTATGTATTGGCAGAGTTATTTCCAACTGAGGAGGAATGTGTCAAGGCTGCTGACCCCATGTTTCACCCATTTATACCCTTGTTATGGCTTCCTCTTCCATCAGAGCCTGTAGATGCTACTAATGCTGCTTATGTAACTGGTGTGTGAACATTTCAGTCATGAACATGTGGTGCAAGTTATGGATTTTTCTGCTCTTTTAGATGTTTTCATCTAACAGCACTTCTGGTTAGACGTTACTTTGGTACCCCAGTGTGTCTGCAGGAAGCACGGTCTGTTTTTTCTCTGCTGTTCTGGTTTGTTTTAGCAGAAAGGTTTGCGCCCAGGTGCCACAACTTTGTTTCTTACAGAGCAGGAAAAACTTTAAATTGTAGAATAAAACAGATTCCTGTGTTCCTTTTTAAATATATGTTATATTAAAGTTCAAAGTAGCATAAGTGATGATTTAAATGCTTGCTAACAACATACGGCCGGGGCATTTTCAACACTGCTGCATCGCCTCTTATAATGAAAACTTCAACATTTTAGGATCTAACTTGCTCAGCAGTTTGCTCAGATCTTTGTTCACAATGATTTCAGCAAGTGACAGGACCTTACTCCAAACAGGTCATTTTAGCACACACAGTGCCATGCTTTTCCAATTTTCTTCAATCTTAAAGGCCCACAGAGTAACATCACAGCAAATGATGGCTAACTCTTTCAGTCTAGTATTCACTTTCTAAGGTGGGGGACCAGCAGAGCAACACATTTTACACCGAGGTTATAGTAATGGGAGTTCAATTATTTATTATTTTTATTTTATTTTTTTGTAAGGAAGTCTGTATCACACTTTATAGAATTAATCCATTACTTGTATCTGAATTCACATTATTTCTTCTGCAAGCTCCACTAAAACAGATTTTTGTAGAGTTATTTGTTTTTTTGTTTGTTTGTTTGTTTGTTTCTTAAGTGGTAAATAAATTCTCCATCTATCTTTACTTCTCAAGATATGTTACTTGAATTACTTTAAAATGAACTACTTAATACTTAATAAAAATAACCACAAATGTCTTATTAAATATTTGGTGAGTTTAAATCATGTTAATTTTCTTAATTATCTGGAATTTTTATTTTCCATAATAATGTATGCTGTTGCTTTATGATGAACTTTCAGATATTTACATAACTCTCCAGGATTTTAAGCACTCATTGGTTAATAAAAATAACCACAAATGTCTTATTAAATATTTGGTGAGTTTAAATCATGTTAATTTTCTTAATTATCTGGAATTTTTATTTTCCATAATAATGTATGCTGTTGCTTTATGATGAACTTTCAGATATTTACATAACTCTCCAGGATTTTAAGCACTCATTAAAAAGTGTTTGCTAGTCCTTGGAGAGCAACAATTTCTTTTCCGAGAATTTCTACCTTAAATAAGATCCATGAATGTTCAGTTGTGGCTCTGGTTTTTATTTGTTCTACAGGGGAGAGTCATTGGGGGAGTTTTTCATTTAAACCGTCTGAACAAAGGCAGACACTTTTAAAAGAAAGAAAATATGACCTAGGCAAATAGATAAAGTATTCAGCTGTTACTGTCATAACTGAGTCTCAACAAATTACATCATCAGCGAGCCAGTCAGTTAAGAAGAACGATGATTGTTGACTGCACCTAAAACCTGCATGTAATGCTAAATTTCCCTAGTTTTCACATTTTCACCACAGTTAAAAGATGAAACAGTGTCTGGTTGGAGGCACATATATCACAGCTACACTCTGGAGCTAACAAAAGGCACAATCTTTCATCATTTTGCCCTAAAGCAAAACATCTATTTTTCTCCTTAAATAAACCATTTGGATGGATTATATAAATGTCTTTCTACTGAGAAATGGACCTGTATTGGTTTAAAACATAGCTGAAAGACATGGCAAGACAATGTCAACCTGAATTTAAGTTCATAAAATCCTAATTACTGAAGTTAAATATCAGAGAATCAGTGAAAGATACTTTCTGTGTATGAGCAGAGCTTAGTTAAAGTGAGATAATGAGAGCACTCTCAGAGGAGGTGGTTTTAGAGCCGTTACAGTGTCTGATGTGCTTGTTTTCACTTGCTTGTGCGCTGAGAGCACGTTTTTTATAAACAGAGCGGTAGAAATCCTCCAGAGGCTGAATGACTGGCCCACATGTTCACATACAGATGCTTTTATTCAGGCTCTGTGTATGTGTCCTATGAGAAAAGGCAGAATCTCCACACCTGCCATTTATAACGGTCATTCAACTGAGTCACATGGTTTAATGTGTAGCAGCTGCATCTGTTTAACCCCTGAAATAGCTAAATGATGGAGTATTAAAGCCTGAGCCTCTGGATCTTTGAAGTCCTTAATCAATCTTGTGCACTGTAATAACTATAGATATTTTTGTCTTTTATTAAAAATTAAAAGAGATTTAATAGATTAAAAAAGATTAAATTATATATAGGGCGAGATGCAGCCACCACACATGCTGTTTTTTCCTCTGTGCCAACAAAAATGAACTACACTAAATTACAGGTATAATCTGTTGGGAATGTCATTAAGTTTAATGTTCGGGTCCACGTTGCACACTGTGATGTTATGGAAGAAAATGACCACGCATAGAGTGACTGCTCAGATAATTTGTTGAGCCGAAGGAGATTTGTTGTATCTTTCTTCAGCAGCATTTTTGATGGCAATGAGGAAATTGTAAAACTGAAGGTAGAATTTTGGAGAAAAGAGCTTAAGATAAATTAAGTTAGAGAGGAAACGAAAAGGATTAAAGGAGCAGAGACAGGTGAGACAGATGGATGCACCTTTGAAGTGTTCAGATAAAGCTCGAAGCATTCCTTTATCATATATTATTTTTTTCACCACTCCGTTTCCAGTTGAAGAAGAGATTTCCTCCTACAGATTCCCCAAGGAGTAGTCATCGCTGTGTGGAGGAGGTCTGCCTGCCTACTGAACATAACACAAATGCACAATAACCTCTTCATATATTGACTTTTTTCTGTATTCTGACATTAGAGAAAGTCAGTGGCTGACATTTAATATTAGTTTGCAGTATTTTTGGGCTATAAAGTAAATGTGGCAGCGTACTGTGAACCTGTGATGTGAGCCTTATTAGATGTGGTCTCTGATTATGCCTTTTCCCTTTTGTTAAAGCTGTTACTGACCTCTTTCCTTTCACTTCCTCATATTTAGATACCTTGTCTGTATCCAGTAACGACACCCTGCAGCCAGGCTCCAGCCAAACCTTAGGTCCACACAGTTTACCGGGCCCCAAACGTCCTGGGAACACGTTAAGGAAGTGGCTGACAAGCCCTGTGCGGCGGCTCAGCTCCGGTAAAGCTGACGGCCATGTCAAGAAGCTTGCCCACAAGCACAAGAAGAACCGTGATGGCACAAGGAAAAACATGGATGCAATTCCCGGGTCACAGAAGGACTCTGACGACAGTGCTGCCACACCACAGGACGAGACCCTGGAAGAAGTAAGACTGTAGATAAACCCGCCAGAAAATGGAGACCTGGTTTTGAATCTGACACACTGTTTTAAAAGTCACTTTTCTTACTTTCCCTTCAGCGCATGCGTAATGAAGGGCTGAGTAGTGGTACCCTGTCCAAGTCTTCTTCATCGGGCATGCAGAGCTGTGGCGAGGAAGAAGGAGAGGAGGGGGCCGACGCTGTCCCTCTGCCGCCCCCGATGGCCATCCAGCAGCATAGCCTACTGCAGCCTGACTCCCAGGATGACAAGGTGGGCCACAGAAAGCATAATCGTCAAACCAAAGCGAATTTAGCAGTACTGTTATAGCCCTTCAGTTTAATTGAGTTCCATGAGTGGGTTTTTTTTAAATACATTGTCTCAGTAACATGAGTCATTAAAGCAGATGTTTTACGCATGAGGTATGAAGATGGTTGCTTATTCGTAATAAGCAGCAAAATTCCTCATTTCTTTGAAAAAGAACTAAAAAAGAACTTCATAACTAAGCAGCCATGTTTTTTTTGTGTTTTTTTTTTGTTAATGATTTTCCATCAAATCAAAACTAACAATTACACAACTAAACCTTCATTTTGCACTAATAACCTGTTTTTTTTCTCTTTATTTTGTTATTGGTTGCATGTTTCCTCCTTCAGCTTTATGTTGATTTTTGTTCTGCCTCTCTTCTGTCCCAGTTTCCCTATCTCTCTATGTAAACATTGATCTCATGTGGATCCTTCTTAAATTAACCTCCGTTTTTCTTTTTGCTAAGTGTCATTCCTGTGGAATGTTATTATTTTACTGTTGCTTAAGTGAATACTCCATTTACATGTTATGTTCAGAGAAACCTTTTAAATCTTTCCCTGTCATTTTGCTGCAGACTGCGCTCTGTTACATAGGCAAACTTTTTGTCTAATGGAGTATTTAGCAGCAATGTTTGCTGTAGCTACATTTGTTCTTTTTGTTGGTTTTATTTGTTCTTTGGCCAATCACAGTGCGTGTCCTTAATGAGCACACGCACTCCAATCCCAAACCCTGACCTGAACCCACCTCATAGCACCTGTTTCCCTGAGACCAGCCTGTGATTGGCTCCAGCTTGGCCCTCAATTAACCATTTTCATTAGGGAGCCCACAAGCACCAACTCTGTTTTTTGGACATGTGGCATATTGGGGTCAAAACACGGCAATGGTGAGCCTGATCACATTTACAGTAGTTTTGAAATTGCCAGTTGCATGCAAAAGTAGAAGTTTTTTTTTACCATTCGATGCAGCATTTACATCTTAGAAATATGAAGAATGAACCAAAACAGAAGTTAGTTTCCTGCATGGTCAGTACCTAAACCTTTTTTGAAAGTATCTTTTGGGACTATTAGGTCATAATATTAGGATCCACACATTTTCTTTTTGTTTTTCTTTTTTGGGGGTTTAGAGGACAGTGGAGGGCACAGCAACAAATGTGTTTTAATTATTAAAACAACCAAAATTTTAAAAATGAAAAAAAGAAATAAATACTTTGCCTGCCTTTATATGACTCCTGCATGCCTGCAGCATGTCACGTTATCCAGTTTGGAGTTAATAATGAACCGGTAATTCTTCTTTTATTTATTTTATTTTATTATTTTATTTTTTTGTCCGATCTTCTGCTGTCTTTCAGTCTGCTTCTCGCCTGTCCGCTCGTCCCAGTAGTTCAGAGACACCCAGTGCTGCTGAGCTGGTCAGTGCCATCGAAGAGTTGGTGAAAAGCAAGATGGTGAGTTAAAAAGTCATAAACAACACCCACAAGTACTTGCAAATGTGACACACTTGTACACAAAACAATTCTGAAAGATGTGCACACATTTTCCTCTGATGTTGGTGACAGAGAATGGCATCCTAGCCTACTTGTCATCTGTCTCAATGACTAACGATGCCAGCTGTCCTCTCTTCCAACAAATGGGCACTGCACTCTAGCAAATATCCCCAACACTCATTCTCACTGTCACTACATACAGTAAATGCTTCATTTTCCTCAAGAGATGCGTATAGTGACAATTTTATTTATTTATTTTTTAACCTTTTTTTGTTTTCTCTTCTCTTCCTTATCTCTTTGCCTCTTCACTCCTTTGTCCTTAGTCACTGGAGGACCGTCCCAGTTCTTTGTCAGTAGAGCAAGGCGACAGCAGCTCACCCTCTCTCAATCCCTCTGATAACTCACTCCTCTCCTCCTCCTCACCCATCGATGAGATGGAGGAGCGCAAATCTGGCTTCCTCAAGAGAAGACAGTGAGTTATACGCCTTGTGTCTTTAGCTTTTGGATAAACAAGAGCTGCTTGAGTCAGTAACATTTGTTATCATGTGTGTGCTTAAATGCTGATGATCATCCAGTTTCTGTTTTCTGCCTCTCAGTTACGTTCTTCTGGAGCTGGTTGAGACCGAGAGAGACTATGTCAGAGACCTGGGATCAGTGGTGGAGGTAAAATGAATAAAATAAAGTCAAGCTGCAGGCAAAACTTTTTGGTTGCCATTTTCTGTAGGTTTTACAAAAGAGTTAACTTTCCTGTCCTCAGGGATACATGAGCAGGATGAAAGAGGAAGGCGTTCCAGATGACATGAGAGGAAAAGATAAGATAGTCTTTGGAAACATCCATCAGATCTATGACTGGCATAAAGAGTAAGCTAAAAGCCCTTTTTATATTTTTTTTCTTTTTTAAAGCGTTTAAAACTATCTGCTGTAGCATTGAGGCATACAAAACAGAAAGCAACCAAAACAGAAAAATAATTACATGTTAAGTTATACTGGCAGGTGAGATAATGAGTTTCTCTTGTTTTTCTGTCTACAGTTTCTTCCTGGGAGAGCTTGAAAAGTGTTTGGAGGATCCTGAAAGGCTGGCTCCTTTATTTGTCAAACAGGTGAGAATTGTTTGCTTTTTTACTTCTTATTTCATCTACTTTTTTTTTATTTATTTCCGTTGAATTATAAAGCGACAAATTTTTTCTTATTTGCCAAATTTATTTCTGAAAATATAAAAAGTGTCTTTTTTATTTTCTGATTTTGTTTCAATTACAGGAGCGGAGGTTTCACATGTACATTGTGTACTGCCAGAACAAGCCTAAATCTGAGCACATTGTGTCAGAGTATATCGAAACCTATTTTGAAGTAAGATTGTTAAATAATTCTACACTTTCTGCCACCGAGATTATCTCTATTCTATCTTGATCATTATTCTATAAGATAGCATGTTTCTATCCTTCTTTAGGACCTTAAGCAGCGATTGGGACACAGATTGCAGATCACTGACTTGCTAATCAAACCAGTCCAACGCATCATGAAGTACCAGCTTCTATTGAAGGTTGTTTTGTTTTTTTTAATTTGCAGGTTGCTTCAGACACTCTTTTTTATATTTAACATAAAGTATTGAAGAGCAAAGATAACTTTACCCTGTGTTTATTGGAAACAGGATCTTCTCAAAGTTTCTAAGAAATCAGGAGTGGATACGACAGAGCTGGAGGTACACTCAGCCAGACTATCAGATTAAAGTCATAAATGACCTCCTAATAGATTTCAATCCAGTGGGTGTTTTCACTTCACCGAAGTTTTATATGCTTGTGTTGAACTGCAGAAAGCTGTGGAGGTGATGTGTGTTGTCCCTAAACGCTGCAATGACATGATGAATGTTGGACGTCTTCAAGGCTTCGATGTAAGTCTGTTCCTCATATCTGAGTTGTTTGCATGTCTAAATATAATAACTTCTACCCTGCAGATGTGAATTTATTGTGTGTCAGTTACCACTAGGTGTCAGTTTACAAGTTTCTTTTGTTCTAACAAGGATGCAGGTTGTTGCTTAGACCCTTGCTGTTTTCTGTTCCTCTTTTCTTTCTTTCTTTTTTTTTTTTTTTTTTACATAATCTGATGGAAGGTAAGCTCATCTATGCTACCCACCAATGTTTGTCTTTTGTCCAACTGTCTTTTGTTTCTCAGGGTAAAATTGTTGCTCAGGGCAGATTGCTCCTCCAAGACACTTTCATGGTTTCAGACCAAGATGGAGGTCTCCTGTCCAGGATGAAGGAAAGAAGAGTCTTTCTATTTGAGCAGATAGTTATATTCAGTGAGCCCCTGGATAAAAAGAAAGGTTTCTCTACCCCTGGCTGCCTCTTCAAAAATAGCATCAAGGTGAGTGCTGCTAAGCAATCTGAGCTGGGCTTTAAGTCTCGTCTCAGCTGCTTGTCTTAGACCAACATTAATGGAATGCATTTTCACTTTCTAAGGATTTCATAAATCCTGCTCTGGATTTCTGTTCTCAATGTCACCAGGTGAGCTGGTTGGGTCTGGAAGAAAATGCAGACGACCCCTGCAAGTTCACACTGACCTCTAGATCATCTAGTGGTAATGTAGAGAGGCACACCCTCCATTCAGCCAGCCCTGGAGTCAGTCAAGTCTGGATCCATCAGGTCAGCCAGATACTAGAGAACCAGCGCAACTTCCTCAATGGTAAGAGATTGATGGTCCTATTGCTGTGCATGCAAAATTACAAACTTAAACACAAATATTGCTTGATTTAGTCATTGTGGAAGTAAATAGTCTTATCTCTTTTTAAAAAAATATATTTTTACACAAATACAGACATTATGACATGGGGAAATTTTTTTCTGTCGTGCAGCTTTGACATCACCTATAGAATACCAGAAGAACCATGTGGGTGGTGGAGGGTTGACCGGACCACCCAGCAGCAGCAGTAGTACAGGAGGCAGCAGCACCAATAGCACCTCCAACATGGGAGGAGGCGGTGGAGAAGGTGGTGGCGGCAGCAGCTCTGGAGGACCAGGAGGCAACTCCTCGTCCCTGTGTGGCCCTCGCTCCCGGCCTTCCCGCATCCCACAGCCATCCTCACGTCTCCCACAGCCTGTTCACCACCACCATCCACCGGGCCCCGAGGGGCCCGACCGATCAGCAGGTATGTGGTCACCCTGCCACCCACAGTCCCCTCAGCCCCTCCCCTCTAACCTCTATTCAGACAGCACAATAAATGGAGAGCTGTTATCATCAGAGGTTCCTAAGATGAGGATGCTGGATGGTCCTCATGGAAGAAACTGTAACAACAGTAACAAGCCACCAGGTAATATGGATGTTAGTTTTAGACAAGTCCTGGCAGGCTATGAAGAGACACAGAAGCATCAAGCTGTACCACAGATGTCAGTGGTTCCTCTAAGTTTTCCTCTTAAAAGCCCCCGAGTCGGGACAGTTTCCCCCATGATTTTGCCTCAGACTCCTGGAGGAGGAAAAGAACCATTCATTCCTTCAAGCCCTGCACATAAAGGGAACCCCTTCTGGGCTATGGTTCCTCCTATGCCACCCTCTCCTGTCAGCAGGCCGGGTTCCTTCTCTTTCCCCAGTGACAGTAGTGGGGGAGGTGACTCTTTAGGCAGAGGAAGTCATGCAACACCTTCTCATCATCGCCACTCCAACCACAGTAAGGACACAGACCGCATGAGCACCTGCTCCTCCACCAGTGAGCAGTCGATACACTCCACCCAGAGCAACGGGGTAAGATGTCAAGTCAAGGCCAAGGCTTGTGTGAGCTCCTAGAGCTTCTCACTAGTCACTAACCTCTCCTTCACTGGCCGTCTGTCCGTCAGTCAGTCAGCCGCTGGCTCTAAGAATGGCTTGTACATGCAACAACTTACTGCCGAATTATCGACTGACTCAAGATTAACGGCTATCTGCGTGCACTAACTTCACCGACAGTGTGTGTGAGGAAGAACTCTTGGACTCTCTGAGTGCACTAACAGTACAAACCTGACTCACAGAGCACCTGTTGTATCTGCTTTTAAATACTCTCTGCATTTCAGAATGTGCTCTTCAACTATAACTGACAGTTACTAACCTGATTCAACTTTTTACTCATTCTAAGAGTATATTTTCAAATGAGGATCATTCAGCTGTCAGTTTCATCTGAACTTTGCAGTATGTCTGCACCTACTTACCTTTTCCTTCATATAACTCTGTTTCTCTGAAAGTCTTTTCTGTATTTCTTTTATTTTTATTTTTTTACTTGAACCTCATTCTGTTTACCAAAAGAGAAAGTTCTGGATTTCAGCATTTTTTTTTTACCTAAGAAGCATCACCTCTGCTTTACATCTGTCTTGCAGAACAGCTTGTCAAACAACACTTTAAGCATAAACAGTTACTCTTCACACCTGCAAGAAAAAGCCAATGCTTCTGTTGCTGCATGCACTAAACGTTTCACAAGATCATTTTTCTATTTCCATCAATTAAATCACACATTTGATTGGTGATGAGGAGCTTTTGTGTTATTTCTATTTTATGTGTGGGCATTTAATTTCTTCCATTAGTGTGTTTTTGTGTCTTTGTTTCAAAGTGTTATTTTGCTTTGTATTATTTGTTTAAAGTCTAAGAATCTTTTTCTCCAGCAGAGTGAAAGCAGTAGCAGCAGCAGCGTGTCCACCATGTTGGTGACCCAGGACTATGTGGCAGTGAAGGAGGATGAGATCAGTGTGGTGCAGGGTGAGGTGGTCCAAATGCTTGCCAGCAACCAGCAGAATATGTTCCTGGTGTACAGAGCTGCCAATGAGCACTGTCCTGCTGCAGAGGGTTGGATTCCTGGCTTTGTGTTGGGACATACCTCATACTCCATCACACCCGAGCTCCCTGAAGGAACCATCAAGTAAGAGGAATAAGATGCCATGACAAACACACAAGCACCTGCAATTATTGTGAAAAAAAGAGAGAGAAAAGGGATATAATACTGAAACTCTTCCTTTTCGGCTTGTTTGGTTTAGAAAATCATCATCATGGCACACAGCACTCCGCATCCGTAGAAAGTCTGAGAAAAGAGACAAGGAGGGCAGAAAAATGGAGAATGGATACCGCAGGTCTCAGGAGAGCCTGGTCAACAAAGTCTCTGTCAAGGCAGGAAGAGTGAAGATTAATTTTATTTCATCATTTGCATTTTTTTTTCATTTGAATTTGTGCTAGAAGTCTAATTTTGTCCTTTTTTAATTTATTATTTTCACTTTAGCTTCTGAATCCCAACTTCATCTACGACAGTAAGTTTATTCCAGTCAAAGAGCTAATGCTTTTTATGAATAAGATAAAGAAAAAGATGCAGTATGGCTTTTAAAACGTAATTTTTTCACTTCCTACTTGTGTTTTGGAATTAATATATAATCGGCCCATGTTTTTTCCAGCTCCTCCAGAGTTCCTCATTCCCGTCAATGACGCATCATGTGAGAATGGAGACGACATCACCCTCATGTGTAAAGTATGCGGTCGACCTCGAGCCACTGTCACTTGGCATGGACCCGACAACGTCCCTCTCAGAAACAACGGACACTACAGCATCACATACAGGTACAGCATCTGTCTTAACAATATTTCATTTTTGTTTTGAAAGCTGCAAATCTACCAGTGATAACCTTTTTGATGTACTGGATTTCATAAGCTGAACAGAACCAAACTTTACATGTAGAATATACATGTACTGCATTTTAAAGGCTAAGCCCCATTTTGTAAAACTAGAAGTTGCTTCTGTATATCTGCCCTCATGTGCATCATTTCACTGTGTGTCTTGTCTAATGTCTCTTATCCTTTTATTCTATAACATCACAGTGAGACAGGAGATACATCCCTGCGTGTCCTTGGATTAACTGTAGAGGACAGTGGTGTGTACACTTGCGTGGCAACAAACATAGCAGGCACCGTCTCCTCCTCTGCCAGCCTTACTGTTTCAGGTGAGAGTACTGTCATGGTTTAATTCTTTTAGTCGTTATGTGATACATATCACAGTTCAGTGTTTAACCCTTTTTTAAAAATTTTTAATACTTTTGAAACTGGCTAACTCTGAGTAAAACATACTGAATTTTCTCAGGAGGTCCTGACGATGGCAGTGAAGTCCTTTGGAAAAGCAGTTTTGAGTCCTACTACACAGAGATCACTGAACTCGGAAGGTAAACTGGCATGTAAATCCAATCATTAACTTTCATTCTGCATTATAAGGCAGCCTAACCACATCAAAGCTACGATATTCTCTGCTTTGCTCATCATTTAAAGCATCAACAACATTTGAATGAGAATGAATTACAACTTACTGCTTTCACATGATGGTAGAGTGAAAATTACTTCAATAAATGTTGCTTAAAGAAGCACATTTGCAAGGGAAATCCCATTCATTCACATTGTCTGCTGGTTATTTGTCTTTTCATTATTGCTTAAGGAAATATGCACAATAGATGCAGCAAATATAACATTAATAACTTAAGATAATGCTGCATCCAGTGAAGGTTTGGAAACAAACCTGACATCTAGAAATTTAGAAATTCAGATTTCCCAAACTAATGTGCTGTGCTGTGCTGTGCTGTGCTGCATGACATGAAATAAGTGACCTTCCTTTATGCCCCACAGGGGCCGGTTCTCAGCGACCAAGCGGTGCGATCAGAGGGGGAGTAAACGCACGGTTGCAGCGAAACATGTTAACAAGAAGCTGCTGCGTCGAGAACAGGTGCTGCAGGAGATCAGACTCCTCCAGACCCTGGATCATCCCAACCTGGTCAAACTTCTGGACACTTATGAGACAGCCACCAGCTACGTCCTTGTGCTGGAGATGTGAGTACAACACCTGTGTCTCTCTGCTGTTTGATAAATATAAACTGATCATTTCTGA
Source organism: Rhadinocentrus ornatus (assembly GCA_037177495.1). NCBI lineage: Eukaryota > Metazoa > Chordata > Actinopteri > Atheriniformes > Melanotaeniidae > Rhadinocentrus > Rhadinocentrus ornatus. The sequence goes on from JBAMHW010000006.1 coordinate 22,453,065, forward strand.
GATCGTTGATAACTTTCACAGCTTTTTATGTTTCTGTTCTCAGGGCAGACCAGGGGCGTTTCCTGGACTACATTGTAAGCTGGGGCAATCTGACTGAGGAGAAAGTGGCTTTATACCTCAGAGATATTATTGAAGCTCTCCATTACCTGCACAGTTGGAGGATAGCACACCTGGATCTGAAAGTAAACAGGCATTCTTGCATCTGCGTAAAGCTGAGAGAACTATTCTGTTTTGCTGTTTTGAGGAAAAAAATTGTAATTTAGGTGTTGGCAGAAATAGTAAAAGTTCTCCAGTTGCAGTGTCTTCACAACACTGCTTTTTAAGCTCTTCTTTACTGGGAAAAAAATGCCTTTCTTTTTCTTTCTTAATCCCACTTTGACCTTATCATTGTAATGGTATTGTAGATTTTTCTTTGGGTCTCAAATTCCTTCTTCTTGCTCCTGCAGCCTGAAAACATTGTGGTGGAACATGCATCCTCCCAGCCTATAATCAAGCTGACCGACTTTGGTGACGCAGTGCAACTGAACCCTCCCACCTCCTATATCCATCCTCTCCTGGGGAGCCCTGAGTTCTCTGCTCCTGAACTGGTCCTGGGTCGGCCCGCTTCACTGACGTCTGACCTCTGGAGCTTAGGTTTGTAGATAAAATCCAACATAAAACATGTGATTTAATTTGTATTTTGGCACTGGCACATTCTAGTACTCATTTAGTTATACATAGTTACATTTTACATTTATCTAGTATTAGAATTTTGAAGCACGAAGAGACATGTTGATGTAGAGTTTTTAATGCAAAGTTGTGGAATGGTTAATCTCCATAATGTTAATTTTATTGCTTCACTGTTTTAAATATTATGTTCATGTACAGACCAGGAATAGAGAAAATTACTATAAAATTGTGCTGTCCAGCTGGGGCCAGATGCAGAAACAATCCATACTCATGAAAACCATGCATACGCCTCTTCCTACATGATCTTATTTAATTGTGGTTGCTATAGATACAGTAACTGCATACACACATAATGGCTGTGGAAGACCTTTTTCTAATGAGGCTTTGAAAAAGGAAACAAATAATTATATAATGACATAATAATGACATTGATTCATGTGCTGCTTTAGGCTTCTAAAGGTTCAAGAAAGCAACCAACACACTGATTCACAATTATTGAGATTTATATAAGAGAACCATATATATGCATGGCTTTATAAATGAATATACACATTCTGCCATTTTGCATACACAGCTTTTTTGCATCTGGCCCCTCATGTCCATGTCCAGATTTAAGTATAGTGTAAGTGTAGTGACCTGACCTGAGTGTTATGCTGTATGGAAACAAAGAGGTATAATTATAAATGTATAAGTAAGCAAATTTTCCAAGGTAGTGTTTCCTGGATGACTGTGCCAAAATAACCATCCAAAACAATCTGCTACCACATGCTTGTACAATATTTGCTGAGCAAAAGTGCACAACAAATTATTTTGTTACATACAATAGAGTAAGATTTAATAAATGGGTATATTTCTATTAAACTGATTTCAACAGATTTCCATATAAAAATAATCAGCTTGTACGTTATGTTACCAGTGAGTTAATGAGACATGTTAACTGAACAATTTGCAGGGGTGGTGACCTATGTCATTCTAAGTGGCGCTTCTCCCTTCCTGGATGAAAGTCTGGAGGAGACGTGTCTAAACATCTGCCGTCTGGACTTCAGCTTCCCAGAGGACTACTTCCTCGGTGTGAGCTCAGCTGCGAGAGACTTTGTCTGCCTGCTGCTCCAGGGTGAGCCCGATAGACGGCCTTCTGCCGTGTCCTGTCTGCAAGAGCTGTGGCTCCAGCCTCAAAGCCCTTTAAACAGAGACAGCAGACACCCAACTTTCAACAACATGCAGCCATCAGTCTTGCCACCATCTCCAAGCCATTACAGCACACACCTAGACACCTCTAGGCTCATCTCCTTCATAGAGCGACGGAAACACCAGAATGACGTTCGGCCCGTGGGTACCATTCAGGCATTCCTTCACAGCCGCCTTCTCAACCACACCTGACAAGTCACAATTAGAGTGAAGAAGAAGGAAATCGTGCCACTGCTGCTCTTAGTTTTGTCAATTCTCATTAAAAACCCTTTGAGAAGACCAAAAGCGATATGTCCACTAAGATCCCCTTTTCCCTCACTAAGCCACAAAAGTCCTGCTGCTGCTGACTTACTGATGACCCTTTTGACTTATCCCCAGCCCTCTTCCTTAAATTTGGCATAGTGTCTATGCCTGCACACAAATGAACTAATGGAATCTATTTGAGATTTCAAACTTTGACTCAGCAGGGAGAAAACCAAGCTTTCTCAACATGACAGCGCGAGCAAGTCTTGCGTTGCGGACCGTGTTAAAGAAACTAGAATACTGTAAAATAAGAATTATTTCAGGCTGCTTTCGGTTGAACAAGAAAATGTTTTTTTTTTTCTAATGAGAGATTACTTTTTGTAAATGAAACCATGTACAGTTGGGAAACAGAGAACTGTCTTTATTCAGACCTTTTTGGAAAATAAAGCGTAGTTGCTAAGTCGAAAGCAAAGAAGGAAAAAAAGAGATGTAGATCAAAGTGGTGCCTATCAGCAGGGTCCATTTGTTCTGGAGCTAGATAGAAACTACCAAAACCGCGTTTTCCAGAAATATGTGAAACTTAAGTTCTGTGCAGTAGTTTGCATATCTTTATTACCCAACCTGAGTTTGAAAGTTGAAATCATTTCATGTTGTGACACACACAATAAATAAATAAGTAAAAAAACATATAAGCCATTTGGCTAAAAAGCATATTTGGTAACGCTTCCCAGATCTCTACCTGCATCCGCCTTATTTGTAAATAAGATTTTCCTGCTTTACATATGTTGCTTTTTGAAGAATTAATCTGAAATGAACAAAAGCTATTTTGTTTGCTGAGTTTTAGTGAGTCAGTGCAGAAAGGCGAGTCACCCTGTACCGACCCTCAGTGGCTGGATATTTACAATGAACAAACCGCTACAAAAATGCACTCGTATTTTGCATCAGTTCTAATGTGCAATGTTGCAGCTTTAACATGTATGCAACTAGTTATGAAGACTTGTGTTGTAGCTGTATTCTTAACAAGGCATGTATGTACCTGGTACTGCATTAGATGTCTGTATTGTGTTAACTCTTATGTGTTAATTTCAGTATTAATATCTGCAAACCTCCAAGACAAAGGAGTTTTCTGATATAATGTATAAAAATGTGTATCTATAAAATACAGAGACCTATACTTTCCTTTTGTCCTTGTTATGTTATTTTCTGTAACAATACCAAAGTTGGAAATGCTTTCTTTTTGTGCTATGTGTTTTTCCCCCCAGATTTTTCATGTTAAGTTATGACAGCGCACACTGAAGACATGCATATGAGTGTTTACAAAAGTTCAGTGTGACTTTATTTATTGTTGTAATGAGATATTGTTTGATGGATTATTGCTGGAAAAAAGATTTAACTTGTCTATTTTTCAAGCTGTGCACAAAGTGGTTTGCTGTGTGAGATTGTTAAGCTTTTGTTGGTAGATGCTGTTGTATGTTGCTACCTGTTTTCATTTAGCATCTCAGTTTGACATCATAAGAAATCATATTTAGTTTAAATTTTCACCAAATAGTAGGTCTAGAAAAAAACGCATTGGAAAATGCGTTAAGTGTTTTAGGAGACAACCAGATTTCAAATATAACCCTTTGGTAAATGTGCAGCAGCATTAACAGCTAAAGAGGTTTCCAGTTATATTTATTCAGATAAGTTGATGTCTTTAGGTTAAGAGGTTGTGGAAATTATTATTTTTTTTTTAAAGTGCCGAGTGAGTGAGAAAATGGAGACAGTTGGGTGAAACAAAAAATGTGCATTGTTTCTTGTTCAATTTTAAGGTTGTAAGAGTTGCTGTCAGATTGTCTGATTTCAATAACATGTTGAGTTTAATAACTCTTGTTGGTCTGAGTCTCTCATAATCTGTCACTTTTTATTTATTGGTGTGAGTCTGGGTTTCCCAAAATTCATGTTGTACATCACTTCATTGTATGCGCTGAAAGCCTCTTAATGAAAGGATCTGATGTAAGTACTGTCATGTCTTTGGAAAATCCACTTTACTCATGATGTAAAGCTGTACAGAAAGGGTTGGATAGTTTCTCAACCCACGATGTAAACCTCGTCATATTTTAAATACACCTACAAGGAGACTGCAGCAATGTCATCTTGAATGTTTTATTATGACTTATTTTTACTTTTGCATGTATATTTCTTTGTACAGAAGATTGTGTTTACATGTTATTACCGTATGTGTTGTAAATAATTAATTTTGTCTCGTTATTTTGCCATTAAACGTACAAGGATCAACTATTGTTACGGAAGCTTTTTGTGCGTATACACTAAGAACCCACACATGAAAAATGTTTGTCTTGAAAGTATATTTGGTGTAGGAAGGTGTGACAGACATATTTCTGGAATGATTAGAAAGCAAGGGAAGCCCCTGAAAAGGTCAATTATCTGTCAAAATGAATGCAAACTGTTAACAAAATGATGGCTATATCTGATTTGACTGAAGTTTGCAATTGTGTTACATAGAAATGACATGAATTTGATATTTCCAAAAGCTGTGTGAGAAACATTTTTTAAACTATCAAAGACAAAATGAGAAGATGGGGGTGTGTGCGGAAAATAGTCAATCTTTCCAGTTCTACAAAACTGTCATTCCCTTTAAAAAGAAACTAAACAGGGGCGTTGTTGATCATATCTTTTCCTGTGCAGAAACGTAGTGTTTACAATGACTTGTTTCAAGCAAGTTACACACCTATCACAATCCCCTTCTAATGTTACTGAAGTGCTCAGGCAGCAAAGCAGAGAAGTTGGTAGATCATATTCATGCATAGAATTATAATTTTTGCCCATGTACCTTTCTGATGCCTTGTTGTTAACACTGATAATCTTTAGGTTCACTTTGAACACCTGTGATCTTACTAAAACGTGTTTTCACGTGTTTGTTTTAGGTGTGAAATCCACTGATTATTTCAGTAGCAGCAGTTGCAATTGTTTTGCATGAAACCACAGAGAAGATATCTTTCTAATCTTTATAGACCATCTTGTGATCAAAGTCTCCTGCACAAGCACAGATGTAATGGTGATGCATGCAGAAAGGCTTTTTTGTCAAGTTTGTGTCTTCTGTTCAGTCGTGTCAAATTAACTCTATTTACACAGCACCTTTCCAACACAAGTGCATTTCAAAATGCATAAAACAATGTGGAAATAAAAATATGCATAAAAAACATAACAAATTTGAATTAAAACTGTTAAATAAATGGTGAATTTAAAATAAGATTTGCCTTAAAAACAGAGAGGTTGTCAACATTTTGGGTTTAAAGTTGGCAGCTGGAGCCTGAAAACCAAAAGCTCTTAAGTGTGACCTATGAACAAACTCTTTTTTTTTCAGATTTTGGTTAAAAGGTTAATGCTTTAAATTAAGTTGACCCATTTAGCAATTATAATTATTCTATAATCTTTTAATTCCTGGTTTATTACAGATTATCAGTAATATAAGCTGACAAGGATAAATAAACGCACAGCAGATTAAAAGAAAAATTGTCCTTGCTAAGTTTGAGCTTATTAGTTCTAAGATTATGTAGCATATCAAGGCTAAAGAGACTGGAAATCTAAATAACAATTAACATTAACAATTTCTTTTACCACATGTTTTGTTTTTCTCTTGATCTTTTTTTTGTAATTTCCCATTTTTAACACCCACTTTAGCTTCTGGACACCTGTCACCTACTCAATTCAGGGTTCACTCATACACCAAAATTCCAGTCTGACTGGTTTGAAACTGAAAGAGGTTGAATGTGCGAGAAAACATTTATCTAAGTCCACTTTCATAACTGAAAGAGATTTTCTCAGGATTCTTACAAATACCTAGAAAGACAGTTATACTGCAGAAAGAATGGATCATGTAATACCAGGAGAGTAGAAACAGGACCGTGTTAGGACACTTGGCTGCAGCAGATCACTAGATGGCAGTAAAGAGCTTGTATTGGATTTTGTGTTTCCCATTTCAATGATTGTATAACACACCTTCGGGCAAGACATCACATTGCATTGCTCAAAAGGTTAGTGCTTTCATGGTGGATTGTACAAATCACTGACAGATTTCTTTTTTGTTTTGGATTGCAGTCTAGATAAAGTGTCCCCTCCCACCAAACACCCACCAACAACAGTTTAGAAGTGAAAATATATCTTACAGTAAAAACAAGGCTTAACATTCAAATTAAGTTTCTGCTCTATGACTAATTACCCATTTTTCAACAAAGCCATAAGCTGCTTAGTTAAGCAAATGAAACCAGAGACATCCATCCATCTATGCGTTTTCTACTCCTGTTTTATCCAGTTTGGGATCCTTGTCTAGGATGTAGACTGTTAAAATACAAGAGGAAGGGTAATGTTGAATGACAGTCTAAACTGAACCAATTGAAGAACGTGTTCAGCTTATTAGCTCTATCCAGACCTCCATCTGTCTGATCCCCCTTTAACATGAAGCCGGTGATGTTTTATTCCTGACCACACATCCCTCATGTTGTTCTTTTGGAGCTGCTTTCTTTTTCCTTTATGTCTCTGTGCTTTGTAATCTTTGACTTGTTTTCCCTATTTCCATCTTTGAAGGCTTTCTTTTTAATGTTTAGCAGCTTTTTCAGGTCACAGGTGATTCAGGACTTCTAATTGGGAAAGCACCTCACTGTGTACACGCAGAAATTGATATAATCCTTCACGTATTTAGTAATTGCAATGATGTCATCTCCATGTGGTTGAGCAACCAGTCTGTGCCCTCAAGAGCCACAGACATCTTTAGTTTCATTAAACCAGGTTATAATAGTCTGTCTTATGACTGGTTGCTGCTGGATGATGGGATTGTAGGCAAAGATGAGAAGAACCAGATTATAGTCTGATCTTCCTAAAGGAGGCAAGCGAAGCTAATAAATTTGATTACATTTTCATTATCTTAAAATGTTTGTGACTTTTATTTTAGAGTATTGATAGATTAATTCATAATCTCCACTGCTTTTGTTAAACTAGATAAGTGAAATAATAAAATTATTTAGTCTATTCCACATCTACTTGTACTTAAAGTATAGTAATCAAACGGTTTTCCTTTTACAGTTAATAGATGGGTAATTATATTCAAATCTGAGTCATACTATTTTCAGTAGTGTTTGTTTTAATTGCAGTAAATGTATTTTATTCCAATATTACGCTTCTGAAGGAGTTTTTTTCTTCTGACTTTATACTTTCTCAGTTGACTAAAATAACCAATTATAAATTGCACTTTGAAAATGAATATTGCTTGATGTTAATAATGATTAAGATATCACTTCCATCACTATTATTCTCTGCCACACTTATCTTACAGTCTTTTTACAGAACACACAGCTTGCTGTTGTTTCATTTTTCTGCCTGCAAAAAACCACACTGCTCTTCTTCCTCTCTACCACTTTTCTGCTCGGTTGCTGTGCTGCTTGAGTCTGTGCTGGTGGTGCCTGCCTTGTTTACCTGGAGCAGCTGAGTCACGTGACGGTGCAGCATCAAAACAGAAAAAGGGGGAGGAGGAGCAGTGTAGCTGAACTTTTTGGATAGACAGCCAGCTCATTTTTTAAATAAAATGCAGCAGTACATACTGCACACATGAGAGAAACTAAAGTGTTGATCCTATTATTACACTAGTACTGACCAATATAAAAACCAACGTTGGAGTTGAAACTACAATATTCCGATCAATCAGCCCACCACAAAAAGCCCAAGGCCTTGAGATGAAGCTTAAGTTTTGAAGATAAATTTTGTGAACCAGGTTTCATAAAGCTTCATCTTGCCATCACTACAGATCTCTTTTAGGTGTATTTAGGCAGGCCTTGAATAGTTGACTGCTTTTTAAGTGTAATGTGTATAATCTATCCACCTATTTTCTATTTTAGCTCGATCCATCTCATCTGTAACCAGACAAGAGCTGGACAGGTCCCCAGTTGATATAAAATCATCAATTAATGTGACTTACAGGTTTTTTGGACAGTGGAAGAGAGAAACCTACACTGTATTACAGAACATATCTAAAGCAAAGTGTAATGACCTATATGCGTAACTACAGGCAGGAAGCAGGTGGCTAAACTTACCTGAGGGTTTTTTGTAGATAATAAAAGGGTCCAAAATAACTGTTAAACAGAACAACAGGAACACAGGACCAGATGATGCAAGAAAAATATAACAACCTAGCTGGCAAAGATGTCTGCCTTTACCGGTTGGGTGTGGAGATGATAGGACAGAGAAGTCAACAAGCATCATAACTGTAAGCTAGCGATACTTGCTGAGAAATAAAGAGAAAAACAAGTTAATGACATTAATAATGTCTTTATTTATATAAGGAAATTAAAAGTTACAGTGCCTCATGAGATGTTTACCAGCAATAACTTCTTTATTACTGCAAACAGGCAAACAAAACATTTTATGCTTAAAATGTTAAAAGAAATACACATATGATGGACAAATTTAACTCTTTAGGAGCTGTTTTGCACATGACCAAACTATTGCATACACATGCTTAGAATTCATGAAGAATATGAGAAGTTCACTGAGAAACAACACAAGTTTTGATCTGTAAGGTATGTCGAAGTAAATATTGAGCCACCCGTCAACCAGTTACAGATGTATTCCTTGCAGTGCTCAGGAACTCCCCCCTCTTCTTTGGTCTCCAGCTTTTAACAGTACATGCTGTGTTAGCAGTATACTAGCTTTGAATAGTATAATTATTGTCTATTATCTCTTTTCTCACTGTCTCATTTGATTTATATTCAAGATAAGCACATGTTTATGAATGGTCTAGCCACAAGAGACTACACAAGAAGACAAAGATAAGTGCTCCTCAATGAGTGATTGCATCGCTATGAAGAGCAAAATAATATAGATAACGTATAGACGAGACACAGAGAGAAAAATTCATTTATATAATTACGTTTCATTTGAAAAGGTCAATATAAAATACAGTATAATTATATTTTACTTCAAAATACAAAAGAAAATAGAAACGAAAAGATAAAAATACCAAAAATAATAAACATGTTTCCTTTACTCATAGAAATGATAAAAGTCTGCACTCTCATTTTGTTAAAACAACTGAATAATGACAACAGTTTTTGACAGCGTCGGCATTTTACCTAGATCTGACAGCAAGAAGCAGGAAGTTCAGGGTGAAAGAGGGGGACGTTGTGGTTAACACTGCTTTTCGGTTTGAACACAAGAGTCGGTGGCATCACTCTGCATGATGTCAAATTATTGTTATACACACTATAAAACATATCAACCTTGGCTAATTCGGTTAAAATTTTAATTTTAATCAGCTAGCATTTTTAAGTAGTACAAGAAAAAACCATCTGCAGTCTGACTTTAAACAGTCTAATAAGATCATTTGTCTTTTTGCATTTGTCATAAATAGCATACTGATAAATGCATTGAATGATTTTCTTTAAAACCTACATCCTGCTTCTAGATCACCTGATTAGTTTGCATATTTCTGATCACAATCAGAAAAATACAGCAGGAACTGTGAATTCATTTGGACAGCATGTTTTCCGTGACTGCAAAAGTTTAACTCACAGCTTGGTTGCATTTCCTCTTTCAGGTTTTGGCTTTTAATAGCTTGAGGTAAACTTGCAAATCCTCTGCTAAATGTGCTTTAAACCTTTCTAAACGTATTCCCTTGGTTGCACCAGAACACTTTTGCCTGGCTGGCGGGATCAAATAAAAACTAAATAGGCAATTGAAAAAAATTTTTTATTAAATAGTAAACTTTTATTTTATAATTTAATCTCTATTTAATAAATCCATCTTTTTTAGTATGGTGTTCATTTTAAATGAGAACCCTGACTTCTTTCAGCAAGTCTCTTTGAGCAACAGGTGATTAAACGAGGAAACTTCTAATGTTGACGCTTTTCAAAGCTGTTGTAGGTGACACAGTTTCACACACTTTCAGCCAACTGCATGTAATTGAAAAAACAAAGTTTATTTCAAAACTATTTCTGACTCATCATCGCAAGCGCAGATAAAATCGGATTGCTTTTCAATTTAACGAAGCATCTCGTGCACACACACGCGGCACTATATTTACAAGATGGTTTGGTGTTCCTGCAGCACAGTGAACATAGAACTTAGAAAAGTATGAAAATATAAAGAATATGGTACAAAATAAGGCAGTGGAACTCTATTACATGCATTATGTACATGTGTGACACTTTATTTCCCTTAATAAGGTGCTAAAACTCAAAACCTACCATACTTTCACACTAATCCTAAAATAGATTGTGAGAAGAGAAGTTTGGTCATAAGTGTCCTCATTTTAAGATAACAAGAACAGGAAAACAAAACACCAGTTTAAACACCAGTGCTTCTCTCATCTAAGCTGCTCGTTTGTGAGTACAATGATGTTGTGATCCTGTGCTGTGGAATGTACACCTTGATCACCTGACACAGTCTACAGGGAGATCTGTTTATCAGCCTCAGAAGCTGCCTCCTGAACTTCTCCCCAACAAACACATACAGGATAGGGTTGAGGCAGCTGTGAGAGTATGCAATGACTTCAGTCACTTGTAAAGCTCTTTTGATGGCTTTGCTGCTTTCACATTCTGTGTAGACTTGCAATAACTCCAGCGCTTTGAAGAAGGATGCAAAGTTGTAGGGGACCCAGCAGAAGAAGAAAACAGCTACCACTAACAAAACTACACGGATGGCTTGTTTCTTGGATGACTGGCTGTTTAGCAGCCTCCAGATGATCTGTGTGTAGCAGAAGCTCATGATGAAAAGCGGGATGAACAGACCCACAATGTTCATTTTAAAAAGGCTGAAGACTCTCCACTGGTGATTGGTGGAACCATCCTGAGTTGCTTTGGGATATTCAGGGTAGCAGTATTGAGACATATTGGTACTAATTTGCTGCTTGAGGAAGATCACATCAGGAAAAGAGGCCAAAAATCCAGCCACCCATGTAACGCCAGCTGCAATAATTCCAAAAGACCGTGTCCGTGCTTTCATGGCATAAATAGCATGCACTATAGCCAAGTAGCGGTCAATGCTCATGAGACAGATGAAGAAGATCCCACAGTAAAAGACAATATGATAAACGCCCAGGACCACCTTGCACATTGTATCCCCAAACACCCACTCATCCCGGGCTTGGTGGGCATGGAAGGGAAGCGAGCACACTAAGAGGAGGTCGGCAATGGCCAAGTTTAACAGGCACACATCGGTCATGCTGCGGAGCCGCACTCCACAAGCAATGACCCAGATGACCAGAGAATTTCCCAGAAGGCCCAGCAGGAAGAAAATGGCATAGAGGGGTGGAAGAAAATAAGCCCCATGTTGGTTATACACACACTTCCCATAGTCCTCATCAGAGTAGTAATCATAGTAGTCAGTCGTAATCATTTCACTGTAGGACTCTGTAGCAGAGCTGGTGAGAAACAGAAACAAAAGCAAATGATGAGAAAATTGCTGATATTTATATATATATTTTACTTTTTTGCTTTTTTTTCAAAATTTGAAATTATTATTTGAAATGTGCTAAAGTTGAAGTTGAAGGGAGTGCTATAATGATAAAAAAATGAAATGAAATTTCAGAATATAAGTATATTACAATATATATACTATAAGTTCAGAATCAATATAAAGAACTTTTAGTGAATCTGTCCTGCGACTTCAGGTCAAGGCTCTCAAAACCCAAGCATCCTCATACCTTCTAGATATATAAGCTGCATATTAAACAACATAAGATGATTAACAATGCGACAAACCATGCATAAATGCAGAAAGTGATTTAGTGGTCACTGGCTTTATAGAGTAGAAGCGCCTAAGCACTTCATACTGAAGGGAAACTACCCAAGGCAATAGGCAAGGCAAATTTATTTGTATAGCACATTTCATGTACATGACAATTCAAAGTGCTTTACATAAAACATTAAAAACATTACAGCAGGGTGCAGGAAGCAATAACAAGTGCATTAAAAACAAACTTTTAAAGAAAGAAAAGAAATTAAATAAAAACAGAAAAAAAAAGCTAAAAAAAATAATCGATAAAAGGCAAGAAATAAAGCTCCAGTGTGGGGTTTTCTGGGAGTTTGTTCCAGACATGTGTAGCATAGAAGCTGAATGCAGCTTCTCCATGTCTAGTTCTGACTCTGGTAACTGATAAGAAACTGCATCTAGATGACCTGAGGGATCTGGTAGGTTAATAATGGGTCATTAATGTATTTTGGTCCTAAACCATTCAGAGCTTTATAGACCAGCAACAGAACTTTAAAGTCTATCCTCTGATGGACAGGCAGCCAGTGTAAAGACCTCAGAGCTGGACTGATGTGGTCCATTTTAATGGTCTTAGTGAGGACTCGAGCAGCAGAGTGCTGAATAAGCTGCAGGTGTCTAACTGATTTTTTAGGTAGACCTGTGAAGACACTTTTACAATAATCAAGCCGACTAAGCATGGACGAGTTTTTCCAAATCCTGCTGAGACATCAGATCTTTTACCCCTGATATATTCTTATATAGGGGTTATTCTGCAGGACTAACAGGAGCATTAAGGTGTATCTTCACCCTTTGAGGATTTATTTTTCTTTTAGGGCACATTTGTAAAGGCCCCAAATCAAGCAGATGACACTGAGTATAAACAAGATGTGGGGGAAACTTTTACCAATAGTTTGTGTGTAAAAAAAAAAAAAAGAAGAAAAAAAGATATGCTCATGTGACTATGCAGGCTGCATTATGTTTTTATATTTCCTCCTTGCTTAGTATGGTTTGAGCTATAGCCATAAAAGAAAGTTGATTCTGTTTGAGTATGCCAAGAGTGTAGATGGGCAGCCAAAATCTGGCAGGAAAAAAAACGCTGGAGTTCGTTTACAACTTTAAAACCTTTTCTTGTGTCTGCGCCACGCCTCAATGTTAGAAATTACCACTCGAGACCTACAAAAATATCCAGGCTTCCTCCTTTGCCAAAGCTTTACTTCTCCAATGTCGTCTATTACTGCCAGCGTGTTGAACTTTATGTCTAAATACAACTAACCTGAAACGTTTAGCTATAACTGCTAATAGGCGTAAAACAACAGAACAGTGGTTACAAGCTAACAAACGTGAAAAGATGGTTTTATGGAAGTCCGATGGTGAGCAAAACATCTGTAAATGTGTCCGGTGATGTGTCATCTGTTTCTTTTAACCTTACCTTGATAAATTTGATAAACTGAAGACAGTTATAGGCGAGGTAGTCATTGGCATGTTTCTTTCTCTTCTTCTTTGAATAAGAAAACAGCTGTCCCTTATGAAATCTGTCCGGAAATGGCTATTTAAGAAATTAATACCGCTGGTCTGTGGAAAAATGATCCTTAACAACGTTTTATTAATTGTTATTAAACTGCAATCTCGTGCCAAATGTTGATTTTGTATTGGCATCATACGCGAGACAGTAATATTTTTAACTTAAAGGGGTTTTAGTGTCTAAGAGGGGATGGACCTAAAAGTTGCAGGACAGAAGGTCTCAAGGACTGGACTTGAGCATCCCTGTTCTAGCTTTTAGAAAAAATTATGCCCGCTATTTATTAAAACTAAAGTGGTCATCTCATGTAAAAAATAAGGTAAATGACTTAATTAGTGATTAGAAAAACTTGCTTTGAGCCAAATCAAAAACTTATCAGCATTCTTGGTCAGTTAACTTAAGTCAGGTTCTGGGGTGTGCCCTCCTAGGCATCCCCTTTACCCGACTTCAGTGGTATATTTCAATTAACTCTAATTATAAACACATTTAGGTTGTGTGTAAGCAAGATTCTGCAAATTTTAACATTTATACATACCTGTTTTGTATGTTGTTGAAATCAAGACTTGATCTAAAATAAGAATACAACATGGAGATTAAAACACTGACACATAGCAACAATGTGAAAACAAGTATTTGAACACCCTGCTATTTTGCAAGTTCTCCCACTTAGAAACATGGAGGGGTCTGAAATTCTCATCGTAGGT
>JBAMHW010000006.1:22468805-22483189 GCA_037177495.1 Rhadinocentrus ornatus
TATATATATAAACCTACCCATTGTTGCTGCTGGTGAAAGTGATTTCAGTAGAGTTCATTCTGGTATTGGTGACAAATTAATAAAAAATGTTAGGAGCTCTGCATTTAAGACGAAAAAACACCTTCAACAATATACAAAATAGTTCTCACACCTCCTTATGTATTCTCCCCTCCTCTAACCAAGGTGCTAGGGTGGGCTTTCTATATGAGTATTTTGGTTAGTAACTTCCTGACAATGGTTTTGAAACATTCAAGCATAGGCTCATACCAACAACAGACTCAGAACTACAAGTCCATATGTGCAAGTTGAGAAACTTGCAAGGTGAATTTGACCAGACCGCCAGACGCATGCAGCTCCAAGCTTGCAAACTCTGCAGGCGGGTTTTTGCTTTGTTGCAAAAGAAAGTAATACCACTGAAACAGTCAGTAATGCAGTCTTTACAGACAGTTTCATAACAACATATTATGCAGGAAGTTAAGTGTTTTCTATTGTTATAGAATTTATTATCTTAAGCTTCAGTATTAGCTTAGAGATAAGAAAATTAAATTTCATGGATATTTGCTATATAATGCAAGCTGTAAAAGATGTCAGGTGGATTTTTTTTGCTGCCACAGGAACTTGTCATACTTCTCAATCACCTACAAAGAATGACAATGGTTTTGTCACTTCAGGTATTTGCCGATGAGTGAATATCGCAACATTCACACCTTTAACACACTGTACCACTCACACACACAAACATCCTTGTCTTTTGATCTTCAAGGGGCATTATTTTTTATGCATTGAATTTTCTAGCCTCTTAACTGAACCTCATCACAACTGAATGTAATACCACAACTTTGTCACAGGGTCAAGTGTTGAATGGCAGACAAACCTTTAAATATCTTAAATTCACCATTTTTAGTAGTACAGAAAAAACAAGCTCACAGACAGAAACACATTTATTTCTTGTGTTACGTCCCCTCCTTAGTCTTAAGGGAGAAAGGGATATAACACAAGCCAGAGTCAAAATGTAACATAAAACATCGGTTTACTCACAACGGAGAACGATATGTACATAAGCAAAATACAGCAGCTCCGACACAAGGCAAACACAGAAGTAAAAGTACTAAACCAACTAATAGAGTCGTGTTTAAAACACAGGCTAGAGGCCACAAGGCACAATAAAGAACCAAAGAAACGAGATGAACAATATTAACTGAAAGTGTCCTGAACCGGGCGTTAACTGCCACGGCAGGTTTCTATTTCTAAGGTGGTACGCCAAAATAAATACAAATCAAGGCTTTTGCAGGTAACACAGAGCTACAAAGTAGGCCACAAAAGCACACAGAAAGCCACACAAACCAAGAACCTTCGAGTTCAGACCCAAAGTGGGAACTGTGCTGGAATCACACACAGCTGCCTTGAGTTCAGTCACTTGGCAGCTTATCAAGGTTAGCCAGCGTCCTGAATGGCCATCCACATTGAATGACGTGGCACCCAATCACAGCAGGGGGAGGAAAGGATCCAAAAGTGTTAGTTATCCAATCCAACCTCTGTCCGCACTAGCTGGTGTCCAATCACAGAGAAGGAGGGAGGACTCCTATCCAAAAGTGGAGGGCGAAGCCAAGGTGTAAGAGCAGGTCCAGGCTGACATGCCTGGGGCCGTAACACCCTCCCCCTTACAACATGGATTCCAATCTATGTTTACACAACACATCATTAATCACAAGTTACAATGTCAACACAGGCTTAATGGCTGATAGGTGATAGGGCATCAGTGATCAGATTGTCTGTACCCCTCTTATGCCAGATGTCCAGATCGTGTTCTTGCACAATCAAAGCCCATCTCATTAACTGCCGGTTATAATTATACATGTGCATGAGAAAGGTTAATGGGTTGTGGTCGGTGAACACCTGAATGGGCGCAGGTGACGTTCTCACATACACATCAAAATGTTGCAAGGCCAGCAGCAGTGACAACGTTTCTTTCTCAAGGTTGAATAATGCAGCTAATACCGGTTATACTTTGTGGAAAAGTAGCCGATGGGATGATCAGACCCATCGCTGCCAGACTGTAGGAGAACAGCGCCAGCCCCCACAGCACTAGCATCAATTTCCAGCTTGAAAGGTCGTTCAAAATCCAATGCAGCTAATACGGATGCATGCACTAGAAGTGCTTTTGCACTGTCTGCATGTTGGCAGTCTGGAGTCCATACGTAATCTCATTTGGGACTTACTAACGAGGATAATAGGTGGACAACTGTAGCAAAATTCATGCAAAATTTCCTGTAATATCCAGCCATTCCTAGGAAACGCCCGAAAGCTTTCCGGTTCTCAGGAGGAGGGAAAGCGGCTATTGCAGCAATCTTCGCCTCCGGTCCCTTGTCCAACCTGTCTTCCCAAATAAGTCACAGTAGCCTTGCCAAACTCAAATCTGGCTAGGTTCAAAGTTTACGACACATCTGTTAGCCTACAGAATACTTCCTGTACGACTTTCATGTGTTCTTCCCGAGTGTTTGTGTATATTACCAAATCGTCTAAATAGGCATTGCAGTTTGGTAAATTTGAGAATCGAGTATTCACTAGACGCTGAAAGGTAACTGGAGCATTGCACATCTTTAAAGGACATTACAGTATATTGTAAGAAGCAATCTGGGGTCACAAATGCTGAGATGCCAGATGCGCGAGCAGTAAGCGGGACCTGCCAATAGCCCTTAAGTAGGTCCAACTTCCTTACGTATTGAGCAGACCCAATCGTATCCACACAGTCTTCAATTCGCGCTAAAGGATTAGCGTCGGGTACGGTTACGGCATTTACCTTTCGGTAGTCAGTCATAAACCTGGGGGTACCATCAGGTTTTATTTCGACTAAGCAAGGAGAGCTCCATGCACTATGGCTATTCTTCGCCATCCCATTTTTCAGCAAGTAGTCTGTTTCCTCTCGCATCATCGCCCTTTTTGTGATGTTACATCGATACGGATATTGTTTTATCGGGCTGTTTTTCCCAACGTCGATATCATGTGCGAGGACATGCTTGTGGGACAGGATGGCCATAAACAGTGATGATTATTGCGCCACTCGGGAAAGGAGTTCCTTTAGGTGACTATTAGGTAAATGTTGAAAGGTGGTTGGAAATACTCTTAACATCTCAGTGTTTGGCAAATGGGGTTCTAGCCTAGCTTCAGCCCGTAAAGCCAACCTTTCTATTGCCAGATCCACATCCTGTTCTATCACAATAAGAGCGACTCCGTGCTTCTTAGGAGTGCTGGCATTTAACACATGTTCTACTGGGAAACGGGACTTGGGGGATTGTAGGCTTTTAACATATTCGAGTCTTACGTTTTTGATTTGGGGTTGCAATTACATAATCTGTCTCGTTTAGACAAGCACAAGTTTCATATGGTCCCGAAAATTGAGCTGATAACGCTGTGCCAGGAAGGGAAAGCAAGGCCAACATTTTTTACCTTCCTGAAATGTCCGAGCAACCGCTGATTTATCGTACCATTCTGACTGGCCTTTAACGCTTTAGAAGCAAATTCTCGGGATCGCTGTAGACGATCTCGAAACGACGACACAAAATCCATTATGTTTATAGTAGGCGAAGCAGGCGTCTCTAGAAGTCTATACTTTAAAACTTTAAGTGGTCCCCCGCAGTCTGTGACCAAAAATTAGATCAGAAGGACTAAAACCCAATGAGTTCTGTGGAGCCTCACTAGCTGCAAATAAAACAAAAGGAACACCCTCATCCCAATTTGCCTTTTCGCTGTAACAATATTTTCGGACCATAGACTTCGTAGTTTGGTGCCACCATTCTAAAACGCCTTGACTGTCAGGATGGTAAGCGCTTGACGTAACATGCTGTATGTCAAGTTTCTTCAAGGTTTGTTTGAACATGTGTGACATGAAATTTGTTCCCTGATCCGTTTGGATCACTTTGGGAAGGCCAAACGGCGAGAAGAACTTAGTTAGGGCTTTAACTACCGTACGGGCTGTATTACAGCGTAAGGGTATGGCCTCTGGAAATCAGGTAGCACAACACATTAGCGTTAATAGGAAAACATTTCCCAATTTTGTTCGGGGTAAAGGCTCTACGCAATCTAGTATTAGCTTTTCGAACGGTTCTCTCATAACAGGAAGAGGATGCAATAGTGCGTGTGGGATTGTCTGGTTTGGTTTTCCTGCTAGCTGGCAGACATGACAGCTGTTAATGTAGCTAACCATGTCCTTCTTTAATCCGGACCAAAAGAAATGTTTTAGGATGTTCTGGTATGTTTTGCTGATACCGAGGGGTCCCGACCAGTTATCATGGGCTAGATATAACACCTGATGCCGGAAAGGCACTGGCACCACTATCTGATTCACAAGCAAAATGCAAGTTGTCAAATCCACATACCCAGAGATGTGGACAAAAGAAGGCTAAAATATGGTCACTGAATGAGATTCATAAGAGAAAGCACTGTTTTATAAATTGTTAAATTTTCATTAACAAAAAAAAGAAAAAAAAAAGAAAGAAAAAACAAACATGACTCTATGTTATGTCTCACTCAAGGATATGCCACTGATTCTGTATGTACGCTTATGTTTTCCTTTTCAGACTGTAACATGATTAGATTTTACATCATGTCAAATTGCCACAAAAAAGATGTTGCCTAACTATAAAACCTTTAAAAACCGTTCTGGGAAAGAAGGGTGAAAGGTGACATAAAACTGACATAAAAATAAAAACTGTGATGAGCCTCATCTGACATTGAAAATTAACATTTAACATGTTCTGTCCAGCATGGTAGCAGTGGTAGCAGAAAAATGGTCTAGCTACTGTGTTGTGCCGAACAAATTTACTTTGCCAAGGGGAGCTTTATGGGTATAAGGCTCCTCTTGATAGTCTTATTTAATTAATCTTATTTATTTATTTTGAATTATGGAATTTATGTAATCTTGCTGGGTCTAATCAGAGGGGACACAAAAAAGGAACGAGAATATTGGTGAGAAGTAAAAAGGAAAGTAGTTCTTCCGCTTCAATACCGGACAACTAGCAATTAGAACCCCGGTTTTGTGGCAGGAGAAACAGTCTCTGTCCTTTTTGCTTTTTTTGGGGGGCAATTACCACCGGTTTCTTTTCAGAAACCTTCACTGCAGGCTGAAACACAGTTTTATGCGTTAACACATACTCATCGGCCATCACAGCAGCAGTAGACAACTCTTTCATCCTTTGTTCATTTATATGAATTACAAGACCTTCAGGAAATCAGTTTTTGAATTCTTCTAAAAGAATTAATTCTTTCAGTGCCTCGTACGAGGCGACGCCACAGGATATACACCATCTATCAAAGAGATTACTTTTCTCTCTGGCAAACTCTACATACGTTTGGGATGGCTCCTTTTAATAAGCCTAAAACTATTGTCTATATGCTTCTGGAAACAACTCGTAAGCTTTTAGTACAGTAGCTTTAACAATTGAGTAATCTTGGCTATCCTTTAGAGGAAGAGTCCCTATGACATCTTGGGCTTTACCAGTGAGCTTGCATTATATTAGAAGGAACCAACAGTCCCGAGGCCACTGCAGCGCATACGAGATGCGTTCAAAGGCCGCAAAATAACAGTCCACTTCAGCCTCTATAAATGCCGGAACAAAAGCAACAAATCTGGTAATATCCCAAGGACGAGCCGACGGTGCAGTGATCGAAGACCTTGTTTGTGCAACAGAGGCCTGTGAAAGCGTAACTTTAGCTTGGGCGTCCAGCTACTGTATAGCCAGCGAAAGCGCACTGCCATTTTAGCCTCGATTTCTAGCTATTTATTTCAAGCTGCATTTGTCTCTGTTGTGCGTGCTCCTGAGCCTCTGTAGCCTGGCCAGACGCATTCTCAATCGATCGCCTGCTCGTAAGCTGAATCTCTGCCAGATTCACTGCCAGAGAGGGGAGGATCAAATCTGGGAAGTGTGACAGGAGTCATGGGCCTGTCGCTTCCCTCAGTCTCTCCCTCTGATTTGTCTGTTTCGTGGCTACCCTTAAGCTCAACTCCATTTGGTCCTGTCTCTGAAGATGGATCTGCCATCACAGGTGGCGCAGCTGAAGAGTCATCAGCAGCAACACCAGACAAACAAATAATGTGCTTCTCCAGCAAGTACGCTACGTTTAAAGCCTTTAAGTCTTTCTTTATCATCTGCTTCGGACATGAGATGTCGAAGTGGGCCACAATCTGAGCCAAGTCGTCTTTCCGACATATCTCCAACTGATCTAGAGTGGGATCCGCGAGGAACCTCTCCAGATCAAATTTTGCTATTACTATTACCTCTATTCTTACACGATGCCAAACTTTCACCGAGTGCACAAAAGTATACCGTCTCAGAACATTTTTACAACAAAACAAATGGATCTATATGTTTATATGTTTATAAGTTGTTTATTTAACTAAAGAAAACAAGACTCAAAACGTCTTGATCACAGAAAAGCAATAAAGGTATTTAATTACAAAAACCAAGGTAGTCACTTTAAAACCGTAAACCAGAGGTCCCCAACCCTTGCCCTAAGGGCCCACTATCCTGCAGGTCTTAGGTGTCTCCTTGTTGCAGCACACCTGGTTCAAATTAAAGGCTCTCTGACAAGCTCTGCACAAGTCTGCTTCACTTAAATCAGGTGTGTTGCAGCAGGGAGACATCTAAGACCTGCCTTGAGAACCAGGGTTGGGGACCTCTGCCGTAAACCACAATCCAAAATCCCACAAAAGTCCCACACAGGGCAACAAGTAGGAATGTTATGCTCGAGCAGTTTGCTCGATCACGTGTCGAGCATGTGACATGGAAGTATTGCGAGCATTGTCTCTGAGCATTGATTCAGCATGCCAAAAGTCACGTGATAGACCAAACGAGGCCTTGTTACGTCACCAGTGCGTGTCAAGCAGCCCGCGGGAATTCGAAGGGACGGGGCTTTTCAATCTGTCAATGAATTAAAAGGGGTTCCAAACGCTTAGCAGATTGTGGGTTTTTGAGAGGAGGAGATTCTACTAGCTATTGTGCTACATGACATTTGGAGAACAGATTTAGGAAAGCATCATATTTGCTTTAGCTTATATTAAGATCACATTTAGCTGACGAACATTTATATAGACACACTTAGTGACAAACACAGAGGAGAAATACTCCATACATGCACTAACATACATACAGACAGTACACACATCTTCACATAGAGGTATACATATACATATAGTTAGGTTAATATATATACATATAAATTCCTTCCTACGCATGGGAACACTTTGACTTTATTTCATCAAAAAAAGTCAAGTGTTACAAGCATACAGCGGTAACATGTCAGCGATGCTGCAGCGTTTGCGCTCCACACACCCGGAGACAATTTCCTCATGAAATAGGTTTATTATCACCTATTTATTTCTTGTTTAGGTGCAACCCAGAGCACTCAGAGTGCAACGGCAGATGCCACGGTGGAGGTCCAACATTATCTAGCTGAACCCTGCCTCTCCAGAGGATAGGACCTGCTCGAATACTGGAGGACACGAAAGTCTGTGTACCCCAGCCTATTCAGTATTTGCACATGCCAGCCACATCTGTGCCTTGCGAGCGGGTCTTCTCCAAAGCTGGAGAGGTAGTGTGCCACAAGAAGAGCAGACTAAAGCCTAACATTGTTGAAAAAATACTGTTTTTAAATAAAAATCTCTGACACATCACAAAATTGCACAAGCATTTGTCTCATTATATATTTTGATACAACTGTATAAAATCAGTAACATAATCACTATCCCAGTTGCACAAGCACCCCTTTCCTCATACGTCCCTGTTCCCGCTGTGAGCAGACCACTACTGTCATTACAGATTTGTTTTCTTTAAATTGCACCATAATTCGGTTACCTGAACAAATTTTACCTAATAATTTTTTATATAAACAACAGAAAATAAATATTCACTCATGGTAGAAGCTGTATAGTTTATTGAATACTTATTACAAGATGAGACAGGAATGACAGATCTGAAGTGTCAACGCTGTCCTTCTGATGCCTCAGATGCCCACCACCAGCAGATGGAGTTTTGGTCAAATGGTTCAGAACAACAAGCCATTTTCATGCATTTGGTTCAAAATTGGCTCAATGATTCATGTGGCCTCGGTTTCACCATCCCTAGCAACAAGTGTGTGAACACACAGAGTTTCATTTCCAAGAGGCAAGCTGTGCTGCAATCTTACACAGCTGCCACAAATGACGGTAATCATGTGTTAAGTAGCAGTGACTTCATCCCAATTGGCCAGTCATTGCGGAAGCAGATTCACAGGCGACCAATCCTGGAGAAGGAGGAGGGATTTCTGTCTTAAAGGCCATAGGCAGTTTGGTCCCAAAATGGAGTACGCAGCCTATCACCTGCGAGCACTGGCACAGAACCATTTACGTCTCCAGGAGCCCAAAGCCTATCACCTGTGAGCGCTGGCATAGAATCATTTACATAACAATCCAGCAAAGACGCAAGGGGCTGTGACAATCTGATAGGCTTAGATTGTGATTTTGATATTGTTTTGGATGATTACTCAGGCCTGATTTTGCTTAATCAATGCATTTTTTCTTTCTGAAACAGACACTGTCCTTAACAAGCTGGAGAACCTGTTGATTCAAGCCCTGACATCAGCTCTCAAACGGCAGCCACTGGAAACTGGGCAACACTACCTCAATTGAGAGGTGGAAGGATGCCAGACCTCGGCTTCTAGACAATATAATGAGGGAAAACTGCATTAAGCCAAGGCTCTGTCAAAGATGCAAAAAGACAGAGTCCATAATTAGATGTGCAGAATGTATGCTAATCCATCACAATCAATCATCAATCATGTAATTTACCACGAGTCCAAAGCACTACACAATTGGACATCCAGGACCAATGGCTTCCACATGCCTCTCCTTGCAACAGTTGCGTTGACATCAAACATGCGCTAGTGTATATATACTTTGTGTCTGTCTGTGCCAGTCAAACTTTTTATACACTTCTTTAAGTGTATAAAAAGGCAATCAATGAATCCCTTTTCTTTTGCAACTAGAATATAACCAATGGAAATGCCACAGGAGGGTGAGTGTGGTCCCTGGATGGTCTGTGGTGTGAAAGGTAACTGCATGCATGCCCCTTATACCACACTGTCTTCACACCTTCTGTGGATTTTGTCACCAATAACTACATTTTCAGTTTTGTATAAGTGTTAAACATAAATGGTTCATGTTAGTTTAACTTTACTGAAGAATGAAATTACAATTAATATGCAACTTAGATATTTAGACAAGTCTAATATGTAGCTGTTTTAAAATATGTGCAGTTTGTCATGTCAGCAATATTTAAATTTCTTACCAGAATATGGACAGAATTCACAAGTTTGAAGGTGTTACCTCCCATGTTTAATTTTGCACCCCATTACTTGTTGTGCTTCTCTTTTGCCTTTTTAATACTTGTCTTTAAAAACTGTTGGGCCTCACAAATTTGGCTGTTGAGCCTGGAATTCCAGGTGGAAGAGAGAAAAGACAAAAACAAACAACAACAAAACACAGAAACATTAGCTTTATAATAAATGCAAGACATACGATGAAAAAAATTTAAATTGCATTATTTGTATAATTATCAGCGTTAGACTAGTCCAACTATGTTGGAAATCCATGTTTTTCAGTTTGACTATTCAGTATCCTCAGTTTTCCTTTACATTTATATAATCTGTCAATCCATAAAATCAACTAGTAAAACCAATCAGTTAATCAATTCAGTCAATTCTGAGGGTGACAAATTAGCTCATAAAGCACAGATAGACATAATCTGACAGTAGCATTACCTTCAAGATTATTTAGGATGTCTCTTAAAGGAAAATAACTGTAAAAAAGCTATATAAATAAATGTAATTGTACAAAATATGACAAATGCACAGGGACTTGCCATGTGCTGCTTCTTTCTTTCTTCTAAAAAAATAAAAATAAATAAATAAATTTATCCACTCAACTTTACAAAAGCCAAAAGTTCCCACATAAACCCCCCCTCAAAAAACAAAGAATCCTAGTCAACAATTCACCGATTCATTGTTCTTATTGTACAGTTTAGGACTTGTATTTAATTTATTTGATTGATAAAATAAAATAAAAATTTTAATAAAAAAGTTTACTACATTTGAGGAAGACAGAAATATCGAGCTAAAAGGATGGCTCTCAGCTTCAGCAGTGTGACTAACTCGACAGCGCCACCATGTGACATTCAGGTGAAGCAATATATTTTTAGTAAGAAAAAATGGTGGAGCAAACTAAAGATGGTATGCATTTACAGAACAAACACAAATTAATAAATGAATTAATGCTTGGGTGTAGTTTTAAATATAACGCTTTCCACTGAAAATAATGGAAACGCATACAGAGCAAATGTCAAAGATTCCTGCTCAAGATTTCGTAGGATATGTACGAATATCCATGCATTGCATTCCGTATTAAATCATAGAATCATTTTTTAGAGCAGCCTGGTGGAAAATACCTCCCCCATTAAACTGTGTCCTTTAGGATTATTCCTTAATTAGTTCACCAAGGATTTCAGGTCATGGTCGTGGTCTTGCTGTGGTTTTTAGAAACAGTTTTTCTTGGTGAATACTGATTCATATTCTTCTTTTGAACTTCAGACTATAGAGTAGGTCAAACTGATCCTGTTTTTTCTATTTTAGTTCACTGCCTACCTGGATTTAAAAGTAGGTTTTACTTTTGTGGCTTTTTATCTATTATTTTGAAGTTTTCCAAACTTTTTCTAACTGGCAACTTTAATATTCATGTTGACAATGATTCAGATAATTTTGCCTCAAGATTTAGTGATCTTACGGATTCTTTTAATCTTTCCCAGCATGTGACTGGCCGAACTCACATTAGAAGTCATACTATAGAGCTTATTTTTAGTCTTGCTTTAAATATTGACTTTGTTTCCTCTGTGGATATTTTTGATTCTGAAAATTGTTGTGTTTTATTTCAACTGTCATCACTGCTGGAGATTTTACCTTTTCAACATGTTGTCAATTCTCAGATTTTCAAGTTTTTGCCAGCAGGAAAGTTCTCAATTGTCTATTATAAAAGCTTGATCAGTTTTTCATCTTCAGACAATAAAATTGACAAGCAAGTGCAGTCTTTCAATAATTATTGTTTCACCTTATCAGACTGTGTTGCTCCCAAAGTAATTAAACTAGTCTTCACAGTCAATTCCTCTCCCTGAATGTCATAAGACTTAATATTTATAGAAATCAGCAAGTTTACAAGTCCATTATGACCATTTAAAAGAACATTAAACTAATTTTAATACCATGGTTAAGAATGCCAGAGCCAAATATTTTTTTATCTGATATCATTTCAAATGTAAATGTAAATAATTTCAAATAGTTGACATAATCCAAAAATGTTTTTAACACCTTCAACAAAATTTAATTATAAAATAATAATAATAATAATAACAATTTCTGCCCTCTTAATGTGTCCTTATCAGCCTGTAATCCTGGATAGCTTTTCTGTCATTTCTTTGCTGTTGACTCATGGGAACTTCTTGAAGTCCCCTTGATATTATAAACACTTCCTTTTTTAAAACCCGTATGTCCTCACAATAACTAATAACTGATCTCTGGGTGTGTTCCCACCTATTTTAAGCAAGCTGGTGTTCAACCACTTAAAAAACAGCAACAAAAAACCTAGATCTTGCTCTGCCACAAAATTACAAGCCAATTTCCTAATAACCTTGTATGGCAAAGATCCTGAAAAAAGTAGTCTCTAAGCAGCTTATCAATGTTCTAGAGAAACATAATGTCTTCAACACATTTTTGTCCGGTTTCCATCATTTAGGTTAACCTGAAACAGCTCTGCTTAGAATTAAAAATTACTTTCTGATGCGTAGTGATGCAGGAGACTGTTCTGTTCTGGTGCTACTTGACCTCAGCTCTGCATTCAATCATAATTTGTTGATCACTAGACTCAGACAGTGTGTTGGAATATCAGGGACTGCTCTTGAGTGGTTCTCATCATACTTTTCTGGTAGATCCTTTTCAGTTAATGTTAGTAGTTTAACATCATCCCCTGAACACTTGTGTTCAGGTGTTCCCCAGGGTTCTGTTCTGGGCCCCCTGCTATTTGCCTTGTACATGCTTCCTCTGGGTCATTTGATAGTGTTACCTGACAGGACACAATTACTGGGGTCCTTTTACAGCAGTTTAATGTCAATGACAAAGTCAACACTGTACAAAGATCGCAAAACAATAAAAGCAACAAAAAAAAAAATTAAGATAATACGGCAGTGGACTATGTCACAGCAGTTCTTTTCAACACATCAATCAGACACTGGAAGTTACAGACACTGAGGTTCTTTCTCTTTTTTTTTAAATAAAGGACCATGTCAGTCTCTCTTCACCACATGCAGGCTCTCTTTTCTATTTACAACATATTTAGCATATCTCTATAGATGCATAGAACAAAGTAATACAAACTAAAGCAGAACTAAACCACAAACATCACACAGTAAAATAATCAACACTATAGCATTTATAAAGGCCTCTACGAGACACATCGTATGCCTAAGTTAAAGATTATATTAATAATTTACCACCTGGCTACAATAGGAACCTTCAAAGGTGTATCTTATCACTGATTTGGTTATATGTTTCTTTTAAACCTAATGACTTTTCCAAATGATCTGTCCTGTTAAGCTGCATCGACTCCATCAACAACTGAATGAACAATAACTTTTTTTTAAGTAAGCACTGATAAAACTGAGGTCATTGTCTCTGCTTCATCTACTTTGACTCCAAGTATAATAGAGAAACTTGATTTTTTATCTTCTGCGGTAAAACCCACTGTACGTGATGTGATGATGAGTCAGGGTTTGAATCTGGACCAACATGTAAATTATTTGGTTCACTCCTGCTTTTAGCAGCTGGGAAATATTGCAAAGTTAAGACCGGTTGTTATGTCATTGGAGATGAAAATGATAATTCATGCTTTTATTTCCTCTCAGATTGCTGTTCTCTTTTTGCAGGTCTGAGCAGTCCACCTCTGAACTGCCTGCAGGTGGTTCAGAATGAAGCTCTCAGACTTTGACCAAAACACGCAGAAAGGCTCACATCACCATGGACTAAACAGAGACTAAACATGACAAAAATCCAGAAATAACCCCGTGAAAACATGACATTCATGGCCAATTGTCTGTTTAAATCACAACTCTGCTTCAGACTTACCATAGCAGCAGGGATCTCAGCTCTTTTGATCATGGTTTGCTGTATGGCCCCAAATGAAACTCAGAACAAAAGATGACTATGCATTTCAGGTGGTCGCCCTGAAACTCTGGAACTCTTTTCCACTGAATTTAAGATGTGTGTGCTCTGTGGAAATTTTTAAAAAGCAGCTTAAAACCTATTTATTTAAACAGGCTTAAAAAAAGTAATGTTTTTATTAATTTTAACTTTAATAATTTGTGTTTTATTTAATTTGTTTTGCTCTTAACATGATTTTTAAGTAGTTTTTCATAAGATGACTCCTGAAAAGTGCAATTTAAAAACATTTATTTTACTTTACTTACTGTACTATATCTTGCAGTCTACACATAAATAATCTTTCACTTATTGAAGCTTAAAAACAAACTCCTGTCATGTCAGTTTTTCAAAATATCATGTGCACATTTATCTTTTCATTTGCACATGGGAAAGTCCTTAAAAAAACAAATCAGAAGTTTTGATATGTTTAATGATAAATTCAAAGACAGAAGACACAGATGGAAGATGGTCTGGATCTTTCTGGATGACAATGCAGCATCATCATGAATTCCACTTCTCGGCTTGTTTATAAAGACTTCAGATGATAATTTGACTGTCTGTATGGACAGACTGTATATCAGTATGGGCAACAGCTGCACGTATTTGCTGCTTTCTTTCTGTCTTTCTTTCTTTCTTTCTTTCTTTCTTTCTTTCTTTCTTTCTTTCTTTCTTTCTTTCTTTCTTTCTTTCTTTCTTTTTTTCTTTCAGAAGCAAAGATTTGTTGTTGTTGGGGACAACAACAACATTGTTGGGGAGAATACCCAACAATGACAACAGAGAAAGACAAATAATAAAAGTAAAAAAAACTAACAAAAAAAAACTAACTAAAGCAAAAGATGAGAACAAATCTATATCAACACATCTACGGTGAGGAAAATAAGTATTTGAACACCCTGATATTTTGCAAGTTCTCCAACTTAGAAACATGGAGGGGTCTGAAATTTTCATCATAGTTACATGTCCATTGTGAGAGACATAATCAAAAAAATAAATAAATAAATAAATAAAATCAAAATGCTGAAATCACAATGTATGTTTTTGTAACAATTTATTTGTATGATACAGCTGCAAATAAGTATTTGAACACCTGAGAAAATCAATGTTAATATTTG
>JBAMHW010000006.1:22483289-22504204 GCA_037177495.1 Rhadinocentrus ornatus
GCTTTTGGCTTACAAAACAATAACCCAAACGGCTCCTGTTTACCTTCACTCCTTAATCCAGAGCTACACTCCAACTCAGCATTTACGCTCTGCCAGTGAAAGACGCCTAGTGCTCCCACCACAACGCGGTGCCAAATCTGTAGCCAGACTCTTTTCCTCTGTTGTTCCCTGGTGGTGGAACAATCTACCAAACTCTGTCAGATCAACAGAGTCTTTATTCACTTTTAAGAGCAAACTAAAGACTCACTTGTTTAAGGAGCATTTCCCACTTAGCTTAACACTTCTACTCGTCTAAATGAGTTAGAAAGATTGGTCCAGCTCTTTGGCTCAACTCAGTACTGAATATGCTGCATGCACTCATGCCCAAGATGATATTGTGTGATGAAATTGCGATCTTGTATTTAAACAAAAAACAAAACAAACAAACCAAAAAATAATAATTTTTTTTAAATAAAGTAAAAACCTGCGTCTAGCACTACATGACAGCACCTGGGTCCAACTCGACTCATAGAAGTCTGACTACTACTTAATTATGATGTCGCACTCTTTTTGAATTCTTGCTTGTGTTGTTCTTACTCTCAGATGTAAGTTGCTTTGAATAAAAGCGTCTGCCAAATGACTGTAGAATAGAAAATCTCGCAATGCATGGCCCCGGTCATCCTCCCCTAATACAGTGCAGTCGCCCTGTCCCATGTGCAGAAAAACACCCCAAAAGCATGATGCTACCACCCCCATGCTTCACAGTAGGGATGGTGTTCTTTGGATAGTACTCGTCATTCTTCTCCCTCCAAACACAGTTAATGGAATTAAGATCATCCAAAGGGTCATTGGCAAACTTCAGACGGGCCTTGACATGTGCTGGTTTAAGCATGGGAACCTTCCGTGCCATGTCATGTGGAGAATAGAAACAGTACCGGGTAGGGGATCCATGCCAAGGTCTGGCTTTATTTATTTTTTATCTTTAAAAAATGTTATTTCAATTTTATGCAAATTAGTTGTTAAACCTTCTCTAAAAGTTGCTTATTCATGCATATTTATACCTTGCTGTATATTCCACCAACGCTACTTAAGTTTGAAGACTGTTCTGAAGTGACAGATTATTTAGTATATTTTTTACAAGCAAGCCAAGAAAGCAAAGAAAGCTTCTGCATTTTTTTTATTGTACTTCACAAACAAACAAAATGAATTTACAAGTTAGAGTAACAATAAAACATGCTTTATACACTTCCAATATTCTATGCACTTTTAAAATGCATCATTCACTTGTTGTCAAATAATATGGGTACCATTTTCTCTTGCAAGCATGCACATAAACCACATGTACAACACCTCCACCATCAACACCACCAACCTATACTTACTTCCACATGCGCACACATATTATCTCAGTTACAATGACAAAAAAAACCAAAAAAAACCACAGCATTGCAGATGCACCCTCTGACACACATATAATCCCCTTTTACTAATCTGATCTTACAGGTGTGTTGGAAGTCTCATTTTCTGTGGTGTCTCTACTTTGGTAATGAAAGCGGAAGTATTTCATCAGCACTTTGCCCAGTGACTTCTTAAATTTCTCTCCAATCAATGCATAAATCACTGGATTTACACAGCAGTGAGACAGTGCAATAATTTCAGCAAAGCCCATGGCCAGGTTGATGGCCTGTGAGGATTCACAAGTGTTTAGGATATTAAACAGCTGCAGAGTCATCAAGAAAACAATGATATTATAAGGGATCCAGCACACAATGAACACACACACCACAATTAAAATCAGCTTTACTGCTTTGTGCCTTTTGGAGTTCCTGGATTTGGACAGCACAATCAGGATGTTCACATAGCAGTAAATCATGATGGGAAGGCACACAAAAAGTCCAACAGTGTTTTCACTGAAGTTCCGCAGCTTTTTCCAAAAAATCTCTGTTTCTATTGGGTATAAAGGCTCACATTGTGGGAAGGAGTTTTCATCTCCAACAGTCTCCAAGGAGGCAAATATTACCTGAGGGAATGCCATGATTACAGATAAAACCCAGATGATAATGCTGGCTACGATTCCGTAGCGAAGTGTCCTGGCTTGCAGTGCTGCAACAGCATGGACGATAGCGAGGTAGCGGTCAACGCTAATCAGGGTCACAAACAAGGTCCCACTGAAGAAACCTACCTGTTCAAAGGAGCAGAAAGGAACACAGTGAGATACGCCGTGAAAAGACATGAGATGACATTTTCCTACGCTCAATAAAGTTCTCCACGCAGCTGACATCACACAGCAGCTCTCACCTGATGTCATTTGTCATTAATATTTAAAATTCAGGTTTGATTTTCAAGTATTAGATTTTGAGAAATGTTATTGTGTTTATTATAGCAGAAAATGTATTTTAAAAAGCTCACCTGATAAACTCCTGTTATCATTTTGCATGATGGGATGCTCTGGGAACTGTAGGCCCACAGAGGAAGGGACACAGCCAGCAAAAGATCAGACATGACCAGGTTGAGGATGCAAACATCTGTCATGGTTCTCAGCTTTATGTACCGTTGCAGAACCCACAGAACAGTGCTGTTACCTGTGAAATCACATCAAATCATTAGGATGGGGGGTTTCGGATTATTTCTGGTT
Organism: Rhadinocentrus ornatus; assembly: GCA_037177495.1. Lineage (NCBI taxonomy): Eukaryota > Metazoa > Chordata > Actinopteri > Atheriniformes > Melanotaeniidae > Rhadinocentrus > Rhadinocentrus ornatus. Next base: position 22,485,904 of record JBAMHW010000006.1, read on the forward strand.
GCAAGCTCTAAAATTGCATGCAACCACTTCACCACTTAACTGAATTCAACTACAGAAAAAATTCCTGAAGTATGTTGAGCTTTAGTTTGTGGCCTCTCAAAAAATAAAGATGGTTTTAAAGGCCAATCCAGAAATTGACTATAAATGCTGAGGTATGTTACACTGGTACCCTTGCATGTATAAACAAATGCTTGAATAATAATATATATTTAGAAATTGTGTTCATTTGAACATACCCAGTACACCCAAAGAAAACAACACATAGTAAAAAACCAGCATGGCCGTTGATCCACTGTGGAAGTATGGATTGTCATCCTGGTCACAGAATGTAATATTGTCGTCATACATGTCCGTATATTCTAATGATTGAGGGCTGAGAGAGAAAGAGAGAGAGAGCAAAATAAACTGTCAGTGCTTTATAATTTTAGTGTAACATGTAAAAACGTAAAGTCCAAAACATATTCATATTTGGTCTTTGATGTGTTGAGAGAATTTTTTTTTAAAGTAAATAACTAATTAAAAAGAAATGGCAGAATTATCTTTAAAATATATTAAATCAAGTGGAAAAGATTAACATACTGCATATATTATACAACATAAATTACAATTATAACATTATATTTCACATTTTTTGCAAATGCTTAATTTTTACTTTAAGATTCATGATGTCAATACTTTTTTGTACACAAATTATTGATTTGCTTCACTAATCATCTCAAATAAACAAGTTGATTTTTCACTGGAACAACAGGGTCTAAGTCAGTTAAGTGGAAATTAATTCTTCTAAATCTTGAAGATTTTGCATATTGAGAGATCAGGACAAAGATAAATTCTTGAATCTTTAGTCTGCCATCTAATTAAAGTGAATGGAGCACAAAAAACTGTCGGATTAAAAATTTGATTAATGGTTAAAAAATGTTTTTTGTCAGTAAATTTTTCTCCAACTCAACAATTAGACCAAAATATGCTATAAATATCATAGTATTACAGAATTTAACAATATAAAGCAAATGACCTTGACCTTATTGAGCAGTCTTGTGTCAATCCAGCAGAATCTTTCTTTTTTTTGCTGTATGAGCCATTAATTTTTTTCAAATCCAGTTCACCTATTGATATAGAATGCATTATTACTCTCAGCCAAAGCTGCTAAATTATCTATGAAACATTTTACGTCAACTTACTTTAAAACTTCATCTTTTAAGTCCTAGCTCTAGTTTCTTGTGATACTGAAAAAAAAAACTCTCGTAAAGCAAGCTGGAAAAAGAAGATGGTGTTGTACGCTTACACAATGTTCCTCCACGCCATTAAGACTGAAGCCCAAATGTTCTACACTGAACATTTTGTACTAGGTAAAGGGACTAAACAATGAAACTGTGAGGGAATTCAGAAACGTTAGAGGACTTTCTTGCCCTTTAGGCTGATCTTTTCAGTTACAATCATAATTTAGTGAGTCATGTTGGAAAAAACCTTCAATGCTATTTAAACAACAGCTTTCAAAATCTTAAAATAATGTTCCACTGTAATTCTTTTGTTGTTGTTGAGGATTTTCCTGAGTAGTATAACTAATTAATAAGTTCTAAATGCATTGTCCTGCTAGTAGTACATAAGTATTTTTCTCAAGAACCATCGCCTGCTTACATTTAGAAAAGTAAGTAAACATCACAACCTTGCAACTTCATTTGATGTCTCAAACCACATCTCAATCATTTTTCTTTCACTACTGACATACTCAGAACCACTTGCTTAGACCCTCACTTCCTGTGGCAGCCACTGCCAACACACACACACACAAGTGAACTTATATCCTCAACTATGCATGAGTGTCTAAATGTGTAGGAAGATGGGAAGTAACTCTAGTAAGTCTAAACGTTTGGAAATTGAAATGTTGAACACTTACCACATTCTTGATCTAAATCTCTGCTTCTGAATGTGTATGTTCATTTGCCGAGCATCCAACTTAAATTACCATCCTGTCAACTTGCAATGCATGTTGTTTTTTTTTTTCTTTTTGTCAGAACGTGCTGCACTGCTCATTTCTGGTAAGGTGAACTCTGGTTTTTGTTGTTTCCTCCACATTGTGCTAAGCCTACAGAGAGGTGTCTGTGGTTTTCTGAGAAATGTCCCTTCATGCGTTAGCATGAGGAAAGAAAGGAGTTGAGGGGAAAATGTATGCAGATAATGTTTTGTTTATTTTTTCTGTGCATTGCTTATCTTAAATTGCTCATTCCTTGAATTCTTTCTAAACTATGCAGCTTACCAGGAATTTCAGAGCTTAATTTGCTCAAATTAACATCACAGTATTTCATAGATGAGGAGTTGAGGATATTTTTCTTCTTCTTATAAAGGTTAAAGTGTGTAGTTTGTTTCCTGCTAATTTTCCAGAGAACTGCATTTACCTCCAGTCCTCCAAAAGTTCAATATGTGTTTGCATTCAGGCTGCAGTCTCACCGATAATATAAACAACATCACTGAAATGAACACCTGCAAACTTCTGTCCAGATCCATGGAAAAGGAGACGAAGAAGAAGAGGAAGGTCTTTTATGGATGATTCTTGGATGATTGATGGAAGGCTGGCAGGTGGAGTTAATTGAGGAATTTATTTCAACACAATTCAACTTTGTTTGCCCTTTAAAATATCCATAAAGGACTAAATTGCAATATTATGTTATTTAAGAACTATCCAAAAGCAGTAACAAAAATCTAATTCACACCCCAAGGAAATAAGCAGCTACAGGCCAGTGGCTCTTACATCACACCTGATGAAGACCCTGGAGAGGCCGTGCCTCATTCATCTCCACCCCTGGTGAAACCGCTGATGGACCCACTTCAGTTTGCCTACAGGGTGGAGGATGCAGTGAACTTCCTCCTGCAGCATGACTTCTCACCTGGAGAAGCCTGGAACTGGACTGGTCACACAACATCAATACACTTTACAGGAAGGAACAGAGCAGACTGTTCCCACAGAGGAGACTTTGCTCTTTTGGATTTTAGGTATAACATTCACGTCATATTCTTCTATTTACACACATATTCATGCACTGGAGGCAGAAGCTGCCATGCAAGGCGCTCAACCTGGATTGAACCAGCTACAGGACGACCACTCCACCTACTGAGCCATGCCGCTCCGTGAGGTGGTATAGGTCCTCCTGTATGGTATGGTCTGTTGGAGTAGCATCACAGCTGCTGACAGGAAAAGACTGAACAGGCAAATCAAGAAGCCTACCTCAGTTGTAGGGTGCCATCTTCACCCAGCTGAGTTAAAGAGAAGAGGATAATAGCTAAGCTGTCTTCAATGAGTCACACCGAGTGCAACGAGAAGCTCGTTTAGCATCCAAGGTGCAAAAGGGAGAGGTTTCATGGGTCACTTTTACCTAATGCTTTTAAATCCTACAATCTGCTCTGCTTATAGGCTCTGCTGGACACAAGCAGAACTATTTGTAAATATCCCTTTCACTGTACATCCAATATTTTCTTTACTTGTTTAACTTTCTTTTTACTTTTGAACTTTGAGTATATTGTTTCTTTTCTGCCTTCTTTTGATTTCAATGAGTGCTGCAATTTCTTTGCTGTTGCATTCCTGGGAATTCCCCCATGTGGGACTTATAAAGAATTATTATGTCTTAATTCAGATAAGAATTCAAAACCGACTGACAAACTGGCAGAGAACAAAAGAAACTGGGCAGATAACATGCAATACTGAGGGGCTGATGACAAATTAAAAGATGTGGTAATCATAAACTAAAAAATAAGTTGTAACAGGGGAACAGGAAGTAAATACAACAGAATGTAACAGGATATGAACTCTATGAATTACAACAGGAAATATAAATACACAAAGGACACCACCACAACTCACAAACAGCCTAAACGGAACACCAAAGTACAAACTGAGTAAACTGTACAACATATGTTGAGTTTTCTTCTGATGTGTTTTTATAACTGTAGTCACTCCCAGAGGTTGACATTAAAATAACAGGGTCCTGTGAAAGCAGGATTTTTCCATCAGAAGAAAACTCAACACAACCAAAAACCAATAACTATGACACCTAAATAAGGAAATATAAGTTTTACATGTAACTTTTTGTTTCAGTTTAATCCAAAACTACTTTTATCCAAAAATAAATAAATAAATCTAGTACTTTCTCTTACAATAATGACTTATTAAAACAAGCCGCTTTCACCTTGGTGCAACAGAAACACTTGACTGCCAATGAAAGATGACTTTTGACAGTTTTTTTTCTTACCTCAGTCTGGTGTGGACACAACTTACTAGCAACCTGATCACAAGCTGCCACCTAATCATCAAAAGGTTAGAAAAGTTTACTTTCATATTAAGTAAGAGATTTGGTTTGAAATTGGGTGTAAAAAAAAGAGAGGAGGTAAAATTTAAATATTGTGTACAAAATCATTTTTAATGTAAAATCTCACTGGATGATACAGCAGACAGATAATAATAATAATAAGGAAAAAAATACAATTTGACAAATGCGTATTAAACACTAAACCATGGACTTTGGCAAATATCTGTAAAGACTGTAAAATTAAAAAGAGGTGTGCAGCAGAATGTACATTTATACAAATGTGAGGCATAAAACAAAAAACAGAAAATCTGGTGCACATCAACAAATTGAAACCAATGATGAATCATTTCTTTTGGATGTGCTAAACTAGCTTCACATAAGAAATTATAAACTTGTTTTTCCATAAGGCAAACATGCAGTTCAGCAAAATATGGTGTAAAGACAAAAACGTCATAATTTACAGTCAAACAACAAACAAACTTTGTGGTTATAAGCTGTCAGAGAACATTGTTTTTATTAGAAGTTTCCTCTGACAGCAGATAAACTGGAAAGCATAAAACAAAAACACTGTTGCAATTTAAAGGACTAATGAAATAAAAAAGATGAAATTGGAGGTGGAGATTGCTTTTAAAAATATAATAATGATGGTTTAAATGTCCTTAGGTGAAAACTGGAGATGAAAAAAAACAACAACTAAAATGACCAAATAAGGAGGGGATTGGTCTGCGAGGCTAAAAGGATGAGAGTCTTTACAGGGGATATTCAGGTGACATCATTTCCACCTTTTATTTCCTACATGATGACAGTAGAGGAGACAACAGAGGCCTTGGACACAATTGAGCTGTTTCTGGTTGAACTTCCTGACCAATCGTTGAAATCCCTCCAGCTTTTCAGCAGCCGCAAGGCTTTTTTCATAAAATTCTGTCCCACAAAGGCATAAATGATGGGGTTCAGGCAGCAGTGAATGTAAGCGAAAGTCTCAGTCACAGCTATTGACAGCTTCAAGTTGTTTTCCCAGCTGCAGTTTTCTGGCACTGTACCATTGTACTGCAAAAACCTCAAGAAACGGGAAATGTTGTATGGTGTCCAGAACAAGAAGAAGGCCGTCACAATAGAGATGATTAGCTTAACAATGCGTTTCCTTTTCGCAGTCTTCATTTTCACTAGTCTGGGAATAATTCTTGAGTAGCAAACTACCATCACCAACAGGGGACTTATTAGACCCAAAACATTTGTTGTGAATAGCTCATAATATTGCCAAACTTTATTGCCCAGGGCATAGTCACATTGCAGCCCGTTAGATTCATTTGAGACCTTTGAGAAAATAAACTGTGGCAGAGAGATGCACAAGCTCAGCATCCAAACAAACAAGGTTACAGCGATGCCTACCCTCATTGTACAATGTCGTGTCACAGTGTGAGGATGCATGATGACCTGATAGCGGTACAGCGTCATGACAACCATAATGAAGATGCTGCAGAAGAAGCCAGAGTGGTGGGACCATGAGAGGAAACGGCACATGAAATCTCCAAAAGGCCATTGGCCAACATTGGCTAGGTGGGAATAAAAAGGCAGCGTGAGAACAAAGATGAGGTCGGAGACGGCCAAGTTGAAGAGCCACATATCTGTCATGTTGGTCTTGTAGCTACGATGCTTCACCAGGACACACACCACGAGGCCATTACCTTAGAAGAATTGAGGGGGAGAGACAAAAATACATCATATAAAAAACACTGGCTTTTTGTCATTAAAAAAGAAACTCACATAATACCGAACTGCATTCACTTACCAATGAAGCCCAGGATTAAAACCAAACAGTAGATAGTGATCACAAACACCTGGCTATAAGCACTAAAATTGCTAAATTCACAGGGAGCCGTGTCAAAATCTTCATAGTAACTTTGATAATCCGGTGTGGGGGTGAGGGTGAAATTTCCATCCTCATCTGTAAACAGAGATTTTCCTTTTAATTTAGATGCAACCCGACACTTTATGATGCAACCCTCCCATCTCTCCCTACAACAAAGATAATGTTGACCATAGCATACAATGTTAGTGGGTTGAGGTAAATTAAATTAATTTGTTGTTAGGCTGTTAAAAACAAGCAACCCCCCCAAAAAAATCTTTTTTCTTTTGAACATCGAAATGCACAATAATATTTAACTTGTCTAATTTCTAATAAAAATATTGTATCCTACACAGTCCTGTTTTGTTTTACACCAAAATCTGTAACCCATCAGAATCTGTGACTACAGCGGGCGACAGTGTACATTTCTCTGCATGTGCGTCTTAGAAGACAAAAAAAAACAACAACTTGTATTTAAGTCTGAGTTCATTATAATGCAGTTACAGTAAAGTCACACATTCTCAAAACTATTAGAAATTGGGACCTAGATCACCCCTCTTCTAACATAACATGTGACCCTCACATAGCCAAAAACACAGAGGTCACATATCTGATCGCTATCAGAATGTGTGACTTTACTGTACCTGCATTACAATTTATTCGGACCGAAAGACAAGCGTTTTCAAGACTTTGCTTGTCTTCCAAAATGTACATGCAGAGAAATGTACACTGTCGCCCCCTGTGGACACAGATTTTGATGGGACACAGATTTTAGTAAAACACCGCCTTGTTCAAATCTTTCTGGAAACTCCACGCCACGTAACCCCCACGTGGTTTGAGTATGCGCAGAAAGAATACACGCCACAAAACGATCTGAATGAGTTTATACATTAATATTTTTTCCTGCTGATCCATTCGTGAAAAGGTTTAAACTACCCCTACCGATCGGACTAATATACGGAAGAGTATTAGGGCCAATAAAGGGAAGGGGAAAAAAAAATTCTGAGAGAAAAAAAAAAATCAGAATTCAGACTTTTTCCCCTCATTATTCTATTTTTTCTTCTTCTTCAGTGGCCCTAATACTCTTCTGTAGAAGCAGATGTTTACATGAGACATTTTTTATTCTGATCTAATCTTCAGGCCGATTTCAATTCCCTGCAGTAAGCCCTCCATAATGCTAAATTAGTCCTTAATGCAAAGAAAACTAAAGTCATGTTGTTTACCCAGAGCTCGGTGGCTGCTCTGCCTCTCATTAAAACACTGGATGGTACTACTTTAGAGGTAGTAGATACATATAAATATTTGAGTATCTGGCATTAAAAGGACTTATTCTTTAAACATCATATCACATATCTAACAAAAAAGTTAAAAATCAAGTGTTTTCTATAGATTGAAATCCTGCTTTAACCAGCTTTTTTTTTTCATCTGGATTACCGCAATACAATTTATAGATTTGCATGTCCTACGACCTTGGCCAAATTGGATCCCATTTACCATGTTGTTCTTAGGTATATAACAGGTTCAGTTTTTAGGACTCATCATTGTACTTTATATTCACTCACAGGCCTCTCTTCATTAGGATGCAGCATTGGTATAATTTAATTTATAAGGCCATTTTTGGCAGGTTATCTTCCTAAATCCGTTCTAAGTTCATAGCTCTCCAGAACACTTACAGTCTTACAGGTTCAAGGTGCCAATTTTGTGCGGACAGAGCCAGGAAAGAGGAGTCCTGGTCTTGGAATGATTTACAGGCCAGGATGAGGCTGTGGTCTCTCATCCCTTTTTAAGTTTTAGAAAAAAGGTATCTGAGTTTTTATTTCCTAGTTGTACTTGTACCGTGTAGTTGTGCAGGATCTTATTTGTATTCGATAGCTGATCATAATGTCTAGATTTTTACGCTTGTAATGTTTGTAAATATTGGTGATTTTGTTGCATAACTGTTAAATGTCTTACATTTGTTTGTACTCTGCATTTTGTCTGTACTGCTGCTTCACCTTGGACAGCCGGGACATCCTTGTAAAAGAGATTTTTAATCTCAATAGATCATTTCCTGGTTAAATAAAGGTTTAAAAAAATAAATAATAAAAATATTGGACTGATTGGACGTTCGATCGGATTAAAATTGCTCCATGTAAACAGCTGACCGCTATCCTTTCATTAAAAGGCAGATGTCTATTGCTTGTTTTTAATAGCTTTGTACTGTACAAGTGTAAATACAAAGAAAAAATGCACAGATGTGTTGTCTCAGAACAGAGAAACTGTATTAATACCACAATTTAATGACAAAACAAACTTAATGCTTAAACTGCTGAAGCTGTGGTTAATCAGTAAACCTTTAACTCAGTCGATAATGAGAGTTATAGTGCCCCCTGTTGGTCATTATGGGTAATACACGGAGTAAACAAAACATGGCCTCAAATAAATCTAAAAGAATGAAATGTCTTGTACTTGTCTTGTTCCTACAACAGTAAGAAAATTGTATTTAATTGATATATTGGATAGTATATAGTCATTCAGAAACCATTTTATATGACCATTATAACAAGATCTAACTTAACGGACATTTTACTGCAGAATTTTTTTTTTTTTTTTACAAAAAGTGGTTGTTTGTAAAATGGAAATAAGTGGAAATAATGAATAACACTATATAAAAATAGCCCAAGTAGTAAGTGTCAAACCTTAAATGTTGTATATAACATACTTAAATACATTTTTACAAGCCTCCATAACACCGACCTACAGTATAAAATTTTTAAAAATGTGTGTAAATGTTAAAATGGATTGACCTGACATGTTGATGTCTCAGTGATGACCTCTTCAATCAGGTACAGTCCAGATCTGCACTCCAAGGTTTTACCGTCTGAATACCAAGTTATGTGATACTCTCAAATGTACAGTGAAGAACTAAGTGCCCTTAGAGACAGCAGTATTCTAATATTGAAAAAAGTACAGAAATAGATGAGTGAATGTCATTTCCTCTACAGCCCATTGTGAGATCTTTATCAGTGGCCCACAGTTTGCACAGAAAACTATCCCTGCTTTGCAAAAGAAATAAAAGCAAAGATTGTCACAAACATGAAAAACTTCCACATAATAAAATTATTATTTTATTTTGAAGTTTATATTTAACAATGCAGATACAATCATGAAGATAATAGTCTGAATGTTTTAGTTGTGGTAAATTTCACCAAGAAGAAATAAAAATAACAATTACATTTCAGAGTAAATAAACCAATGAGCAGTACTAACTCACTGCATCTGTTTCCATTACTTAGAAGCATTTATTGCAAAGACAACAATAATTTAAAAAAAGGACTATTGTGTTATTTAACTCCATCAATCTATCACAATACATTTTGATGCATTTTTATACTGTTGACAAAGCTGTTTTTTGGATACTTATTTCAGTCTACATATATTTTCATTGTTTTCATTTACATAATTCTCATATTTATCGTCATTCTTTCTTTGCACAATTTACAAGACTCTACCATTTGGCTAATTTAAATACCTAAAAAATAAACCAAAAATCATGCTGCAACGGTGACCCCTTGTGGTGTAAATTAACATTGCTGCAGTTTGCTGAATAGAGACTAAGCTAGGCGGGAGAAAAGTTTTGAATTTTCATTTAAATTCAATGAGGCATTGTTGTGACCGTGCGGACCATGGGTGCTTTGTTTAACTCAAAGCATCCATGAGGATTCGTAAGTTCAGATCTGAAGACTGATTTTGGTTGGAGGGCTTTTTAAACATCGTGCATGTGCCGCGGTTGTCCAGCTGGCGTTCAATAAATTCCCGGTGAGGATGATTGGCGTGAGATCTGCTGACGAAGGAGGGCTTTACAGAGCTGCGTCAAGTTGAGCGCAGGCACCTAGAGAAAACAGGAAACTGTCTAACATTGCCTTCTAAATAATGTATAATTTTCTAAAGCCGTTGCAAAGACATTAATTTATTGTTAATAAAGGAAATAAACGAAAAGCAATTTAGCTGTTGACCATTAATTCCAGGTTTACACAGGGAAAAGATGTCTACCAGCAGTGATGTAACAAAACCATCACAATATAATAGCAAAATATTTTCTAATTCAGAGTAATCCAGCATTAAAAAATTAAGTCATATAAATTGTAAATTTATGGTACATATGACATTGTAATTTATTATCTTACTTACTTACTTATTTTTAAATGTGACTGGTCTGTCCCAGAGACCAACCCAAATTCTAACAAATATCCACTCTAAACTGACCTTTATCTGAGTGAACCTCAAGTGCAAGCGAATGAAACAAGTAATTTAATATACAATATTATATTATGATGCTCTAAATCAACACAACACCATCTTTCTATTTCCTTTTCCAGTTACCAAGTCTTCAGCAGTAGTTATAGACAAACAATGCAGGGACATCAAAAGTAAACAAGTGTTTCTGAAAAATATATAATTGACTTTGCTTTTGCAACTTTTGCTTACTTTTACATGAGATTTTAGTTTACTTTAGTTTACCAGGTTCGTTTATTTTCCTCTATTTGAAACACATTTCCGGAAGTGGTCATTGTAAGCCGTAGTTACTTCGCTAACTTGACCATAATAGAAGGTGATTCAGTAACGGGGATACGGAGATTATATCAAGTGGATTTGACACAGAGTGCAGGCTATGGCAATGACCTAGTAAGACAGTTATCCTCATGTTGAACTACGTGTAGCTGGAAAGTGTGAACATGTGTCAGTTTTTTGTGTCGTAGCCGTTGTCACCGACTCTTAGCGGCCGCTGTGCTTCTTCAGGTTTTGCGCACTGTCACTTTTGGAGCTTTTATTGCTTGTTTTAAATATATACCATGCAACTATTTAGTCGTGAATTTGAACTAGCCCGCTTATTGAGAGACATATGTTAAAGAGCGCAATGTTTGAAAATTAATTTACCGTCGATGTGTAACCGGCAGGTGACAACGTTATGGATAACCAACAAGTTTAAGAGCAGCAGCGGATTTTGGGAACCCCGCTGGATGAGAAACGCTGGTCTGACCTTATTGTAATCACTGCGATGACCTCAAAACCGCCTTTAGGGTAAGTAAGTTAAAACAACAGTAGGGTAAATACATGACTTAATAAGTTTATTCATACTCTGTTTATGTAAGCGAAAACAAACGCACTGGACAGTATGTAATGTATTTATAAGTTAAGGGTTATCTTAATTGGTGTTTGAATTATAATTTTTCTTTGTCACAAAAAAGCATATATATTTGAGTTACAGTGAGTTGCATGGCATTAGAAAGCACATGCAGTCAGTAGTGACTATACAGAAAGTTCCAGCAGGAGCAAAACTGAAAAAGACCTGATGTTGGGACAACAAGCACCACTGTAGACTGTGCTGTCCTCACTGTCCTATTATTTTTGGTTGTTTAGGTGTGGCTGGTGGCTTTAGTTTGCATATCTGTTGATCATTCATCAACATGTGATCTGAATGATGTGTGAGCCACACTGCTACCTTTGTTTCAACACATCTTTTATGGGACACTCTGTCTTCTTTGTTACATCCTGGGAACAAACATCATTGACCTGAACATATGAACAAACAACTCTAAACATCTCTTGAGTGTATTTGAATGACATAATACGGCAATATAGAGAACAGCGTCTATACAATCTAATGACAGGCTTTGCTGTTTATTAATGTTATTGTGATAGATGGGAATTTAGGCTGCAGTCACTCACTGATTGAATGTGACCCTATCTAAGCATCATTATGAGCTTCAAATAGTGGTTGTGACTAATTTCTCAAGACTATCTGATCAATCATCTTCCCTGAACTGTATGATATAATAGCTCAACATACATATTGCATGTTTAAAAATTCTGGATGTGCTCTAGTGGCGTTATCTGTATCAACTGTGCTGATGTGAACAAAGGTTTGGTCTTTTCCTCCTCCTGATCTTTTAAGTAACAAACCTTTTAACTTGATAGTCCTAATTGTAGTGACTTTAGACGCTCAGGAGCTTTTTGGCCAAATTACAAAGTGAACTGACCTCAGAGTCTGCTGACACTGGGACCAAAATGCCTTTTTTTTCCAGTCAGTGTGTGACATTTCTCTCCACATAAATTACCATGACGATTTCTTTTGTGTCTAGATCTCTCTTTCGTCATCACATGTTGCAGCTGCTTTACTGCATAGCACAGTCCTAATGAAACACAGCTCATAAAACTTTGTTAACTCACTCACCTACCCAGCGTGGTCACTGGACACGAGGAAAATAAAGAGACTGCTCTTTTGTGGGAGGTGAAGTACTTCTGTACCTGACTATTGTTATCTGAGCAGTGGGTGCTCGTCAGAGCTTCGAACATCTGACTTTGGCCTTTGGGGGAACAAAGAGTCAAAAAACTGTTTTCTTTTAGGCTTTAAAAAAATGCAGCGTGCAGGGGAAACCTTCTCATGTCCTTTAACAAAACTAGTTTCCACGCTGCACTTAGGACTAAAATCTGAAGACTTGCTTTCTCATTAATGGCAAAAATGAAATATAATTGCTTTTGTTGTTTTGTGTCTGTGGTCAGTATGTACAAGCCCAGATAAGAAATTCTGGCTTTTTTATCTGGAAGAAATATCTATTTCTGAGTGAAAAGGTCCCGTGTTTACTTTGCCGTATGAGCTGGAACATTGTTAATTAATTGCAATTAAACTGAAGTTATTAAAAGCCTTATCTTTTGTAGTCTGTAGCATATAACACACTATTAATTAGCATGCTGATGTTTTCCTTTGCATGTCTGGACCTGGTATGTTTGTGTCTGTGACTGCCTGCCTGGGAACTTATTTGTGTGCAGAATGAGGTTTAATTGAGAAGCTTTTGGTTAATGTGGTTTTCTTTGTTCTTGAGCTTAGTATCAAGGAGCAATAAGGAAGTAACAAACCAATATCAATAAATGGTGGAAGACTTAAAAAGGAATCATTCATGTAAACTTTAAATTCACAACATTTCTCTTTTTTTTTGTCTAGTTTTTTTTTTTTTTTTTTTTTTTGAGTCCTTAAAGAGTTTTCTGAGGCTCGTTTTGTTTTATAGGAATTTTCTGTTCTTTGGTTTGTCTGTTGTGGGGAGACGATCATGTGAGGCGTCAGAACCTTGTGAGTTTACTTTGGTCACATGGTTTAGTCCCCAGTTATGATCAGCCATCCCCAACCTCACACATGCAGACCCATTTTTAAACAAGCACAGTGTGTTTTCAGTTTTTAAATTTTGCAAATGTCTTAAAGCATAAAGAAAAAAGAGAGAAATTTTTCTACAGTATCAACATCTTGATTTGTGCTGCCACCTGCGTCACAGTTGGTAGGTTACATACATATTTTTTTCAAAATCTCTATCTGTTTAGTTGTAAAATATATATTTAGTGGTTGAATGCAGTATGAGATAGGATGACAGCTTACTGTCTGTTTATCCGTAGCACACACCCAGAGATAATTACTGGCCAGCCAGACAGTCCTGTGAGCACTGTGGAGGAAGTGGTGGCGGCACCAAGTACAACTGGGAGTGTAAATGTTTGTATATTTGAGATTGTCAGTTGTCTCACTTGGCCATTGATTTCTATGTCTTTTTATGTTTGTTTTTTAATAACATTTGCAGTTCAGAGAGTATCTTAACAAGAAAAAAAGAAGAACTGAAGTATTATTGCTGTGTTTTTCCAGCTGCAGGTTCATGTGGTAAGCCATCATGTCAGCACTGCTGAGTAAGGGAGTTCCCTTATTTTTATTTGGAAATACATGTTTATAAAATAAGCCTAAATATAAACAAAGAGTTAGGAATAAAACTCCTATGAAATTTGAGGCAGGCAAGTGAGAATGTACTTGAAACACACTGTGATGTGTTGGCACTGTTACAGTCTTGCATCTGGTGATATCTGCATCCAATTTTACAGACATCCTGTTTTAAATAGAGAGGATGTGGATGTAGAGCTCCCACAAGCTCGGTTTACAACTATAAGAGCCTTACCAAAGCGCACACTGACTGAGCACACCAGATAAAAAGCGTTCAGTAAAACTTTTTAAACTTAAATAGATCAAGTTAAATGCTGAAGTACTGCAATTTTCATTATAAGTTAGATTGGCTTCTGTTTTGGTTGATTCTCCAAGTGTGAGTTTATTTTAAGGCCAGTAACAATTGTTTAATGGACGGGTCCTTGGTCTGTGTACAATCAAAGCACTATTCACGCCATAGTCATATTTTGCCATATCTGAAGTGTTTCAGATATCTAGACTGGTTGTATTTATAGACCGTATTGCTCCGTAACCCCAGCTACACTATCAGGTCTGTTATTTGCCAGCCTCCGTGTCTGCTGAACGGAGCCCTTGTAGACACCTTTAACAGAAAAGAGCTGTCTGTGCATTTGACAAAGTCAAGTATCTGCAGTAGACTGTATCCTGTCTGTTTTTATGCAGCTGCTAGGAGCCGTACAGATTTATTTCTGGAAGCCTGCTGTCATATGTTAGTCACTGTGGTATGTGTGTTTGTCAGAGAGGAAGACAGACGGACTGCATGTGTCTACGGGCAGATTGGATGGATCCTTAAAACGCCAGCCAAAGTGCCAATACAGTGTTTGATAAAAAAGATGTGGAGATTTAAAGCCTTTATGTAACTTCTATCTGAATTATAAACATAATCACTTACATCACACCACTATATTGAGATTTAGCAGCAGAAAACACTTTCACGAAATTCTATTTTAGGCAAGGCAGTTTATTTGTACAGCACTTTTCATGTACAGGACAATTTTAGCCATGTGGTGGGTCACTGGCCCAAGATTCTTTTTTGTTTACTGGGATGTTGCTGCCTTGAAATATTTTTTTTAGAAGTTTATTTATAAATGCAAGAAATTCAAGTTGAATTTCTCTTTTTTTCCCCTTCATCTAGCACTTATGTGATTAAATTAAAGCCCATTTGGTTGCCTACAGTAAAAGCTGTACCAGCAGCTATTACTGCAGGCAACAAGTGTTTTTCCTCTTATATCTCCAGTGGGAGCTCTCTCTCTCTCTCTCTCTAATTAAACAAGCAGTTTAGGGAATAGAGAACAGACTAATTAAAGTCTTGTTTCTTGGAGTAGTGCTTTTTAATGTTTCATTTTTTATTTACCGGGATCCTTTTATTTATCCTCGATATTCCCTTTTCTCTTATTTTTCCATCCATTGATGCTTTGTGCCATCTAAGACTCCCCACTTCTCTTTCCTCTGCTAAACTTTAATATCTGCCTTTTTATTGCTTTTTCTGGTCTAATTTGGAATAGTTTTGATTAAACTGGAATATTTACACATATATTAACCTTTTTATTGAGTTTTGACATTAACATTTTTCATTATATTTAAAAACTCATACATTGTGAATGATTTTAAGCTCAGAGCTTTATGATTTGTACTCATGGAATCGTGAACTCCAAGTTTTCTTTTTCTTTTTGTCTGAAAGCAAACCAATGGAAATTCTGTCAAAAGTTTTACATTATCAAGTCAGTACATCTTTCTTATTAAGAGCTTATTAAAAGGTATACAGGGGAAATGGATAATTTTTTCAGATAATGTCACATATTTACTCAAATAAGTTCTCATGATGAAAAATAGACAGGTTTTTTTCCCAGCTGAGTAGATGCTGGAGTACGTTGGCTTTCCGTTCCTATATTTGGAAAATTGTCATCCATGTTTTGTGTTATACTGTTAAAGGGTGCCTGTTTGTCTCTGGTCACAAGAGGCACCCTTGTTGACAATATGACAACAGGAGAGACTAGGAATTGTGGAGAGGTTAGATGGTGTGGAGTGGTGCATTTCTCTCCTGTAGGTGTGAAATATGATACTCCTAGACTGCTGCTGGTTGACCTAGCCCTTATTTTTATTTATTTTTTTATATCTAGTGTGCATTCCTGAATTGCATTGATTAAATTAGTGCATTGTCCTGACATTTTCAGATAAATTCTCTTGATAATCTGGTAAATCACATTTCATACAGTCAGTAAACCCTTTCAGGAACATACTTTCATTGTAAATGCTCGGAGTTAAAAACCGCAGCCTCCCTGTAGGAGCCTGTCAACGTACAAATGATTTTGTATCTATTTAATGTAGTGGGCATACAACCGTATTACTGAGTGTAAACCAGTCCCAGAATATGATTCAATCCCTGTAAACTAAGATGATTACCACAGTATGGTACTTGTTTAAGTGTTGTTTTTAGTTGCCCTTTTGTCACATTTTATTGACTTTGCTAAAAAAAAAAAATCCCCAAAGATTTGTGATCAATTACAGTAGGACTTTTACTACTGTGAAAAGCTATTTTTTTCCAGCTTGAAAAGTCTTGCCTTAAAAATATCACAAGGTCATGTGACCTTTAAAGTGTGCAGGAAGTTGGAGAATATGTCTTTAAAAGTTTATTTTTAATAAGCTTGGCTCTGCTTTTTAGTTGATGGTAGTAGCAGGACCTGTCTGCAAGTACAGAGGGGCAGGCTGGCATTAAGAGTCAATTTACTTGCTATGCAATTTGGTGGGGTGTTTTTTTTAAGCACATGGCCAGTAACATGAGCATCAAAGCACATGCTGCATTAGGAGGTGGTGTGGCTAGCAACGACAAACAAATGCTTTTCTGGGTTCACATATCTTCATATTCTTACTTTCCAAAACAACCTCTTTCACAATCTCCTCCTTTATCTTTTTCTTACTTGCTGTCCTTGTTCACATTCTTGGGTTAGAGTCACTCACCCTTTGTGTAAATGTATCCAAGCCCACAGCTGCTTCTAAACTGAAGTCTGTTCTCATCTGCAGTCAAGTGAGGTAAATATAGGTTGCCATGGGGACACCATGACACCCAATGGGTATGCTAGCTAGATAGGATAGTGTATATGTGTGTGAGTGGAGCAGCTGAGTGTCCAGGATGTGTGTCATTCAAAGTGTGCTCATTGCACAATAGGAGGCAAAAACTCAAGTGTGTCTACTTTTCTGATGTTGTTATTCTAAATAAGCTTGTCTTCCAAATAATACTTAATATTTGAACTTTTAATCATGGATCAATGTATTTGCAATACAGAAGTAATGCAATTTTTTTATTTGTACTTGTGAGATAAGCTCAGAGAGATAACCTTCAGAAGTGCAGTATAACTTTGATTTAATTTTGTGCTATGAGTTAAATAATGAGTGAAAACTAAAAGAATACACTATTAAACTTTATATGGCACTTTTGGTTACAGTGTCTTGTTCAAGGATAAGTTGTGACAGCCTGATTGTCTGCCTTGTCATTTGTGTTTTTCCTTTCTCTCTTTGATTGATCTCACCTGCTTCACTGCTCCACCCTGCCTTAATCAACCAGTAACCCTGAGCAAATATGGAGCAACTAACAAAAGCAATCACCTCACAGATGGAAGGGTTGAACACAAAGGTGACCAGCTTCCTCCAGGATCAACAAAAACCAAGTGGTCAAACATATGGACAAGCAACTGGAATATATAAAAAGGACACAAATTGACAGTTCTATTGGATGGAGGTTAAAAGATCAGCACACTGAAATCATAACAAAACTCAATGCAGTGCTTGCTCCTATACCTGATGTTATGAAACAGGAGGAGCTCTCTCTCTGTTCGAACATTGTTCGCTCCATGGCTGAAGAAACGACAGCAGCCAAAGTGGCTACTTCCACAGGACATGTGTGTGTACAGACCCATCCTGAAGTTTTCCCTGGAGATCATCCTCTAATATCTGCAGGGCGTTCCAGATTACAGTCAACCTTCAGAAAAGATCTTCCAGAGGACTTCCCTGGGTCACCTGACATCACCACTACACAAAGTGAATCCAGACACAGATTTGTGGGGAAAAGTCCCATCAAGCTTCAGTTCCCTACATTTAGGAAAGTTGATGACCACCCCAATACATTACAGTACCTTGAGCGGTGTGACGACTTCCTGGCTCTCAACCCCCTCACCGATGAGGAGCTCATCGCCACTCTTCGTAATGTGCGCCACAGTACGGCCAGAGACTGGTGGGAAGTGGCAAGTCATAAAATCCGATCCATCCATCCATCCATCCATTCATCCATCCATCCATCCGTTATCTGCTGCTTTTCCAGAGTCGGGTTGCGGGGGCAGCTGCCTAAGCAGGGAAACCCAGACTTCCCTCTCTCCGGCCACATTCACCAGCTCATCCGGAGGGATC